>BLSH010290579.1:153116-179763 GCA_018402905.1 Glandirana rugosa | reverse complement strand
AACGATGTGGCGTTAAACTGGCAGTAACGCACAAAGAACTATATGGCGTTAAACTGACAGTAATGCACACAGAAATAAATGGTATTAAACTGGCAGTAACGCACACAGAAGTAAATGGTGTTAAACTGGCAGTAACGCACACAGAAGTAAATGGCGTCAAACTTACAGCAACGCAATCAAATAGACAGTGTTCAACTGTCACTACAGTGACGCTATCTAAACTGTCCCTACTCTAGCTATACACTAATGTAAAGATTAGTGACATGGTCTCACTACACTATACTGAAACAATCGGAGCTGTCCCTACTCTAGCTGCACACTATGCAAAGCTGAATGATGGTCCTCACTACACTCACACTATCCCTAGACTGACACTAAACTAATATTCTACACTGACAATTGAAGCACAATAGCACAGTATAGCACACTAACTAACTAATAGCACCGAACAAGCCCTATTCTATCTCTCTCCAGCCAAAATCACATTGAAAATGGCTGACATTGAAAGAATACTTTTATACCGTGGGGCGGGAATGAGCCATGATTGGATAAAGTCATGATGACAGTGTCCAATCATGACTCCGACAGTGCTCTGTGCCCTGATTGGCTGAAGCTTTCACAGCTTCAGCCAATCAGGGCTTGCAATGCACTGTTCAGTGCCTTAATGCATTGTGGTCAGTTGGGGGGACGAACAAATGGTTGAATGGATGTTCGCTGAACGACCAAACAATGAAAGTTTGGCCCGAACTTATGCTCGGGCCAAACCGTTTGCCCATCCCCAATTAACATGGACAAATGCACCGCTATGCCTATTAACTTGCCCCCTCGCTGACCGGGAGACTGCAAGATAAATTCCATTTCGCTTGGTGCGAGGACTCTGCCATACCTGGGGATTAGATTGGCCACTTTCACTGAAAAAGATCTACTAGTCTAATTATCCTGCTGCTATTTCTCACATTAAGCAATGGCTGAGGATATGGTCCTCATACAACATTACATTCCTGGGTAGGATCCAAGTGGTGAAGATTTTACTCCAGGACTTAACCACTCTATGTCTCCCAGTCGGTGATTGAGGCAATACAAATGGAGGTTAATACGTTTATTTGGCAAAACAAGAGGCTTAGAATGGGCAGACTACTTATGTACAGACAACTATCCCATGGAGGCTTTGGCCTTCCAAGTCTGTAGAAATACTATGTGGCCACTAGACTAATACAGATGGCTCAATGACATGCACCCTCCACTCCGATTCCCTTGCTTCGCTTTCAGAACATTTCCATGGAACTCTTCTTCCTCCCTGGATTCTATTGGTCTAAGTCGATACATGTTTAGGATATAACCATACGAAACCAGGTGGTGGGCCAATCATATTACCCGTGGTCTCTCTACAAAGTTAAATTTGGCCTACGCTCTTCACCCTCTCCCTTAGCCACCTATTTAAGAGACATACATTTTTGCCCAGCTTTTACTGCACCTGGTTCATTTGGTAGATGGATCAGGGGTTGGTAACTTTGGAGTCCCTCCAACATAGGGCCAATTTTTATCTCTTTCCCCACCCTCCAACATCAATTTGACATTCCACACACAGAATTTTTTAGGTAGCTCCTACTTAGGCACTTTTTTTTGGAACATTATAGATCGGTGTGTGGGAGGCAAGCCTCGGGGTTCGAGCAGATGTGCAATGCCTCCTCTAGAGATAGAGGTACCATTTCATTGATATTTAAACTACTCAATGAGCACAACCTCCCGGATAAGTCCTCAGCTATGGTACAGTGGGAGGCTGAGACAGGCCAAGACTTTTCCCTGAAGACTGTCAGGATATGGTATCCAACATGCACAAGTGCACTAAATCAATTGCCATCAAAAGAGACAGTGGTTAAACTACATACCAGATGGCACTACACCCCTGCCAAGCTGCACAGAATGTTCTCGCTTGAACAAGATACATGCTTATGGGGCTGCCTGGACAGGGGGACTTATCTTCATACATTTTGGAGCTGTAATGCTATTACACCCTTATGGGAACAGGTGTCATCATGGGTGTCCCATATTGCGGGTTAAATTGTTACTCCCCTGGTCGCAGGTTATGCAGAGTATAGAGGCAATAAAACTTATGGAGAAAATACACCATACAGTCATGGACACAATGCATATATTTCACAATAAATGGTTGACCTGGACTTCATATTGAGATATTCTTGAAATGAGAGATTGCCCGCTACACTAACTAATGGGTCCTCATCCCTGGTAGACCAATGTTGCTACTGTTCACCAACTATGAAGCACTTTATTATGCCAAAGTTTATACTGCGTGTCAAGACTTTTTTTCTATTTTTTTCTCTCTTTTTCTTCTTCTTTTCTTTTGCTCTTTGGTTTTTTCACAATATTATACAAGGCGTATGTATACTGTTTAACACATTGTCTTGTAATTATGATTGAATAGCCTTTCAGTGCTTTTTTTATGCTGAGCCTTAATTGTTGTATATGGTTTTCTGTACTATAACCCAATAAAAAGCATTTGTAAACAAAAATAATAACTCAACACACAGCCATTAATGTCTAAACCATTGGCAACAAAAGTGAGTGTCCAAATTGGGCCCAAAGTGTCAATATTTTCTGTGGCCACCATTATTTTCCAGCACTGCCTTAACCATCTTGAGCATGGAGTTCACCAGAGCTTCACAGGTTGCCACTGGAGTCCACTCCTCCATGATGACATCATGGAGCTGGTGGATGTTAGAGACCTTGTGCTCCTCCACCTTTTGTTTGAGGATTCCCCACAGATACTCAATAGGGTTTAGATCTGGAGACATGCTTGGCCAGTCAATCACCTTTACCTCAGCTTCTTTAGCAAGGCAGTGGCCATCTTGGAGGTGTGTTTGGGGTCATTATCATGTTGGAATACTGCCCTGCGGCCCAGTCTTTGAAGGAAAGGGATCATGCTTCAATATGTCACAGTACATGTTGGATTTCATAGTTATTTCAATGAACTGTAGCTCCCCAGTCCCGGCAGCACTTATGCAGCCACAGACCATGACACTCCCACGACCATGCATGACTGCAGGCAAGACACACTTGTCTTTGTACTCCTCACCTAGTTGCCACTACACACGCTTGACACCATCTTAACCAAATAACCTTATCTTGGTCTCATCAGACCACAGGATATGGTTCCAGTAATCTATGTCCTTAGTCTGCTTGTCTTCAGCATACTGTTTGCTGGCTTTCTTGTGCTTCCTTCGGGGACGACAGCCATGCAGACCAATTTGATGCAGTATGCGGCATATGGTCTGAGCACTGACAGGTTGACCCCCCACCCCTTCAACCTCTGCAGCAATGCTGGCAGCACTCATACATCTATTTCCCAAAGACAACATCTGGATATGACACTAAGCATATGCACTCAACTTCTTTGGTCGACCATGGTGAGGCTTGTTCTGAGTGGAACCTGTCCTGTTAAACCTCTGTATGGTCTTGGCCACTGTGCAGCTGCTCAGTTTCAGGGTCTTGGCAATCTTCTTATAGCCTAGGCCAGTGTTTTTCAACTCCAGTCCTCAAGGCACAGCAACAGGTCATGTTTTCAGGATTTCCATGAGTTTGCACAGGTGATTTGATCAGTTTCACTGCCTTAGTAATTACCACAGCTGTTTCATCTGAGGGAAATCCTGAAAACATGACCTGTTGGTGTGCCTTGAGGACTGGAGTTGAAAAACACTGGCCTAGGCCATATTTATGTAGAGTAACAATTCTTTTTTTTTGTTCAGATCTTCAGAGAGTAATTTTCCATGAGGTGCCATGTTGAACTTCCAGTGACCAGTATGAGAGAGTGAGAGCGATAACACCACATTTAACACAACTGCTCCCCATTCACACCTGAGACCTTGTAACACTAACGAGTCACATGAAAATGGCTAATTGGGCCCAATTTGGACACTTTCACTTAGGGGTGTACTCACTTTTGTTGCCATTGGTTTAGACATTAATGGCTGTGTATTGAGTTATTTTGAGGGGACAGCAAATTTAAACTGTTATACAAGCTGTATACTCACAGCTTTACATTGTAGCAAAGTGTCATTTCTTCAGTGTTGTCACATAAAAAGGTATAATAAAATATTTACAAAAATGTGAGGGGTGTACTCATTTTTGTGAGATACTGTATATATATATATACTGTATTTAAATATTACCTTTCAAGAAAAAGTGTTGCTTGTCCGTACGTGTTACATTTTATGAAAATAATAATTGAGAGTGGTGTGATATTTTCTGTAAGCTATGAGCATCAACCATGATCTTCCTTCATCGCCTAGAGAAGAATATAGAGTCAGTGATCATGTTACTGGATATAAAATCGGGCATGTTTATTGAGGCTTTTGATTTTTTTTTTTGGTTTCTTTTTGTGGACAAGACTATGGTTAATATATTGTGGTATATAAAAAAAAATCTATTTATATTCATATGCTCCCAGCTTGCTAGCTGGCATTAGCATGGGATTAGCATCATTCTGTCTAGCGCCAGGTGATTTCATACCAAACGCTGCTTAACATGCCCACAGGCATTGTTCCTTGGGCTGTAATGGTTTTGTTTGCAAAGCTTTGACTAGTCTATTCTCTGAGTGATTTGCAGGTATACAGTATGTTCACTTCACAAAATAATAGGAATGATGTAGAAAGTGTAAAGGGGTTTGGGGGTGTTGGGAAGCATGGGTGCGGTCAAAATGTGCACGGTTAATTGGGTCAGGTTTGGATATGTAGGGAAGGGATCGGTAAGATGGGCTGCATTTGGCATAGGCGATGAGGAGGGGTTTCAGAATGATAATGTTGTTGGGGGGGGGGGGGTGTAAACTGTGATGTTGCGAAGAAGTGGAAAAGTGGGAGGAATTTGGCATTTTTTAAACAAATGGTGAAGTTTCTTGTGCTGGTACTTTGTGTTCTTGTGCAGAATATGGTACTTGTATCTGCACACCTACGGCTTGAAAAACATCCCTGAAAAATATTTTTTGATTTAACATTTTATAGTAAAGATAATAGCATTCTTAGCATTATTATCACAAAATGTCAAACATGCCTGTCTAGTATTGGTAATACATTATCATATAGACAGAAAGTGAGATGAAATTTCTGTAATTAAGCCCCAGGGAGCTCTAAATACGGAGATAGTAAGCCTGAAGCATACAGTTTTAAAAGGACACCTTGCTGTAGCTGTTTGCATACAATACGTAGATAGTTGAAAACAAAGTTTTTGTACAAAAATAGTGCTGACACAGGAAGTGCTGGTGTCTTGAAATGGGTGACAGACAGCTAAAGGTAGAAAGCATTTTGATCTTACAGAACATTTAAACAAGTCTACTTCATGTGCTGGTGCTTTGAATGCAGCCTCCAGCAAAAAAAAAAAAAACAAGACAATAGAAACAAAGAGAAATGTATGTCACGAACAATGGATATCTTGGGAATTGCAAGGCAATTTGCATACCCCAGCACTGGACACAGAGGCAGGCATAGCTCCATCGTCAGGATCAAGTGGAAGTTGATCTGCAAGCATTCACAACAATCAAGCAAATCATCATTAATGTACCAATATTCTTCTCCAGTCTTCTCTGCAGTGGTCTAACAATCCCCTCCAATTGATGTTGTGCTATACATCTTGCAAATGTTATTGTGAGCTTTTATTGTTAAAAAAAAAGAATTATGCCCTCACCAAGAGAGCAGACAGGTTCATCATGATAATTCCTCTGTGCTACATCCACAGAAGGGTGATCCTCTGCTTGATGGCATCCAGGACACAAGAAAACATTTTAGGATGTACTAAAAAAAAATTATACCGGAAAGCAGGACAATTTAAACGATGAATATGTTTCAGGCTTTGTGCAAAATACAAACTTTTCAACTGGATCATATCAAGTGGGAGAAAAAAAACAATCCAAAGAATGAAAGTTGTACTGGTTTTAAAATGGTTCCAAAAGCAGAAGGTTTTTTTACCTTAATGCATTTAGGTGAGGTGGACAGCTTCCCTGCTTTTTTCCCTCTTGGGCTGGGGTGGGGTTCATTTGTTATATACTTAACTTCCTGTAGGATTTAGGACTGGCTACTTTAATATATATGTGACTGTTATGTGTATTTTTTTTTTCCCAGCCAGGGCAAATTTCATTATTTTGCAATAGCTGGGGTTGACCTCCCTTGGATTGCCTTTGTCATTGTTGTGAGGTTTCTCCTGATGGGAGCTTTGCTCCCCTTTTCAACTTTGGTCCTGTACCTTTGGAACTTCTCCTTTGATTTTTTTTGAATGCTATGAGTATCTGGTCTGGGTTTTCTCTCCCCTCTTTTATTCCTCTCCCTCCATCCTATTTATATACACATCCCTTGCAGCCATCTCCCCCATCCCTCATGTCCACTTTAGCTTGGATATCCATGCACTATATTACTAGCCTCTACATCTTTCATTTTTCTTCTTATCTGTCCCCCTTTGCCCTCTTCCCACAGATTTGGGTCCTTCTCTCTTTTTCATTGCACTGGGCTCAATTGGTCAATATATTTTCAGTGGTGCCCTTTCTACTTTTTTTGCCATGGCTACTCACCCTAAAGCAATCTTTTCTCAAAATATACAGGGCTTAAATACGCTAGTTAAAAGGACTGATATTTTTCATTATTTGGAATGTCATAAAATTGTGATAGTTGCCTTCAGGAAACAAGATTTTCAGCCAGCTCTACTTTGGCTTTCCTGAGTCCCCATTTCCCATCCTTTTACTCTGCCCCAGAAAAGCACAGAGGTTATTTCGTTGTGATCTTCAATGTTCCTGTTCTCTGGAGATAGCTGACACTGCTGGGAGATACCTGCTTCTCCAAGGACAATTTTCTGACCAGGAGGTGACTTTGGTAAGCTATTATGTCCCCAGCAGGTTCCAAAATAAATTATTTTTACATCCTATTAAGGTAGTCTCTCCATTCTAAATGGATTGTGTTAATGGTAGGAGATTCCAGAACTCTCAACTCTGCCCTGGACAGGAAAGCTTCTTCTGTTACCCCCTTTCCCAAGGATACAGTCCAAGCACTCTTTTTTTCAGACTTCTCTTCTTGAGGACGTATTGCACAAAAAAATTTCACAGTCCAGGGACTTTACTTTTTATTCCTCACTGTCACTCTTGTAGAAGTGACCATGTCTTTATGTATATGCAACATTTATCCCTGAAGGATGATATTAAAATTTAAACTACCCCTGTCAGATCATGAACTTTACCTTATGTTCTGTAGGTGTGCCTGTCCTACTCCCCCTCTTTTCACTGAAAATTGAATGAATCTCTCCTCGCTTCTTCTGATGCTTCACTCTTCACTTCACCATATTAGAACCTCTTTTGCGGAAAATATGGGCTTGGTGAATTCTTCCATTGTGCTTTGGGAGGTGCAATTAAGCTGCAGAGTTTGACGTTCTGATTACAGATAAAGCATAAAAGAAAAAAGGATTGGCCCAATCGTAAATATTACACATTTGTGAACTAGCCCCGCCCCATGCTTGCCAAAAAATGCAATTCTACCAGACTTTCATATACTGCAACCCGACTGTGAAATTCAAGGGGTGACTACAGATCTGACCCCTCCAAAATAGTCTCTCACGTTGCAGACTTTCTGTCCTCTCTATACAACCAACCAGCCCTGTTCTCGCTCTCTAAGGCTTGATTCTACATTTACACCTACCTGTTCTGTCTGATACAGCCTCTGTGGCCCTTAATGAGGACATATCCAAACCCAAAGTCTTGGCTGCTATTAAGGCCCTTAAGCCTTCTAAAGTCTCGCTTTGTGGGTGTTCATTATAAAAAATTTGCCCCGCTTTTGTTACCTTATCTGTCTCATCTGTTTAATGCCCTCAAAAGGATGCTCCCCTCTCCCTATGTCCTTGCAAACATACGTCTCCATGAATCCCAAGGGCATGAATAAAGTCTCTGACCCACGGAAATTTCAACCTATTTCTCCTCTAAATGATTATTTGAAGTTACTAAGTGAAATCTGAAGTACTCAAATCAACAAATACCTCTGTGTCTTAATCCACCGAGATCAGGTAGACTTTGTTCCTGCACATCAAGTGGGGGATAATATTCTCAAAGTAATACACATAGTTCATGTAATGCAGCATCACAAAATTCCAGGTTTCCTTCTTTCACGTGACATCTATACAGGTTTTTATTCCCTTTCCTGGGACTATTTACAATACATCTTACATTGCTGGGGATTCATTGACTACATTCTTACATGGCTAAACATGACAGGCATTACTAATGAAGGCCATTCCTATAAGCTCAACATTGTCTTGGTACTTGCCAATCCTCACCAGTGGCGGCCCATCCATTAGGGGCACCGCCCCCTTTATCCACGCTCCCCTATGTGTATAATATGTGTATGTGTAATGTGTATAATATCCACGGCCACTGATGCCACCCCCTATTGAGGCATCTGGCCCCTTTCAGGAAGCCAGGCGCCTGAATTACAGTGGCATGGGTTTTTTTTTGAAGCACCAGATTAGGCTCTAATAATCTTAAAAATAGGGTGGACTCATGGTGCAGAGCATTGCGCCATGAGCCCACTCAGGTGTTACAATAGCAAATGCATATTCACTGTTTAAACACTGATCCTCAATCAGGCCAATCAGAAGCGGATGTGAGACCCATTTTCTGATTAGCCAAAAAGAGAAGACTCCCGATTGGCCGCCGAGGAGGAGGGAGGGAACGGAAGCCACTGTCGTGATGATCCGTGGAGAGCAGGGGAACAGGAGGCCGCTGTCGAGCAGGGGAAGCAGTTGGTGAAGCGATGGGGTAAGTGAGTGCTTCCGACCGGGGGGGGGGGGCGGTGTCAGTGGCATACTATTATTATAGTTATAATTGTATATATATATAATTACATATTATTACTATAACACTGGCTGCCACTGATCCTCACACTACCCTCCCGAATCTCCATAATGTCCTCTCACAGTCTGCAAAAATTTCAGGCCTCCAGATGAATCCTTGTAAAACTAAAGCTCTTAACATTTCACTCTCTCCTGAGTCAGTAAATCTCATCCAATCTAATTTGCCTTACCAGTGGCCCCATACAACATTAGATTACTTGGCCGTGAAGTTGATCCCACTGTAATTCCCTATTTTCAGCCAATTACTGATCGCTAGATATAGCTAGATATTATAAAGCTGCTCAAATTTCCCAGCTCTATCTTCTACATGTGACTTCAAAGGTTCCCCTATGGGTTTTCTTGGAAACTCCAAACTGTGACTCCACCCCTATCTTAGCGTTACTATGGTTTCCATATATGGTAGATTAATCTTCTCTTAGCCCACTGAAGAAGCATCTTCTGCAGGTCTGCGACTTGGTCTGTTATTTGTGTAAATTGATGCCCCCTTCCTTCTCCTACTCCCCATTCTTCATACTCCACTTTCCCTTCCAGGCCTGGATCAGATCAGGGCTTTATCCTTGTGTTCAGTGTATGGTTTCACCCATGTCCACCATTTCCTGTCTTTCCGCTCTTTTACAACATGGAATCAATCTGGGAATTTATCAGTATATGTGGACTAAATCTTGGGCGTTTGTATAGCTAAATGTTACTTCAACACTGCAATTCTTAAATTGCCTGTATTGTTCCCAACTTCGATGCTTTAGAGGGTGTGGCCATTGCGGTGACGTTCTTCGCGCATAGTGGTCTTGTCCAAAATTTACTACATTCTGGTTCAGAGTCTTTAGTCTTCTGCAAACACTTTTCCACCTTGTTGTGCCTAAGGATGCAAGACAATGACCAGTGTCCTGTATGATTCCCAATCAAAATTCTTAAAAATCTGGGTATCCTGGCTTGACTACACACTGCCGTCCCTAAACCCCATTAGCTTGCACAAGTAATTATTTCTTGTGTGCATCCTAGGCCAGAGTTCTTGGGGAATAGAACCCATTTATCTTTCCTCCACCTACCTTTTCTTTGTCTTCCTCTTTATATGTTTTCCCGTTTCTGTTCTACCCTGTTACTGTACTGCTCTTCTCAGTTCCTGCATGATGTCTATGGCATCCCCCTGAGCTGTCCCCTGTACATGTTTGTTTTAAAACCATTCATGGGAATTTAAATTTCTACTTCAGGAAGTTTTCCCTGTTATTATTGATTGTTTGATACGATTTTGCCATATGCCATTGCCCCTGCATGGGCACACCCTGTGCTATACTCTTCCTAAAAAAAATGATAAACACTATTGAACCAGAAAAGTGCAATGAGGTTGCAGTCTAGTGCTTTTTATATAGCTCATGCTGATTAGTTAATACGTTTAGGTCTGAGATTAGTTAAGTAATGAAGGTCTGTCCTTTGTGTGTTCATTAGCTGTGTGGGTTTAATGGTTTGCAAAAAGAGCAGTTAATGTAACTAGGCTTCTAGATATGAAAAAGCCAACAGTTCCAATATTTATAAAGAAAAACAATATTATGCAAGTAAAGGGATTAAATCAGTGTTTGAACGAGCAGTGCACATGCTGGAGTTTTTGTGCCACCTAGGCAGAGGGTTGTATAAGGACATGTACAGGCATGCGTTAGGCTCACAATGACTGATTCAATTTTGGTGTATGTCCTTAGAGGTTTAACAACAGCTACCACTGCTCTGGCTATGGAAGAGGAGACCATGTATTTAGATACTGTGTGAAATATTGATATCTGACCCAGATGCAGACTGAGCAGAAGAGCTATTATGTTTGTAGTGCCCCCATAGTGAATAGGTGCTGCAGTGATAGATTTTTGCTAGGAGAGGCACATTTAGACAGGCCTGACTATTGTGCAGGCCTGAATGTTTTGATTTAAGAAGGGGAGTGGCCCAGGAAGAGCTGGAGATGGCAGGAAGGAGCACCTCTTGGTTACTCCTCCCCTTTGGGGCCAGAAGGTTCTGGAAAAGGGGATAGAACAGAAGGCGGGACCAATCCCCAACCTAGATTGGCAGGGGACAGGCCTCCTTAAATACTGCTCAGCTGGGGGAGGAGAAGTTTGTGTGGAAGAGTGGAGATGTAGCAGAAGTTGCGGAGGCCTTGCTGGGGAGCCCCCAGTCTGGGGGGGGGCGTGACCTTGAGGCCTGGAAGCTTGTTTGTAGCCAGGAGTGGAGAGAGATCGTGGAGCAGCACAAGGGAGCATGAGAACAGCAGAGAGGCTACAGGAAAAGCTCTTTAAAAGATCCACCCGTGTCTGTGACAGACCCTGGGAGCTGGAGAAGAGGACAGGAGCAGACTGGGAGGAGACAGTGGATAGTCTGTGGGAATTGGAGGAGCCAGTCAGGGGAGTGATGTCACTGGACAGTAAGGTAGGCCAAAGTGGCCTGGAAGAGGATGGGCTGGGAGCAGTAGTCCATCAAAACCCTGCTAGCACCATTGAACTTTGCTACACCTTAAGGGCCATGGCCCTTGCTTGTAATGGGCAGTCCAGAGGTCCTGCTGACAGGAGTGCAGGCCTCACCATGTGCTAGCTAGGGTGGAGGAAGATGTAATGAAGGCTTGATAAATTTCCCTTCAGGCCTTACCGTGAAGAAGCAATTGTTGTGCAGTAGAGAAGTGAAGGAGTGTAACGGTCAGCAAGTGTCAGTGCTGGAGAAAGAAGGAGTGTATATAAGGAGGTGTATATAGCATGGCCCTATATCTTGATCCATTGGGCATCCCACAGTCGTCCCTACCCCATCCAAGTTTATTCCCTCAATAAAACGACAAAAACAGTACCGGCCTGTTCAGTGACTTTGGATGAAAGGAAAAATGTGTGATTGAGGGCAGAGTGACAGGTGAACCACATCTACCAGCCACCCCTAAGGGAGCCATTGGCTACATGTTCTTCTACAATCCCATGGGGGAAAGGTCAGTCCCACCATTGCACACTGCCAGGCAGTACCAGGGATGGTGAAGTTGCTAGCAATTCTTTATATTTTGGTTTGCAGTACCTTCTAAACTACCTTTGGAGTAGTATGTGGACTAAGCCAACCCACAGTGTTCAGGGTGTTTATACAGGTCATTGATGCCACTGTTGACTTTGTGAGTTTGGGGCTTCGGAAACTGCAGACAGTACCAACACCTCAATGTGCAAACAGCCAGACAGAGAATAATGAGTGCAAATGATGCCAGACAGAGAATAATCAGTGCCTGTACAGGTTTCCCAAAGTCATGTCATGATGCCTGCATTCTTCACCACACATCTCTTTTCTGGAAGTTTAAAGCAGGGCTAATCCCTATGACTTTTTTTGGATTATATTTTAAAAACAATAAAGTGAACATTTTTGTAAAATTTATCAAACCTTTTTGATTGCAATTACAGAGAATAAATGGTTACCTAGTAGAATGAATGCTCATCTTATGGAATACGTTGAAGCCATTTTCACTATTTAACTGCATCTTTTTTTTTTATTATTGTTCTAGGAGGTGCAGCCTATTTACAGATCAGATGGCTCATGACACCAATCCGGAAACCCAGGCTGCAGCAGAACATCAGTACAATAAGACCTTGCAGAGAACCTGGAAAGTTGTGGAGACCATGATCGGTCGCCTCAAATCCTGGTTTCTTTTCTTGGCTTTGCCTGTCTTGTATCATCACCCAAAAATCAAATTCTATCATTACCTATATAAAAAAAGAAGATTTACTGTGAGGATTTGGCACTAATGGCATCAAAGACTCGCATAAACATCCTCTCTTTCTTGAGGTAGTTTTAAAAGAGACGCAAACCTCGCCATCTCTTTTTTCCATGTGAGCAGTGCATATTTGTATATCTGCTTGGACAGAGGCTGCTATGGTTTTTAAAATTCTCCATAGTATCCAAACATGTTTGTGCATGTCAAATCATGGTTGGCTAGGGTCAATGGCCAGTTTGGCTTGCATTTTTCCTTTTTTTTCTTACAAAAAAATTAAATACTTTGAATTATTGTTTTCTTTTATGCCATTATAGGTGTCCCCACCATTATGTGGTATTTTCCCATTCTTATTAGCTAATGAATGGGGCTGAGCAATTCAGCCCCCAAGTTCCCATTAATGGATCCCAAGTCTAGTTCCCTAAGCATAGTGTGCTAAGCCATTCACTAATTTGCAACCTTAGTTGGAAACACATGCTGTAACATAACAAAAGTAAAATTAAAAAAACAAACAAAAAAGAAAAACATTAAAACACATGGGTGCCCCCTACAATTCAGATCAGATGCTTATTTAGGCAAGTTGCCTGATTGGCTAGGAAAGGGAGGGAAGTAAGTATGCAGCACTCCCTCCTAAACCCAACTTTAGAGTCTTTGTTGTGATTTTTTTCAGAATCTTTGAGAAGATATAACTTCACATAAAATCAGCTAAATAGGGCGAGATTGGCTTGTTTTTGGCTTGTTTTGAAGCCATTTTACTGCTTATAATGAATATGCAAACAGCTCTTACTTATTGCTCCGCCAGGGTCTGGTGCTCTCCTCCACTCTGACTTGTGGGTGGTCCCTCAATGTCTTCACATACAAAGCAGCACTAATGATGACATCATTGTGCAACAGCGCATCAGAGCGTCTTATAAAAAAGGCTTTGGGGAACCAGTCATACAGAAAATGGTCCCACTGCAAGCATAGTTTTTTTTTTTTTTTAATTCCTATAGTTGGGTTTTATTATTCATAGTATGGGCACAGGTGCCTTTTATGGGGTGTTTTTAAAGAGTTACACTGTTAGTTACAGAGGTAAACAGTTAGATGGTCTACTAAAAAGTTACACATAACCCCCTATATGTCTGTACATCCTTTGGGCATATAAAGGAAAACCCAACACCCATCAGTATCCCCATGACACTTTGTGAAGGTGGTCCAACTTTCTTCAAACCTGTGTTTTGAAGCACCAGTAATGTACTGTATTTCCATTCATATTACTTTGGAGACAAAATTAATTTTCTCAATGGGTTTGTTTTGAAGGGGTTTTCCCCCTGAGCTGCAGTTTATAAAAACCTGAAGGTGGCACTATCCCATTTTTATCTGGCTGTCAGGGACTAATTTGTCCCCTATTACGGGCTCCAGGCAGCCATCTTTGGTATATTTCAGGCAAGTTGTATAAATTCTGCATGTCAATGCAATGGCTGTAAAGAAGAGAGGGCTTCAGATGAATAGGTACAACTTACGCAGGAGGATTTGTTTTATCTCTGTGTATCACCCGAGGCCAGTCACTTGATTGGTTATATATACGAGTTTACATCCACTTTAAACGGAAGGTTCTACAACAGGATCTTACACGTCTACAGTGTAGAAGTAGGTCAGGGAAAGAACTCGCTGCTTAGGAAGATAGTAGTGGCGGTATTAGGAGAGGAACTTGGCAAGGAGAAAAATAGCAGGTTTCCCCTTATAGGGAGTCTCTTCTGGCCAATTTCTAGGAACTGTCTCTCTCCAGCAGTTGAACAACTGCAAGGATTTTGGATATTGCAGGTTGACTGAGTAATCTGATGACTCCACCAAGAGAAATGCTCAGGTATTCTGTGGTCTGTAAGCTCATGGTATATCACTATAGACAAAGTGCCTTGTTTAATACCATTACCTTTCTTGACTGAAGAGAAGTGTATAACCTACAACATATTTAGTGACATAGCAGTAAACTACCTTATGTCTGTGATCATTCAAATTCTATAAGTTTAAGAATCAAAGTGTGTTGACTCCTCCCAATTCTCATGTACACTGGCTAAGCCCCATCGACACATACATTTATTAATTATGATTATACAGGACCTAGAATATTCTACAATTTGTCAAAGATATGTATGGAAACTTAGAACAATACAATATAGACATATATGAGCACAATTTAAACAAGTTGTACACACTGTTTTGTTGCGTACATAAAAAATAAAAATAAAAGGTATAATGTCAAATAGGACAAAGTGGAATATGTTAATGTGTGTAAATGCAAGTATCCCAAACTGAGTAAACAATAAAAAATATCAAGAAATGGTAATCAGGGATAAATGTAAAATTTTCCAAAAATTATAGAGACACACAATACATAATAAAAATCCCTACCTACATGCCACCCTCAGCCTAAGTAAACTTTGGTAAAGCTGATGTGGAGGTGAACGAAACATCTTGGTGTATGTTCCTTCTTGGTGAACACATAGGACCCATACCCGGTAGAGTTCTGAGCAAATGACAGGAACCAACATGGTCTAGCAGACATGTCTTTGGGTTACACAGTGCAGCTGCTCATTAAAGAATGCCAAGAAGACATGCTGTTTGGTTGCTTCCACTCTGCTAATGACTGGAAAGGATCCTGGTTCAGTGAATGTGCTATCTTTGTATGCCTAAATTGCAGTGAGCTGGATGTCCTGACAATTTAGCATCACATGGCCAGAAAGAAAGACTCATGATAGTTACTGGCATAATCTCAGTCTCCTGTCCCAGCAGACAGTCTTTTGGGATACACAGTGCAGCCATATACTAGAGGGGACAGAGATTACATGCTGTTTTAAGGCTTTAATTTCATTTAGCCACATAATTGCATAAAAGTGTAGACAAAATATGATCAAATACGTGTATCCTATTGTGAATGGAGAAATCCAGTATGCAAATGTGAAAATAATTATATATATATATATGGAGGTTAATCAATGAGTCAATCAATCAGTGAAAAAACTCCAATAAACATTGCACATGAGGGGGGTGAATCACGTGGGCGTGACGCTACACATTGGGATTGAAAGACAGGCAAAACCGGAAGTGACACGGATATACGAGCTCGCTGCTCATAGAGTACTTGTTTGTTTTAAAACTTAAAACGTGAGTAAAATAAGTTGCTTTTAATAATAAATTCTTGGTTAACTAGTTGCCAACTAGCCGCAGCAGTTTTACGCCAGCAGGTTGGCACAGCTGCACGAATCGCTGTCATTGTACGTCGTTCGCACACGCAGTGATTGGGTTTGTTTCAGAACCGATCAGTCTCCAGGTCCTGGCCAATGATTTCTGGCCTGGACCTGCTGATCGGTTCTGGCAAATGAAGAGCCTCCTCTGTCTGTGAAATGTAAACACAGGCAGAGGAACTGATTACATCTCCCCTCGTGGAGCCCTTTTCGGTTCCAGCTCGAGAGGATAAGACATAGTGAGTACACCAAGCACTACACTAACACCAGAACACATAGGCACACTTTTAACCCCTTGATCACTCCCTGATCGCGCCCCCCCCCCAGTTAACCCTTTCACTTCCTGTAACTGTGCAGTTTTCAGATTTTTCACTGATTTATTTATTAGCGCTGTCAATTTACTCAGCGCTTTACATAGATATATTGTACATTCACATCAGTCCCTACCCTCAAAGAGCTTACAATCTAAGGTCCCTAGCTCACATTCTTACATATACTAGGGTCAATTTAGTCAGGAGCCAATTAACCTGCCAGCATGTCCTTGGAGTGTGGGAGGAAACCGGAGTACCCCGAGGATACCCACGCAGGCAAAGGAGAACATGCAAACTCCAGGCAGGTAGTGTCATGGTTGGGATTCAAACCAGCGACCTTTTTGCTGCCAGGCGAAAGTGCTATCCACTACACCACTGTGCCGCCCATTACTGTACTGGTGTCACTTGTAAAAATAAATAACGTTAGAGTAGTTAGTGGTAGGCCCAGGTAGGTTTAGGGTATCCCCCATTGACCCCCTAATAAAGGTTTAACCCTCTGATTGCCCACCAGTTAACCCTTTTACCCCCTGTCACCAGTGTCGCTAGTATAGTGTACAGATCTATTTTCTGAGCGCCATATTAGTGTCACGGGTGACGCTAGTTAGCTACTTAGCTAGTTAGTTTCACCATCAGTCTTTTATAGCGTCAGGGTACCCCCATGTATTACCTAATAAAGGTTTAACCCCCAATTGCCCCCCTTAACGCATCAATATCTTTGATCCACTCAGAACTATATTAGTGTCCCCAGTAGTTTAGTGTTCCAAAAAACGAGGCATTAGTGGGATCAGCCCAGACACCTGCTAGCACCTGCGTTTAGCCCCTCCACCCAGCCCAGCCCACCCAAATGCAGGATCAATCGATCACTGTCACTTACAAAACACAGCACACATAACTGCAGCGTTAGCAGAGTCACCCCTGATCCCTGCCAACACTAACAGTTAATTTGTTTGGTAGCGATTGAAGCAGGCTCTGACAACCAGATGCTTTTTTACTTGTGAGTCACACTAGTTGTACCTATAAATTTAGAGGCCAAAATGTCCAAACAGAGGTACACTAGTGAAGAGGCCTACACATTGCTGAGCATGACAGATGAGAGTGATCATGTTAGGAGAAATCCTGTATCTGTGGACATTTAGCGCTATTCGTACGCTCCCGCACATTCGCCCGTGTTCAACCGTGTTAGCACAGCGCCAAACGGCTCTATTTCAACCAGAAACAACCTGCAGCAAGTGCTGTCTGATCTACAGTGTTTAGCGTGTGTTCCTGAGCAACCTGTTTGTCTGAGTCCTGTGACCCGGCTTGTCTTGACCCTGCTCTGATTTCTGCCTGCACTGACCTCGGCTATCCATGACCACTCTCCTGTCTGCTCACTTGTACCTTTGCTGCCAGCCCGTTAACGAACTCTGCCTGTGCCCGACCATTCTTCTGCCTGCCCCTTCTGTACTGCACCGCCAGCTAGCTACCGACCCGGCCTGTACCACCACTCTATTCAACTAGCATGAGACCGGAAGCACCTCTTCAGTTGTCACCGGTGACCATCTCAACCCTAGTGCCATCCTCACTCCTGAGCCTCCTGTCTGCTCTATCAGGGGTTCACGAATCAGGGTCGCAAGAGAGGTTACTCCTGCATAAGTCAGACTCATCCACCAGATACGTGACAGTATCAGACAGCCATGCCTGAGTCTTCGCAGGAGGCCTTGATCGCTGTTTGCATCTGGCTGGCCTGACCCGGGCCATCACGACCCTGCAGGATGACTATACCCAACTGGAGGAATGGGTGCTCGAGTTCGCTGGAGCCCGGGCTCCTGGAAGTAGTCTACCAATGGACTGTACCGTGGCTGTGCAAACTCTACCTTGTACTGCAGCCCCGCACCTTCTCTCTGGAGACTACAAAGGTGGGGTTAGTGATTTCCCTGTTACGGGGGGACCCCCAGTCCTGGGCACACCGCCTATGGGAACAAAAGGCCCCAGAAGTGAGCAGCCTGACCATGTTCTTCCAGGCTGTGGCCGTACTATATGAGGATACTTATCAGACTGCCACTGCCAAGGCAGCCCTCCATGTGCTCCAACAAGGCCTCCATGTAGCAGAGGACTACGTAACGGAGTTCAGGCGCTGGAGTGCTGACACCGCCTGGAACAAGGCAGTGCTCTGTTACCAGTTCTGGTTGGGCCTCTCCGATCCCCTAAAAGATGAACTGTGGGGGTACCCAGCACCCTGGACTCCCTAATCGATCTGTCTATCCGGATAGAGAGGCGCCTCAGAGAGCGCATGGCTGAGAAGTCAATGACACCCGCCCAGACTGGATTCATTCAGCGGGGTCTTCATCGGCCGTCTCTTTCAGTGGAAGAAAGGCAATGTCGGCTCAGTGACCGCCTATGTCTGTACTGCGGGAAGCCCAGTCATATAGTGCCGATGTCCCCCCCCAAGGGAGGACAGCGTCCATCAGTTTTCTGTGGCACCGCATCAGCCACCCTCTTACCTCACCCTTCCGCTCTCCCTGCATCTTCCCGACAGGAGCATCCTAGTGACTGCCATCATCGACTCTGGTGCCTGCAAAGGATTCATTGATCTGACTTTCGTGGCCCAACATCTGATCCCGCTGCGACCCAAATCCCATGGGATGGTCGTACGCCTGGTGGATGGCACGCCTATTAAGTCAGGTGTCATCACACAGGAGACTATACCCATACCTGCCTCTACCCCCGACGGGCATCGGGAACTCCTGCTCCTGGACGTTATTGCGTTCCCGCTTTTTCCGGTTATCCTCGGACTACCCTGGCTGCAGGCCCACAGTCCCAGCATCAACTGGACTACCGGCGAGACCAAATTCTTCTTCTCTTACTGCTGCCAGCTCTGCTTCCTGGGAACTGAGGTGCCTAACTCTCTGCTCAGTCTGGATAGGGACCCCAACCCGGAAAACCTGCTTATCGGTTCCTCCAGTCTACCACGCCTTTCTAGGCGTTTTCAGCAAGAAGGGGGCTGAACAACTGCCACCCCATAGGCCATATAACTGTCCTATTGAGCTCCTTCCCGGAGCCGAGGTCCCCTTTGGAAGGATCTTTCCCCTGACCGAATTGGAGCTAGTGGCCCTCAAGGCTTACATAGATGAAAACCTGAAAAAGGGCTTTATTCGGC
Organism: Glandirana rugosa; assembly: GCA_018402905.1. Classification (NCBI taxonomy): domain Eukaryota; kingdom Metazoa; phylum Chordata; class Amphibia; order Anura; family Ranidae; genus Glandirana; species Glandirana rugosa. The sequence continues at coordinate 160,494 of BLSH010290579.1, read as the reverse complement.
CCTCTACGTCCCCAGCAGGAGTGGGAATCTTCTTTTTTGAAAAAAAAGACCACACCCTGAGACCCTGTATAGACTACCAGGAACTGAATAAGATAACGGTCAAAAAACGTTACCCCCTGCCCCTGGTCCCGGAGCTCTTCCAGAGACTTGGAACGACCACAGTGTTCACCAAACTGGACCTCCGAGGGGCTTATAACACGGTCCGAATCCGGGAGGGCGATGAATGGAAGACCACCTTCCGCACCCGGTTCGGACACTTTGAAATATTTGGTGATGCCTTTTGGACTGTGTAATGCCCCAGCTACGTTCCAGCATTTTGTGAATGATGTTTTCAAAGACTACTTGGACCTCTTTGTGATCGTCTACTTAAATGATATTTTGATATTCTCCCCCACATTGGAAGAGCATCGCAAACATGTGGCCTGTGTTCTGAGCCGCCTTCAGCAGCATGGCCTGTACGCCAAGGCTGAAAAGTGTGAGTTTGAATAAACCAGCATCTCCTTCCTAGGACTCATCATTTCAGTCACCGGCATTACTATGGACCCCAGAAGGTCTCTGCTATTTTGGAATGGCCTGCTCCCACGGACAAGAAAGGAGTCCAACGTTTCATTTGCTTTTGCTAATTTTTATAGCAAGTTCATAAAGGGATTTTCGGCTATCATCGCCCCGATCACCCAGCTAACTAAGCTGCACACACGATTCGTGTGGTCCGAAGAAGCCCAAAAAGCCTTTGAAACCCTGAAGAGCCTTTTCACGTCTGCATCTGTCTTGAGGCACCCTGATCTGGCCTTGCCATTTGTCTTAGAAGTAGACACTTCTGAGGTCGCTGTTGGGGCCATCCTGTCACAGAGACAAGGAGTCAAAGCAGTCCTCCACCCGATGGCGTTCTTCTCCAGGAAGTTGTCCCCTCCGGAAAGGAACTATGACATCAGTGACCACGAGCTACTGGTCATCAAAGCGGCCCTGGAGGAGTGATGCTATTTCCTAGAAGGAGCCAGGCACCCTATTCTGATCCTGACAGACCACAAGAACCTTGAATATCTCAGGTCGGCCAGGAGGCTGAAACTCCGTCAGGTCCGATGGGCGCTATTCTTTTCACGTTTCCTCTTCCACATCACGTACAGGCCTGGGTTGAAGAACACTAAACCGGAACCGGATGCCTTGTCCCGGATGTCCTGCAAACCCGGGGATCCTATGACTCCGGACACGGTGCTACATCCCAGACAGAAACTTCCTACTAACACAGGGGAACTTATTGTCCCGTATCAGGCAGTCTCTGGCCAAGACTCCCAGACCAACAGACTCTAACCTGATAGCAAAAGATGGACTGCTATGGCATAAGAACAGGCTTTTTGTACCAGAGGGGCAGCGCCTATCTGTTCTAACATCCGGTCATGACCATAAGCTAGCAGGTCATGTTGGAGCCCGGAAGACCGCTGAGCTTCTGCTACGCTCCTTCTGGTGGCCCCAAGTAGAGGAGGACTATGTTAGCTTCTGTCCCACCTGCGCCCAACACAAGAGCAGTAAGGCCAAGGCATGGGGACTACTAAGGCCACTTTCTGTACCTGAACGAGCCTGGTCTATGATCTCCATGGACTTCATTGTGGAATTGCCCCCGTCTCAGGGGTATACAACAATCTTTGTGGTCGTAGATTGATTGACTAAAATGGCCCACTTCTTACCCATGAAGGGTACACCATCAGCGGTCGAAACAGCTGAAATCTTCATCCGGGAAATAGTCAGACTCCATGGAGTTCCCTTGAGTATTGTCTCCGATCCCTGAGTTCAATTCACGTCCAAGTTTTGGAAAGCCCTGTGTGCCTCCCTGGACATCAAACTCGCCCTCTCCTTGGCCTGTCATCGACAGACTAATGGCCAGATGGAGAGAACCAATCAGACACTTGAGCAGTACCTGCGTTGTTTCTCTTCGTTTCACAGGACAACTGGGTCTCTCTACTACCGCTGGCGGAATTCGCCTTTAACAATACAGTGCACTCTGCCACCAAGCAATCCCCCTTCATGGCCAACTATGGCTTTCACCCAACCTTTATGCCCACAGGCAACCCGGAAAGCATAGTACCCGCAGCCCAGGAAACTATCAAATTCTTGGAAGAAAATAATAAACTCTTACAAGAAACCCTGGCCTGGACTCAGCAGTATAACAAGGAGACTTTTGACAAAGGGAGACGGGGAGAGTTGGACTTACAACCCGGAGAGCAAGCCTGGCTCGCCACAAAGAATCTCAAGCTGGCCTGCCCATCAAGGAAATTGGGTTCCAAATTCATTGGCCCCTTTTGGGTGAAGAAAAGAGTCAACCAAGTGGCTTATGAGTTGGAACTTCCGCCCTCCTTGCGGGTCCACCATGTCTTCCACGTGTCCCTGTTAAAACCCACATCCTGGTCCTGGACGAAACCTAGACCCACCTGGACCAATTTTAGTGGATGGGGAGTAAGAATTTGAAGTTGAGTCCATCCTGGACTGCAGGAAAAGGGGAGGCGGGGTTCAGTACCTCGTGAAATGGAAGGGCTACGGCCCTGAAGAAAGCTCCTGGGAGCCTGAAGCCATCATCCATGCGGATGAACTTATTCAGTCCTTCAAGGACAGTAATCCTGCTAAGATGGCCCAGCTGGGCATCCGGAGGCTGCCCCTTGAAGGGGGGGGCAATGTTAGGAGAAATCCTGTATCTGTGGACTTTTTAGCGCTATTCGCATGCTCCCGCGCGTTTGCACAGGTTCACGCGCGTCAGCACGCACCGGAAACGGCGCCAAACAGCTCTATTTCAACCGGAAACACCCTGCAGCAAGTGCTGTCTGATCTACAGCGTTTAGCGTGTGTTCCTGAGCAACCTGTTTGTCTGATCCCTGTTCCTGTGACCCGGCTTGTCTTGACCCTGCTCTGAATTCCGCCTGCACTGACCTCGGCTATCCATGACCGCTCTCTTGCCTGCTCCTTTGTACCTTTGCTGCCAGCCCATTAACGAACTCTGCCTCTGCCCGACCATTCTTCTGCCTGCCCCTTCTGTACTGCACCGCCAGCTAGCTACCGACCCGGCCTGTACCACCACTCTATTCAACTAGCACGAGACCGGAAGCACCTCTTCAGTTGTCACCGGTGACCATCTCAACCCTTGTGCCATCCTTACTCCTGAGCCTCCTGTCTGCTTTACCAGGGGTTCACAAATCAGGGTCGCAAGAGAGGTTACTCCTGCATAAGTCAGAGTCATCCACCAGGTACGTGACAGATGGGGAAGCCTCACTGTCAGGATCAGGCTCAGTATACAAACCCATAGAGAGTATGGGCACCCTGACAGATAGCTCTGACTACAGAGTAGTGGTCCCTGCTAAGGTCAGGCGTAACCGACCCTGTTCTTCTGTTGCTGAGGTGCAACAACCGCAGGGTTCTCGTATGGAGCACAGAGCCAGTACTAGCGCCACTCAACCTTCTGGTGAACTGGCAAGCACCAGCGGCCTAGTACATCCTGGTCATAGACAAACCAGCACTGCAGTATCACTTGGTGACGTGGCCAGTCACATATGTGCAGTTCAAGCTGGTGCTGGGGCTAGCACAAGTAATGTCCCACAGCAACCAGGAAGACAAAGACAGGCCCGTAGAGCCCATAGTGTTCTCCCTGATGTGCTTGCAAACCCCGATTGGCAGCCCACCACTTCTGCAGTGCCCGTACTTCCCCCATTCACTGGCCAACCCAGAATTCAGGTGAAAACAGTTGATTTTACTTCCCTTGATTTTTATTCACTGTTTTTCATGGAAGATCTCTACAGATATATTGTGGACTTAAGCAATTTGTATGCTGGTCAATTTATCATTGCAAATCCCCATTTGACCCTTGCCAAAGAATTTGCCTGGAAACCTATTACGGTTCCAGAATTTAAGACCTTTCTGGGCCTATCCCTCCTCATGGGCATAACTAAAAAAAGTGAGTTGCAGTCATATTGGTCCACTGACCCAATTCACCATATGCCCGTGTTCTCTGCTTCCATGACCAGGATGCTATACGGGCAGATCTTGTGGTTCATGCATTTCAATGACAATGAACTCTGTCATCCTCGGGTGACCCTGAATACGATCGGCTTCACAAAAGTCGGCCCCTCGTAAACCACTTCAACCAACAATTCACAGCCTTGTTTATTCCCAATCAAGTTGTCTGGTTGATGAGTCCCTGATTAAATTTTCTGGCCACCTTGCTTTCAAACAGTATCTCCTCAGCAAGCATGCCAGATATGGGGTCAAGATGTATAAGCTTTGTGACAGGGCCACAGGCTAAACATAGTTTTATGGTTTATGAGGGAAAAGACAGTCGCATGGAGCCCCCCCAACTGCCCAGACTACATAGGGAGCGCTGGCAAGATTGTTTGGGACTTGGTGTCACCCTTATTTGGAAAGAGGTACCACTTGTACATGGACAATTATTACACAAGAGTGCAACTCTTTAGTCACCTTTTTGATCATGGAATTGGCGCATGTGGCACCGTGCGATCTAATCACTGGGGCTTCCCCCAACGGCTATTAGGTTCCCGAATTAGACAGGGGAGAGAGCCTGCTTGCGATATAATAATTTGCTTGCAGTGAAGTGGAGGGACACACGGAATGTTTTCATTCTGTCCTCCATTCACACAGACACGGCAGTCCAAATTCCAATGGCAACTGGTGTTGTTGAGAAGCCCCTCTGTGTCCACGAATATAACCTTGATATGGGAGGGGTGGACTTCAACGACCAGATGATGGCCTGGTACTTAGTTGCCCATAAGGCCAGACGCAGGTATGAAAAAGTGTCTGTATACTTATTCCAATTGGCTCTGCTGAACGCTTATGTGCTATACAAAGTGTCAGGACGAACTGGATCCTTCCTTAAATTGCAGCAAGAGATCATCACCGCCCTTCTGTTTCCAGATGGTGCTGTGCCCCAACTTCCCAATCCAAATGCAGTGAGATGGCTGCATGAGAGGCACTTTCCAGAAGTTCTCGGTGTTACCTCTACCAAAGAAGATGTAGTTTCTGCAGAAAATGCGGATATAGGCGTGACACCCGCTTTTATTGTCCCTCCTGTCCTGACCAACCTAGTCTCTGCATCAGTGAATGTTTCCGTCCCTACCACACAGTCCTAGGGCACACTTACACAGGGTCTCAAAAGATGAGATGGCCAAAAAATGAAAAAGCCAAAAACAGTTGTCATTTTATTGTTCTTCCCTTTCTATTGTTCTTTCTCTATTGTTCTCTCTTTATTGTTACATTGTAAAGTGCTGTGCAAACTGTTGGTGCTATATAAATCCTGTATAATAATAATCCTGTATAATAATAATCCTGTATAATAATTGTTACTGTATTTTATGCTTAACTGTAATGTTCATTGTTACTGTGTTTTATCGTTGCAGGTATGTAATTCTACTTTCATACTTTACTGTTACTGTGTTTTATTGTTAAACATTATTTGCTTTGCAGGTACGCCATTCAGCTGCAGCACGGGTTTATTTATTTTGACAGCAACAGGGTTTTCTCTCACATTAAGTAAACCCATGACTCCAGCGCTGTAGGAGGTGATTTCACCATCACAGGAAAAAAAAAGAGCATATATGCCGAAGCATAGGGGCAGGGGTGGACATGGGGACAGATTGCCCCTATGCTTTGGCATATATTTTTAGAATGGTGCATGTATGCCCATCATTAGAAGTGGGTGGATGCAGGGCGGTATTCTAATGGTGGACATACCACCGATTGATCAACATGAATCTGTTAGGTTCTCTTTTTTCATTTAACACACAGGCTGCATGAAAAAAAGAACATTACAATATATGCCCAACAAGGACCAGCAACGTACTGGTATGTTGCTGGACTTTGAGTGGTTATACCGGAATGATGCCTGTTTGGTATCGTTCTTTTCAGCCAGCGGTCAGCTTTCATGTAAATACAATCCTAGAGGCTAATTAGCCGCTAGACTGCTTTTACAAGCAGTGGGAGGGAACGTTCTCCCTCCCCCTCCTCCCTCCATCTTCCATGGTTTTCTTGAGCTCTCCTGTCCCTTCGGGGAACCTGAGAATGAAGCCGTGGTTCCGCCAGCTGACCATAGAGCTGATCGGAGACTAGAATGGCTCCAATCATCTCAATGGCCTAAGAAACTGGTTTCGCTGGATATAAACAGCGCCGTTGGGAAATTGGGAAAGCATCTTATTACACCGATCTTGGTGTGCTCAGATGCTTTAAAGGCTGAGGAGAGATCTAGAGTCTAATAGACCCCACATTTTTAAAAAAGGAGTACCTGTCACTACATATTGCTTTCATAGGGGATATTTAAATTCCCTGTGATCACAATAAAAATGATAAAAAAGGGACAGTTTAAAAATAAAATAAAAAGCAACATGAATAATAAAAAAAAAAACGAAAGCACCCCTGTCCCCCCAGAGACAGGAGAACACAAGCGTCCGTCTTGTGTTGTATGTATACAGCAATTGCACCATGCATGGGAGGTATCACCGTGAATGTCAGATCAAGGGCAGTAATTCTAGCAGTAGACCTCCTCTGTAAATCTAAAGGGGTAACCTGTAAAGGCTTTTAAAATGCATATAGTTTGTCATCGCTTTGCAGGTGTGAGTAATTTTAAAGCTTGTTGTGTTTGAAATCTATGTACTCGGCATAAGATCATCTTTTATATTTCACCAAACATTTGGGCAATGTAGTGGGTTTTTGGGCATTACAATTCAAAAAAGTGTTTTGTTTCCAAAAAAATTATGTTTGAAAAATCGCTATGCCAATACTTTGTGAAAAAAAATTGCACCACCCACCATTTTATTCTGTAGGGCCTCTGCTTTAAAAAGTATATACTGTTTGGGGGTTCAAAGTAATTTTCTAGCAAAAAAAAATATTTTTTCATGTAAACAAAATGTGTCAGAAAGGACTTGGTGGTTTAAGTGGTTAGAAGAGCAGGTGATGTCTGGCATAAAATGCCAGGACACTTCAAAACCCCCCAAATGACCCCTTTTTGGAAAGTACACACCCCAAGCTATTTGTTGAGAGGCATGTTGAGTCCATGGAATATTTTATATTTTGCCACAAGTTTAGGGAATTTTTTTTTTACACAAGTTGTCACTAAATTATATATTGCTCACACATGGCATGGGTATATGTAGGATTACACCCCAAAATACATTCTGCTGCTTCTCCTGAGTATGGGGATACCACATGTTGAGACTTTTTGGGAGTCTAGCTGTGTACAGGACCCCGAAAACCAATCACCGCCCTCAGGATTTCTAAGGGCATAAAATCGTGATTTCCCTTCCCCACTACCTATCACAGTTTCGGAGGCCTTGAAATGTCAAGATAGCACAACATCCCCCCCCCCCCCCCGTTGTTTATCGAACCCCACACA
>BLSH010290579.1:123860-152177 GCA_018402905.1 Glandirana rugosa | reverse complement strand
ATTTTGAGGTGTAATTTCAAATATACCCATGCCATGTGTGAGCAATATAAAGCAGGAAATAGCTTGGGGTGCCTACTTTCCAAAATGGGGTCATTTGGGGGGGGGGGTGTTGTTTTCATGTGCAGACAGCCTGTTGGTTAAGATAACGGTATGTTTAGTTTCAGTTCCATACATTGAACACCTGATAGGTGAATACTTTGTAACAGATCAGTGTGTAAATAAACTTTGGAAGAGTGCAACGCTACACAGCTTCACTGCTGCACTTGTTAGAGAATGATGAGCTCAGCATACACAGGCAGACTAGCCAGCAATGATGGTGACAGAAAAGGTAAAGGTTTGGTATTCCCACGCAATAATTAGAGTGAGATGTAATGACCAACTACCACAAACAAAGATTAATCATTCTGTAGTTAATAAGATGTAATGAATATCTAAGAGTTGAGATCCTAACGATCTGTGGTTATGTGTCTAGCAAAAAATTACATAAAAGTGTAGACAAAATATGATCAAAATACGTGCATCCTATTGTGAACAGAGGAATCCAGTATGCAAATGTGAAAATAATTATATATACATGGAGGTTAATCAATAATTGTTCCAAAAATCATCAGTGAAAAAACTCCAATAAACATTACACAGAATAAATAAAAAGTACCTGTGTGAACAGTGATAATAGTTACAAGTGCCAATACCATGCAAGACAAATGTGACTGTTGTGGCTAAATAATAAATGCATCATAGTCCAGAGTTCAAACAGTATTAAATGTGGGGTGATGATTAGGTGATCTGTCCCTTTCCCAATCACACAGTCTAGCCTATTACAGCTGTAAGGTAACAGCATTTGGTAGATGTCTCTCTTTAGGGATCCATATGGGTCCGCCTGACTCGAGGTGGCCTGGTGAGGGTAACACGGCTTGGGGAACTCTATGGTGGGTGGACCTCTCTATGGTATTCCAGGGGTCCTTCCTGGTGGTCTCAGTGGTGGTGGAATATAAAGAAGAGATGGCCAATCGTGTAATGCGCTTAACCACTTAAGCCCGGAAGGATTTACCCTCTTAATGACCAGAGCGCTTTTTACAATTTGGCACTTCGCTGCTTTAACTCATAATTGCGCAATCTTGCAATGCTGTACTCAAATTAAATTTGTGTCCTTTTTTCTCACAAATAGAGCTTTGTTTTGGTGGTATTTGATCACCTCTGGAATTTTTATTTTTTTATAAATGAAAAAAGACAGAACATTTTGAAAGAAAAAGATATTTTCTGCTTTTTGTTATAAAAAAATCCAATAAACTCAATATCAGTCATACATTTAGGCCAAAATGTATTCAGGCACATGTCTTGGGGTAAAAAAAAAATTCAAAGAGCGTATATTTATTGGTTTGCGCAAAAGTTATATTGTGTACAAACTAGGGTACATTTTCTGGAATTTACGCAGCTTTTAGTTTATGACTACCTATCTCATTTCTTGAGGTGCTAAAATGGAAGGGCAGTACAACTTTCCCCCCAAATGACCCCATTTTGGAAAGTAGACACCCCAAGGAAGTTGCTGAGAGGCACTTTGAGCCCATTGAATGTTTTATTTTTTTGTCACAAGTGATTGAAAAATGACAAAAAAACAAAATTTACACAAAGTTGTCACTAAAATTATATATAGCTTGCACATGCAAGGGGATACCACATGTGTGAGACTTTTTGGGAGCTTAGCCACGTACAGGACCCCAAAAACCAGTCACTGCCCTCAGGATTTCTAAGGGCGTACATTTTTTATTTCACCCCTCACTAACTATCACAGTTTCAGAGGTCATGAAATGCCAAGATAGCACAAAACCCCCCAAATTACCATTTTGGAAAGTAGACACCCCAGCCTATTTGCTGAGAGGCATGCTGAGTCCATGGAATGTTTTATATTTTGCCACAAGTTTTGGGGGATAATGACAAAAATGTTTTTATTTTTCTTTACACAAAGTTGTCACTAAAATATATATTGCTTGAACATGCCATGGGTATATGTGGAATTACACCCCAAAATACATTCTGGTTCTTCTCCTGAGTATGGAGATACCACATGTGTGAGACTTTTTGGTAGTCTAGTTGCGTACAGGACCCCGAAAAGGAATCACCACCTTCAGGATTTCTAAGGGAGTAAATTTTTATTTCGCTTCTCACTACCTATCAATGTTTCGGAGGCCACAAAATGCCAAGATAGCACAAACCCCCCAAATGACCCCATTTTAGAAAGTAGAAACCCCAAGCTATTTGCTGAGAGGCATGTTGAGTCAATGGAATATTTTATATTTTGCCACAAATTTCACACATGTGGTATCCCTGTACTCAGAAGAAGCACCAGAATGTATTTTGGTGCGTGGAAATGCACTAATTATTGTGTGGGAATACCAAACCTTTACCTTTTCTGTCACCATCATTGCTGGCTAGTCTGCCTGTGTATGCTGAGCTCATCATTCTCTAACAAGTGCAGCAGTGAAGCTGTGTAGCGTTGCACTCTTCCAAAGTTTATTTACACACTGATCTGTTACAAAGTATTCACCTATCAGGTGTTCAATGTATGGAACTGAAACTAAACATACCATTATCTTAACCAACAGGCTGTCTGCACATGAAAACACAGGATCCTATTGCTCAACACTAAATACATTCCCTGGAACCCGTAAAGACTGGCGCAGGCAGATTTTGTGAAAGTGTCTCTAATGCATTCTAAAAGTGGTGTCGAATGCACTAAATTCATGTACCTGTCTCAAACTTGTACTGGAATTTGGCTCATGCAGCACCACTTTGATCTTAATTAGCTCCACTTTTACATTTGTAGCATTCAATGTGACACAATGTAAAACACAATGAAAAAGTGCATTTTACAACTATTTGAGTTTGGTGTATGGGTCACTGTCAGAATCAAATTTGTTTTGCAAATGCTTTATACATTTTGTGCAATAAATTAACAAGAGGGATTCCCCTCATTCCCCATTGTGTCCCACAGACTTGGCAGGCCTTATCTGCACTAAATGACTATATGCGTGTGTGACCTGCACTGTGTTTTCCATTGATCTGACAATTTTTGTCTTTACTTTACTAGATTTTTCACATGTATGGATGTGCATTTATCTTCTATCATTCCGCTTACCTGTTGTTCATTTGGCAGCAAGTTACCTTTGGGTGCTTGATGCTTTATGATCATACTTGCATTTGATTTTCATTATGTTGCATTTTGCCCATGTGTTTTAGTGTTTCCAGACATCTTGGGCTTCATGGTAAATTCCAAGAGGAGTTGACAACAGTATCATCATTTGAACTACATAGTGGGATTTGTTTAGGCTGAGGGTGTCATGCAAGTAGGGAATATTATTATATATAGCATGCTTCATTACATTTTTAAATATTTTTGCATTTATCCCTCATTACAGTTTCTTGTTATTTCTTACAGTTCTGTGTTTAGGTTATTGTATATTTGTATATACAATGTATATTTTTTGCCTTAGCCCACATTCAGGCTTTGAAATTGCCTTCTTTTCCAGAGCTACACATCACAAACATTTAAAATAAATGACCTAAGCACTTGCAGCTATTATTCTCTTCTTTCACAAAGTGTGTTCTACAACAAGCTTGTCCATTACTCAGGCTATAATCCTGACAGAGCTTTAGGATTTAAGTAATTAACTGCTTAGTAATCTCGACAGCAATTAATTTATTTGATTTGATTTTGATTACCAAAACCCCGAATCTCTGGGAAGATTATGACCTTCAAGGACACATTCAGGCAAGTGTTGTCTTAAAAAACAACTTTGTCCTCTCCACTGCATTTCCTTGGGTTAAGTTGATGACAATATATTTCCTGATGTTAAAAGAATGGTACACTCTTATGCACAAATAGTGGCCGTTGACACATCAAAGTAAATAGCATACATATTCTAGTCTAAAGTAATGACTGATTTTCATGAACGACAAAGACGAATGACTACAGGACCATGTTGTATGCATAAAGAAAACCAGTGCAGGGAGAAATACAGGGCCTGCCATTTTTTTACACCTTCTGAAAATTCAAGTTACCTGGCTGGTATAATGGTCCTCTGTAACAGAACAGATATACAGCAAATGAAGTATACAATCCTGTTCTGTGAGTTTGTCCCGGGTTAATGAAAGTGCTAAAATCATTAGAGCAGCATGGCAGCCAAGCAGCCAGCATTTTCAAAAGGAGAGGTTAGCAATGATAATTTCAAAACTTGTCTAAGAAAAGGTTTTCTTTAGAGAGGAACTCCTCTTCACCTGAATGCAACCACTTTCTGAACCTCTTGATATTTACAAAATTAGGTAGCTTATAAAACTAAAATCTAAACTCCCATTCAGTATTTGTAATCTATCTAATGTTTGTGCATGAGCCAACATAAAGAAAGTCCCACACACAATTATTTATAGATGCCCTGTGCAGTGGCTACCTCCAAGTGTGGTCATCCAGCCAAAATAGTAAGTTGGGGTACTTGCCCAGGTATTGGATGTGAGCAGATGCTGTATCTGCAGCCCCCTCCTGTTACTTAGGCTGCTAGCCAATTCAAACCATCACTCACACCCTGAACCCCTATTTGCTACCAAGCTACAAAGCAGCAGCACCCTCTTACTAGGACTATGATGAACCACAATAAGGAGGAAAGTCTGGCACCGGACAAGGCTGTCCAAAATGGCGCCAGTTCTTTTCCTCAAAGAAAGACTGCAGCAGGGATGCCACCACAAAACGGGAACACTTTGCATGCACAAAACTTACAATCTAGTCTACATAACTCAGTACAGCCTGAGCTGACCGGTAGATGGAAGACACAGAGATGATTGTGCATGGTGTCCGAGACCATGAGGTACAGAAGGAGGAGAAGTGTGGGGGCAGAGAGAGGCAGATGGGCAGCTTAGAGGGAGACTGTGAGATACAAGCTTCCTGGGGCTAGGCTGATTAGTCCCCAGAACTTACTCTCAGTGATGAGTTTACAGGAGTTTGAAGCAGTACAGTGCTCCTCATTCCATATTATCTGCTCTTATAGGTCAATTTTAAAATTGTAAGTAGCCAGGACAAGTGACTTACAACAAAGTAAAAAATAGCTCCTTTCTACTTGAGTAGAACAACATAGCAGTGGTGACACATTTAGTCTCTGCCTCATTTACAGCAAAGCTGACCACATCTCTTATGCCTATGTAGACTTTACTTACTGATTACGTCAAATCAGTTAGTCTGTTATGACACTTAGAGAACAATTCCAGGTATGTACTGTATATACTATACCTGTGGGATCCCTCTAAAAGCTGAAATTCATTGAAGTGGAGACTGCTACTATAGTCATCTCCACTTACTTCCATGTCCCATACCAAGCAGTTGCACTGCTGCATTCTGAAAACAGGATGTTGGCATAAATGCCATTCAGAGATTGATTTGCATTTTCTCAATGAATGCAAGGAGTTCTCTGATTGGAAGAGGAGGAGAGGTAATGTCTCCACCATGCCCGATCAGAGAATGCTTTGCATTCATTGAGAAAATGCAAAGCATTCTCTGAAGGGCACTCATGCCCAGTGTCTGACCTGTGTTCACAATGTGGAAGGGAAGCCGTTCGGCATGGGACCTGGAAGCTAGTGGGGATCACTGTAGTAGGGTGCATACTACAATGATTTCCAGATTCTATACTGATCCCATAGGTACAGTAAATGCATATTTACATTGATCTAAGCTTGACTAATGTAAAACTACCCATACCTGGAATTCTTCTTTAACTATTTTTATACAAGGACACAGATGGAGAAGGTGGATGGCATAAATATGAAAAAATGGGTGCTCTTTACTGATTAAAGGAGTTGTAAAGGCAGAAGGTTTTTTTATCTTAATGCATTAAGATTAAAAAAAAAAACTTTTGTGTGTAGCAGCCTCCACAGCACCCCCTAATTACTTACCTGAACCCCATCTCTCTACAGAGATGTCCACCAGTGTCTAAGCCACTCAAGACACTCTTCCTGATTGGCTTAGACACAGCAGTGGTGCCATTGGCTCTCACAGCTGTCAATCAAAGTCAGTCAGCCAATCAGGGGAGAGAGAGAGCGGGGCTGGTTGGGGCTACATGTCTGAATGGATGGCTCAGGTGACTCCATAGATAGCTGCTGTCTGTGGGGACACTCAATAGGAGGGAGGGGCCAGAAGCAGCAAAGAGGGACCCGAGAAGAGGAGTATCCAGGCTGCTCTGTGCAAAACCAACTGCACAGAGGAGGTAAGTATAACATGTCTGTTATTTAAAAAAAACTAATTAATTTCCTTTCTCAGACTTCAAATATAAAAAATATCTATGGTCTTAATGTTAGCAAATCTATCTATCTATCTATCTATCTATCTATCTATCTATCTATCTATCTATCTATCTATCTATCTATCTATCTACCTATCTATCTATTGTCATTGTATGACTATGAAGAATAATGAAGGACAGAAGGGACCTATAAATGATATGTAATGGTTGCATGATGCAAAATCGTCTGTCAAAAGCAGACCGTGATCTGTGCTGGTGTTAAAAAAAACCCAGGAGATAATCCCCTCTGGCATGCGGTTAGAAATTGGAATGCTTCACTCTTCTTCTATAATAATCTTTCTGATATAAAGTGGTACCCAATATACACTAGACAGTAAATGTGCATTAATAAAAGATTTGATCTGGGATCTGATCATTCTCATGTTTGCTTACCTGAAGCCTATAATACAACTATATCAGATTATATTTCCTTTCTGTAAACATTGCATCTGGACAGCAATACATCTTTCCCTGTCAGACCTAGATACGATATGGTTTGACAGTAAATGCCTTTTTTTGGACACTAAATTAGGATTGGTTCACATCTTTGCTTTGCAACGCCTAGTTAAAATTACTTCACTTCTGTGCTTTGCAACATATTTACTTTCATAAGGCTTCACCATTTCTGATATTGTCAGAGTAAACTTTACCATCAAGTTAATGAAATGTATTCAGGAATATACAGTTTGCTGCATTATGATGGAATGTCTTTCAAGGAAAAGAAAACCTGAAACAAATTATTCTTACCAGTGTTTCTGACCAGTGTTATGCTGACCAGAGACCAGTGTTTTCGATGCCAAATATGTTATCATGGGGTATTTATTAGGAGAAATTACATTTCTAATATCATTTGTAAATTACAAAAGAAAATCTCAAAATTATTTATTACAGTTCTTAAAGCCCAAATGAACTTTCAGTTTAAATCAGCTACATATATTCCAGGTATATCAAAACAAAACAAAAGGTTTGTAAAGACTTACAATTCATATTTAACCCCTTGCCGACCGCCGATCGGCAATTGACGGCGACAAGGGGGCTGGTGAGCGCAAATCGCCATCATATGACAGCGGCCGCGAGACCGAGCCTAGTGAGCGCGCGCGCGCCGCCGGAGGCGCGCCCGTGCACTCACTGTGTTCGGGGAGGGCCAGGGAGAGGGTGCGGCGGCTTCAATTGCCCCCGGCTACCCGCGATGGCCCCCCCGGAGCGAAGGAACGGAGGTCCGTGTAAGTAAACACGGACCTCCGTTCTGTGAAGGGGGAAGGGCTGTGATCACAGCCTTCCTGTATACGGAGGCTGTGACCACTTCCCTTCCCCAGCTAGGGCAGTCCCCCCACAGTTAGAATACGCCCAGGGAACACTGTTAACCCTTAGAGCGCCCCCTGCAGGTTAACCCCTTCACTGCCAATGGCATTTACACAGTAATCAGTGCATTTTTATAGCACTGATCACCGTATAAATGCCAATGGTCCCAAAAAAGTGTCAAAATGGTCCGACATGTCCGCTGAAATATCGCAGTACCGCTAAAAATCGCAGATCGCCGCCATTACTAGTAAAAAAAACCAAAAAAAAACCCCAAAAATGAATTCTCATCATCTGTAAACGCGACCACTTTTGCGCAAACCAATCAATGAACTCCGATTGTGATTTTTTTTATCACAAATATGAGGAAGAATATAAATCGGCCAAAACCGATGAAAAAAATGTTTTTTTATATTTTTTTTTTTGGATTTGGATTTTAGCAAAAAGTAAGAAATTTGGGGTTTTTTTGCAAATTGTCGCTCTTCTTTTGTTTATAGCGGCGATCAGAAATGACACAGCGGTGACCAAAAGAAAGCTCTATTTGTGGGAAAAAAGGACGCAAATTTAGTTTGGGTACAACGTCGCACGACCGCGCAATTGTCAGTTAAAGCGACGCAATGCCGAATCGCAAAAAGGGCTCCGGTCCTAAAGCTGGAAATCCTTCCGGGGCTGAAGTGGTTAATAGAAAGCAGCCAGAGTAGAAAAGTCTGTCCTCTTCCAGAGTTCTGTAAAGAAGAACCCTTGCTTTCTGCCTAGAAATAGGGATCTCTCTGCAGAGGTACAGCTGAGTCAGAGCTAGAGTACTGCTGCACTCCCTTAGACCTGTTTTTTTGCTATCTGTGCTTCCAGGTCAGGGAAACATACCCAGAAAAACACAAACGTACCTTGCTCAACTGCTACCACCACCACACCTTATATTGTTTATCGCTAACAAACCATATACAAATACGCTGATACCTTGGAATACCTTTCACTACTATTAAAAACAAAACAAAAAACCTTCCTTAGATTAGATCTAGGTCTTAGGCTGGGTTCACATCTATGCGAATTGTATGCGGCTTAAACCACATCCAATTCACAGGACACTTGAAAAAACATTGTTTTCAATGTGTCCGGTTCGCATATGTCCGTTGCATTCGCACTCCACATTGCACAGAAAACATGTGCGTTTTCTGCCCATTGCGGTGTGAATTCCTGGGTCATTATGTTCAATGGGAAGGCATGAAACACGGAGATGTGTTCCACATTTAACAGGAATATAATTCTACTCCTCCTACACCGCCCCCCTCTTTCATGTCATCTGCGTTCCTCCCCTGTCTGTTTCCTGTGCAGAGTGGAGGAGCCATGGCTAAAGGAGGGAGAAAAGCATCTGCCAAGTGCAAGGAATCAGTGGACTGTGAGGAGCTTATCCGGCTTGTGAGGGACAGACCTCTGAATTATGATACCCACCATCCTAAATATAAGGAAAATGTTGCTAAAAAACGTGCTTGGCTTGAAATTGCCCGAAACATTTTGCCAGAGTGGAGCAGCTGCTCCTCCAAAGTTCAGGATGTCAAAAGTAAGTATTTTCTTAACTTTGACTACAGTTAAGATTTTATTAATAATTTTATTATTGCCAAAATTGTGTAAAAATAAAGTGTTTACCCTACCCCCAAGGTCCATTCCAAGCCCTTATCCAAGCACACAGCCTGGCAGGTCAGGAAAGGGGGTTGGGATGACCGAGTGGCCACCTCCCTCCTGAACCATACCAGGCCATGTGCCCTCAACATGAGGAGTATGGGTGCTTTGGTAAGCTGTGCCCCACACCTCAAAGCACCTTGCCCCCATGTTGATGACGACAAGGGCCTCTTCCCAATAACCCTTGAAGGTGGTTGTCGGGCATAGGCGTGCGCAGGGGGTGTGTCGGGTGTGCCTGGGCACACCTTAATCACCCCATGCGGAACAGATTCCCCCTGTTGGTATTTCACCAAAGACCCCCAACGGGGCTCTTCAAAAAATGTAAAATAATTTAATATTAAAATTAAAAAAAAAGACATCATCCATTGTGCTACTGACACTGTCCATATTTTAATACATTTGGGGTGCACAACCTAATGCAATAGGCTGCGCTCACCTATGTTGTCGAGGTCTGCGGGCGGGGGATTAATTGGAATGTGGGAGCACCCTTTACCAAGGGGGCCCCCAGATCCGCCCCCCATAGGAATTAGTATGGGGTACATTGTACCCCTACCTATTCACCTAAACCAAAAAGTGTGACCAAAAACACTACACATGTTTTAGAAATATCTTATTAAGGCATCTCCACTGTCTTCTGTCTTCGGCTCTTTTGAAGGGTCTTCTCCGCTGTGTTCTCCCTCTGTTCTTATTGGGATGTTGACACAATGCTCTCTCCCGCACTAATACCTGGCCTGTGCTCTAGAATGACTTATATTGGCATAGGACGGGGCCATTGGCTGCATCATCTGGTGACCCCATCCTCTCTGATGTCACCACCTGAGGCATGATGGGGCCATGACATCTCCTCAGCTGGCGACATAAAGATTGTTTTGAATCCATCCTGAATCTGTGCACCACTGCTGGTGCCCCAAGTAATGTTCCACTGTGCCCCCTCCGTGTTATGGGTGAGTGAATGCTCAAAAATATATACGCCCCATTCACGCACATAGTTGTGCAGTGCACATGCTGCTTTAACAGCAGAGACAGCATGTTCAATACTCAGGTTTATTGACATATGCACGAATCGCCACTTCGCGCTGAGAATTCCAAATGCACATTCAACTACTCTCCCTGCCCTTGTGAGCCTATAATTGAACATTCTTTTTTCAGTGGTCAGCGATCGACTGGGATAAGGTCTGAGCATGTGCTCTGCAAGGGCAAAATCTTCATCGCCAACCAAAACATGTGGGAGGAAGGCTCAGTTGTTCCTGGCAGGGGAGAATTATTGGGCAAGTCAAATTTATTCTCACACAGCATTCTCCCAAATGAGGAATGAGAAAACACACTTGAATTGGAGCTGCTGCCATAAGAACCTAGATCAATGTAAATAAAATTATAATTGGCATCTGCCACTGCCATTAGGACCATAGAGAAATATTTCTTGTAATTAAAATATCTGCTCTCGCTAGCAAATGGCTTAAGGATGCGGATGTGTTTCCCATCTATGGCTCCTAGACAGTTGGGGAAGTTGCAACGCTCCCAGAATAAATTGCCTATCTTTAACCAATCTTTTTTGTTTGGCTTCTTCATCACCAAATTCTTCAGTTCTTCCCATATGACTATGCAAGTTTCATGAATAATGCCACTAATAGTTGATTTTCCTAACTTATATTCAAAGTGCAAACTTCCAAATGAATTTCCTGTACCTAGGTACCTAAAACAAAACAGAAAGATCATTAATTTTTATTCTTTGGATTTACAGTACAATACTTACAGACAAGGTGGCTCAGCATGATGGTGCATACCGCAAACATCTACGGCACCTCAAAGACATGAGGAGTGGCTCGGGTGCAATGGCTAGGGTACCCTACATATTTGCCGGGGATTTAGAATTTATCCAACCCATTTTGGAAATGAGGGAGTACGTTTTCATCTATATCATCAATGTATCTGCAAACATAATAACTTTTAGTAGGCCTTGTTAATTGACAGTGATTGTTTTTATACAGTACACAAGACAGTTGGGAGGAACAAGATGTTCTGGAAGACCAAGTGTAGGCCCAAGAACAGTTTGGTACAGAGGAAAGGCCCGAGGATCTGTCCCAAATCCAAATCTCAGCTAATCTGTGGGCACCAAACCCAGAAGCTGAATCTGCAATGCCAGAGGCTATCCGTGGGCACTCCTCTGCTTCTGCAGACATTGGTCGGCCAGCGAAAGTGCCACGGAGGAGACCACCTGCACCCCAACCTGACATAAGTGAGCGCCTACTACAATTGTTGACAACTATGTCTGAAAAAGTGGATGCTTTTTTCTGCCCAGCTACTATACTGGCGCTCAGTTTTGTCCCTCTTATAAAAAATGTCAACCCTTAACACTACTTTGAAATGAGAAAAATATAGTCAAAGAAGTGTTCCACTCCTTCTCATGGGCACGGGAGGAACCTACATTTCAAAGGCCATATGTGGCACCATCAAGACCGCCCTTTCACTACCCCAGGTCCATCCACTACCCTCAAACACACACACAACCTTACCCCTATATTCCCCCATCCTATCCTTCAAGCTTTGAACACACAGTCTCCATCTATGAAGCCCCATGCAGTCATATTCCCTATCCCATACCATCCCCAATTCCTTCTATCAGGCCCCCCAAAATCCAGGGATGTATGAGCCAATTCAACAAGACGAGGCTATGTCTGATCCCAGCCCTGCCACTGATGACCCAGCTACCCCAAGCCACTCCTCCAATTAGGCCCCTTTTTAAAGATCATATCACAATTTGTGATTTTGGAGAGCTGTAAGGTGACCAAATACCTCCAATGTCCGACATTGAGGACAATATGTCAACTGCCTATGTTTGGCCTATTCAAGAGGCCTACTTGAGAGCCTTGTTTTTTTGGTTGGATTTTAGTAAATGTTCATTTATGTTGGAGACATGAGGAAATGTCTTTTTGAGTTTTGACTTTTGTGACAGTTGAACAAATATGTTTTTCAACATTTTTGACTGTTTTATATATTTATAATTACACATTTCAAGTGGCACTTAACATTAATATTGCATGCACACAATCCCCCTACCAAAGGATATCAGTGGTGAAAAGTACCTTAATGTGATAAGTAATCTTTTCAGCAGGCAGGATACTTGGCCTGTAGCATGTGTTCTGACGCTACAAGCGATGGTACATTCGTTTAAGCAATTCGTCAAAACTGAATGCAAAAAAGTCTGGTATTAGATACATGTCGGAAAAACATTTTAGGGTATAAAAAAATAATTTAGAAAAGCATTTTTAAGAACATTAGTATTTTGGGACAAGAGAAGGTTTGTGCCTGCATCCTTAACCAAAACCAAAAATGTTTGTAGAGGAGTGGGCTAGAAAAGCTGATGCTACATTATTACCGGTTATGTCATCAGTTGTCCGTGTATTTACCCACTGGCTGCTAAATTTAACATTAACAATTAGGCTTGTGCAATTAGTTTAGTTCAGAATTTTGTATTTCCAGAATTTTGCTAAATTTGGCAATTCATACCAATTACAAATTTCCGAATTTACAAAACCAAAAAAAAAAACCCTACAATTAAACAACTTTTTCTGCCATGCAGAAGTCTATTAACAATTGTCCCCCACACAATGGCGTTGGGGTCACCCCCAAAATCCATACCAGACCCTTATCCAAGCATGCAGCCTGGAGGTCAGGAAAAGGGGGGTGAGTGAGCACCCCCCCTCCTGAACTGCACCAGGCCACATGCCCTCAACATGAGGAGGGTACTTTGGGCTACCCCCAAAGCACAGTGTCCCCGTGTTGATGGGGACAAGGGCCTCATCCCCACAACCCTGGCCAGGTGGTTGTGGGGATGAGGCCCCTGTCCCCGTCAACATGGGGACAAGGTGCTTTGGGGGGAGCCGACGCCAGGGCTGGCCCAAGACATTGTGCTGCCTGGGTCCAAGAATTAAATGCTGCCCCACCGGCACCCCCCCCCAAAAAAAAACAAATAAAAGCCCCCACATCCACTATTTTAGATCATGATAATTACAAGTAAAATGTTATTTATTGGTAAGTCAGATTTACATGCAACAGCACCTTGTCTATGTGCAAACTTATATGGCATACCATGATGTTCAATTCCAAGGGGCATGCAAGGGTAGTATAGGGGCAAGCGGAGTGGCCCTGGGGCCAGTTGTCATCATTACACACCAAACTGCTGGACAAAAAATCTTGGTCAATTTTCAGGGTAAATAGAAGAGAAGGAGAGGTGGCCGTGGTTAAATTTGCTGCCCCTCTCAAAGTGCTGCTTGGGTCCAATGGAGCCACTGAGACCCATGGTAGGGCCAGCCCTGCCCCACGTCATTTTTTGGCATATGTTTGGTGTAAAAACATGGATTGCAGGGTCAATAAATTATGCAACATTTTAACTCTTCGTTAACATGCGTGTGTAGTTAAAAAAATTATCTTCATGCCCATGGAGGTCTTCATACAGGATCCTAAACTGGCCTCTCTCCTCCCTATTTGCAATTATGGGATGAACCCGGTATCTTCTTTTTCTCCTCCTTCTCCTCCTCTCCACTTCCAGCAAGATTGCTGCTGTTGCTGCAACAACTGATGGCATGATCAAAGGCAGAGCAGCACACATTTTTGAGGTAAAAAATATGCACTATATAGACTGCCAGGCAACCTGGAAGTGGCCAGGAAGGTCACTCCCTTTTATTTTACCACAAAAACACATCTACAATGATTGGCCTGCCCAGAATTCACAGCTTTGATTAAACACCTGTCAAATCATTCTAAATTTGCAGCTGATCTGCAGCTAAAACACAGATGAACCGCAGAACAGTTGCTTGTTATCTTCCCCGGGAAATCGGAGCTGAAAAACACAACGGACTGGTGTGAATCCAGCCTCAGGGAAATATATTTATTTCACAAAATTTAAAAAATAATAACTCATAATTTATTCATTCAAATGCAGTTAAACTACATGATTTTCGAAAAAAATAGAATAGTGCATAGTGAATAGTCTCAATCTATTTATCAATCAATATATTCAAAAAAAGTATGCACAACAGCATTTCTCTACACTGAACAGTACATTAAAGCAAATCTGAATAATTCTCTAGGCCAGTGGTTCTGAACTCCGGTCCTCGGGACCCACTAACAGGCCAGATTTTAAGTATTGCCTAGGGAAAAGCAGACTAGAATACTGCAATCACTGAGCAGAAAATGATATCACCTGTGATGTATTTCAGTTATCCTGCAAACCTGGCCTGTTAGTGGGTCCTGAGGACAGGAGTTGAGAACCACTGCTCTAGGCAGACTAAAAATCCAACTAAGTGATTCCTACTGTATTATCAACAATTTTTCTTCACCATTTGTCTGCGGAAACTCTAAGGGTCTTCAACATAGTGAACCACAATACTATTGAAGGACAACTGTTACTTTATATTAATACTAAAAGAAAGGATTTTTCTTTATTCTATTTTATTCCTGTGTTCCTTTCTTGTTCTTTTCTTTTATTCTCTTTTTCTATATTTTATAGCAGATCTTCTCTATGAATTAATTGGTTATGTTATTAGTTAAATGCTAATTACTAATACATGTTTCCACTATTAATGAAAACTGTATCCATAGTTATCTATTTACATATATGTTATTGAAAGACATAATATCAATTGCAGTAAAATGATACATTGTTAGTGGGTTAGATATAAGCTTTGCAAATGCTGTGTATCTAATCCAATATACCATTCTTATTTTTCTCTGATTTCCTTTTCTGTCATTATTTTTGTTTGATGTTTGTAAATTGGAAATTTCCAATAAAAATAATTAAAAAAGTATCCACTATGATATATAAGTAAACACAGAGATCAGTAATTCATTTAAACAGTTGCCTACCTTCAGCGTGTTACAAACGTCCATAAAATCCTCTGTACACAAGGGTCTCCTGTATGTCCAGGAGACTGCCTGCAGTTTCTTATGTCCCCTGTTCTCTCCTGTGCACAGCCCCATGAGACCTGGTGTCTGGAGAGAGATGAGCTCCCAAACCTGTGACTGGGAGCCATTCAGACGTCTTCCTCATTGATTGATCACTGTGACAGCCAATAACAATGATCATTCAGTGTAAACAATAACAAAAGTAACACACTAGCTTGTGTTATCTCCTCCGTTCCCTAACAGACAGTATCTGTGAGTAAGAGAGCTGCAGCCATTTGTTTTCTTTTGCATTCAACCCTGCGGGTTGAACAAAAAATAATCTGTCAGCTCCAGTCAGAGCCGCTGTACTAACCATGCGAGGTCAGTTCAGTGATCTCCCCTGCTGAGTTGTTGTGTTCTGGCAAGGGGACAGCCCCCCCTGCCAAAACACTTAGATCGGCGCTCTCTGCCATTGGCTTAGAGCGCTGATTGTGATTCGGTCGGATACTGTTTCTCCAGCATGCACGTCCGTCAGAAGCCGGCCAAATGGCTGGCTTATGTTGGACAGACCGACATACACACGGGCAGAATGTCGGCCTTTTTTTTCATTCTGCCTGTATGTACGGGGCTGAACAGAAGAATAGGCACTATTTAACAGTTTCATATCCTGTTCCATGTTTCTATTATAAATTTTTTGTTGGGATAAAACATATTATACAGCACATACATACTATTGCTTTCTTTAAAGATTTACGATTAAAAAAATATGTGGTTTAGGGTATATCTGTTTTATTTTAAATCGGTAGGAACTTTAAATTACTGATGCATTATGAGAAAAATAAAAATGTACAAAATAAAACTTTAATTGTTATGTAAATAACTTTAACATGCTTTGTACCAAATATGTAATTTTAATGTTGCAGTAAGTAGAACCAGCAGCAGAATAAAATGTATATGTTTCCCCTGCAGTAATGGTACTTGTGTTCAAAATATTACTGATCAAACTTTAAAAAAATCTATTTTTTTCAAACCTGTATTCTTTTTTCAACTTAAAATGCAAATAACAGGGCTCTCCCTTTATATAAAGCAACATATACTAGTAGGGTAACACCGAATAAATTTGATAAACTATGGGGTTGTTGGGTGAATAGTGTATGTACGGTGTCAGAATAAACTAAATTAACAGATGTTCTGAGAAATCAGCCGCTGCCTAGATATTTTTGGGAAGGAGGAGTAAAAATATTTATCTAGTAGAAATTAATTATAGGGTTGAGCTATTGAAGGAAATAAACAGTGTAAAATATCTGTTTGGTTAAATATTTGTTTGGGGGAAAGGCCCCAGAGATGAGAGGAGTTAAATGTTGAAGGAATGTGTATTGTAATATTGTGTAAAAATGTATGTAGTATTGTGTTGGTGTAGCTTTGGTGGAATCTGTATTTTTGTGTTTTTGTATTTTTGTGTTTATGTAAATGAAAATTGATAAATAAAAGTTATAAAATAAAATGCTAATAAATGGGATCAAAAGAAAGCCCTGTTTGCCCCCCAAAAAATGTATGTGTCATTTCTGTATCATAATTAATTACAAAGTTATATAATCACACATAGTGGAATTGTGATAATATGGTCTGGTCCATAGAGGGTAAATGGGTGTGAGAGCCAAAGTGGTTAAAAGGTGCTAGATTCTTCAATTTAGTGATCAAACCTAACATAGTTCTAAAGAATTGTGAGAGAAAATGTTGCACCTAGCGGTGATTTAGAAGTAGAAATGTAAAGGCTTGACAAAAATTGCAGTGTTTTTTGTAAGTCATACTGTAAATTACAGAAATTTGAGAATAGGAGACCAGGCACTCTATGAAGAACTGGGTTTTGGGGTCTAGCAATCTAATGTTTAATTTCTAAATACATATTTAAATCACTGGTAACCAGCAAGTCAGGTATTCTTGTGTAACACTCTTGCTCTGAGCCTATTGTGCTATTACCCCCTCACCACCACTACGCTATATGTCTTCTAGAAATGTAGCAATAACAATGACTCTCATGGCAGGATCACCAGGAATCATTTGACTGAATCCCCCAAATTAAAAAATAATGAAAACTATTTTTGAAATGATTTGAACTTAATAAAGCCTATATAAGATTTTAGTGGGTAGTGGCAATAGTGGACTGTTCATATGACTATGAAACACACTGGGATTCAGAAATTCATAAAACTTTTTTGTCCGTAAAAAACTTTTTAAAGGAATAAGTAATAAATCCCCCGATAGCTGAATTATTGGTTGTCCCCTTAAAGCCTACAGATCAAAATGCAGAACTCTCTTGACAGATGTGAAAAATTTTCTGTGTGTCCTTTGTAAAGAAATCAATCTTGAAGGCGGTCTGGTTAAAGTCCTTAGACAACATGCTGTTTCAGGATTTATTCAGATTCTTGGAAACACAGTCAGCTTAACTTCAAGTCAGACTTGTGATCTGCAAAAGGTTATAAAGTTTAAGAGTAACGGTTTTGCCATTTTGGATGTCATTCCATTTATTGGTTTTGTAATTCTGCAGGTGTTGCTGGCTTACTATGCTGAACCATTCTGCCTCTGTCTTTTTTTTTATCTCGCTGTCTAAATCCTTGAATAAACCTGATACATTGTTATTGACCCAGAGAATTCAGCTATGTGTCAGCTCAGAAATGTAGAATTTTATTGAAATAACTGCATAATGTTTCATGTTTTCGTAAGTTTTAACAAAGGCAGAATGTACTTTGTGAAACAATGAAAACTGTAAAAGCCTCCAGTCTTATTATTGTGGAAATGTTACTAGTGCTTTTTCCATTTTTCTTATTTATTTTTCCATGTCATAGGTAGAAACATTCTGATTACAACACAAGCAATATAAATATGCAATACACATACTCTTTTGAAAACAATAAAACCACCAAACAATTTTGTAATGTCATTGCAAGCAATACAACTTTGTTTAATTGTACACCTGAGCTCCAGTTGTAACAATAGCTTCAGCAGTGTGATTTCCAACCGCTTGTGTGGTTTGTTGCCAACCATTGCGTGGTCATACTTGTAATGCGAGTAACATTTGCTGAACCTATATCTTTTCTTTTTGCCAAATGTGGGCCCAGAATGCACAGTTTTCAGCAGCAAAAATGTGTAAATCCTGACACTCATCTAATCTGAATATCTTAACTCTAAAACACAAATACCATGTATCCTTCCCCTGGCTAAACACTTGATGCCTTACCTAAAGCCTAAAATAATTCCTTAAAAGTGGTAGTAAACCCATCCATTTTTTTTGTATAATTGTAGTTTATTAAAAAAAAAATGTTTTAACAATACATCAATAACACATAGAATGCCAAAAAGCAGAACACAAAATATTCAGTGGGATCAGTGAATGGTACACGTAAAAAGGTTACAATTACAGGGTGCGTCATTAAGGCATAACAAGCACATCTTGACAAAACGATCCATCATGAGGAGGTATATTACCCATCAGAGGGGCCGGGGGATATCAGCCCCACTCCAAGAGAGGCCCTCCCATGCCCACCCCGGTGCCATCAGCATTTCAGGCACTACAGAGCAGGGCAAATGGACCTGGGAGTGCCCCCCCCCGACGGAGGGGTTCCATATCATTGTCAGAGGCGGTCAAAGGGCCCGCACTTTCACACTTAAATAGGGTTATACCAGATGTTAAGCTGGCTGAGAAAGTGGTTAACCAAACCAACTGTACCAGTCAACTTTGTAACCTGTGCATAATTGTATCAGAAGAAAGAGAGAAAAAAAAGAGGAAGAAGAAGACAGAAAAAGGAGGAACATCACCAGGAGACTGTAAGGTTGGTTGCCGTTAAAAGGCATAGTGCGGTATATGGGGGGGTTTAGAGTCAAGAGAGCACAAGAGGGACGTGGTTGGGGCAGCAGGTCAGAGTTAACATGATATTTTCTAGTCGGTCATGGGGATCCTGTGCATAATATTGCCAGCCTGCCCATATATCCTTAAATCTATCATATTGATCTTTGGCCTGATGTATCCATCGTTCTGCCTCCATTATAGTGTCCACTTCCCCTTTCCATTCCTGCAGGGTCGGGCATCTGGACTGCTTCCAGTATCTAGGTATCAGTGAGCAGGTGGGGTATTACACTACGCTTATAGAATTTAGCGGAGGAAGGCATACCGTGAAACAAGAAATGCAACGGGGAGCACTCTATACTCAGGAGAGTCAGTTTTCTCATCCAAGGGGCAATATCCTCTAAGAATCCCCTAATCTTCGGACAGGTCCACCAAATGTGGAGGAACGTAGCCCGTTGGGAACACCCTCTCCAGCAGCTCCTGTCGGTGCTCTGGAACACCTGGGCCAACCTAGCCAGGGTCCTATACCACCTGGATAAAAATTTGTATGAGGTTTCCTGGGTACGTGAGGAGACAGATGAATTCAATCATGCACTGTACCCGGGGGGGGGGAGTAAACTCTATCCCCAATTCCCGTTCCCATTCCCTAATGTAATACGGGGTCCCCGTAACCTGAGAACCCAGCACTAGTCTGTACATTTAGGACAATAGGTGTTTAGGTTTGGGAAGATACTCACAGAGGGATTCAAAGTCTGTAAGGGAGCTGTAGGGCCTTAAAACTGGATCTAACGTTGTGACAAAGCTGTCCAGCTGTCTGTCTCCAGGCAGCTAGGGGTATACTCCAGTCGACGTCCTATGACGAAACGCGTAGGGCGGGGCTACCACGTCATCACGTCACTTCCGGTACGAATGAACGAACAGCGGAATGCAGGGAACACGGAGTTCCTGGCTGCATCTTACACACAACGCTGAACTACTTGAGCTTTACATGTGAGTTTTTACGGCTTTTTTATTAAACCTATACTTAAACATACTACGCAAGATTGGGTCTATTTCTTGATTTTCCCATATATACCTGGAATCGGAGTGGAGGTGGAGAACATCAGAGGTTGTCACTGCTGCAGAGCGCTTACCCCTTAAGTGGGGAGGGCTGTCTGGTGAGTGTAAGCACTATAAGATATACACAGAGTGTGACACCGGAGGCACTGCGGCACTGTAGTAGTGTTAACCCTTTTCAACATCACAGAAAGATTCATAGAGTTGTATGGTCACAGTCCACACGTGAGATCTTGAAGACGGTCCCCCAAGCTGAATGCTTTATAAAGATTGATATTTTTTTTATTTTTATAAGAACTGAGCACCTTTGGAGCACTGGTTGTAATAAGCACTTGGCACTTTTTCACTTGATCAATAGACTTTTTGTGGACAGCTAAACGGACATATTTCCTGTTGCATATATTATTTTGATATACTTGTATATTAGAGCTATCACAGCAATTAGAAAACATATATGAATGAGCCTGGCACGGAGTCATTGGTGAAACTATAAGATATAGATGTCCACTGATTTTATGTAATTTTATTTATTCATTCACCTGTGCATTTATTTATTATAATTTTTTTGATATTTACTATCTGTTGTATTTTACACACTATTTCACGCATTTGACACCACATTTTATACATATATGTATCCACGGAATTAAGCACAGGAACACCCTTTTCTGGTTTCAAAGATTTTATGTCTTATATAATATTTTTCTGTATTTTATAATTTTGATTCAACCAACACTTTTACGTTAACACCAGATATACTGTTTTCACTCGGGCAGAATTTGTGATTGACCTCTCTCTGAATCAGGGGTCAACCATACGGACATAGAACAACAATCCAGATAAGAGCAGCGCCACTCCCACCTAATCCAATTATACTCCCCAGCTGTGACCGCAGGGAAGCCAGGAAGAGTAACTTTCCCCCCGGGGCGAGCCAGGCACAAAGAGTCCCCCCCGAGCCCCAGGCATCAAAGATACCCCTCTCCTTACCGGGCACAAACCAGGGAAGCCCTGCCAGTGGTGCAAGAGGGGAGGTTGGGGGTGCGTACAAGCCCTCCCTGTTCAGACTATCCCAGGTGTCCAAGGTAGCCAAGATTAAGGGGGAAGACCAGTCCAACTGTCCCCTAGAGGGCCGGGGAATCCAGGGGGCACCCGCCAAGTTTCTGCCAGCCAGGGACTTCTCCAGATTAACCCATATTTTAGTCTTCCCATCCTGGTGCCAGTTTAATATGCGCACCAAGGACATAGCCTTGCAGTACAAGGCCACATCAGGCAGACCAATTCCACCACATGGCTTCGTCCTCCTCAGGAGGTCATAGGCCAATCAGGGGTGTCTATCTTGCCATATGAATTTCAGGAAGCTTCTGCGCACTCTCTGGAAAAAGACCCGTGGAAGGGAGATAGGAACTGCGTATAACAAATAGATAATACGTGGTAGGATGGTCATTTTAAGGGAGCTAATCTGCCCGAACCATGTAAGTGGTAGGTCTTTCCATCCATGGAGGTCCTTTTCAATCGAGGACAGCAGCTTACCATAATTAAGATCGTAAACCACGGCCTGATCTGGGGCGATGTGCGTTCCCAAGTAGGGGAGAGAATCCCGGCACCACCTAAAGGGGAAGGCCTGTTGAAGGGAGCTAGCCATGGATGGGGGAACATTAATTGGTAGTAGTTTGGACTTGTCAAAATTAATTTTAAAGTTGGACAGGAGTCCAAAGTCTCGCACCTCCGCCATCAGGACCGGAAGAGTGGTTTGGGGGCTGGATAAGAAGAATAGCAGGTCGTCCACATAAGCGGACACCTTGTGCTCTGACGATCCAATAGTTATCCCCTTAATGCCTGGGCTACTCCTAACCCTGCACAAGAAGGGCTCCAACACCAAAGCGAACAGAGGCGGGGATAGTGGGCACCCCTGCCTCATTCCATTATGGATAGGCAGGGGGTCCGACAGAACCCTGTTCACCTTGACCTTCGCCGAGTTGCTAGCGTATAGGGATCCCACCCAGCCCAGCATACGGTCACCAAGCCCCAGTTCTCGCAATAGATCCATCAGATAGGGCCAATGAACCCTATCAAAGGCCTTCTCGGCGTCCATTGAAATAACCAGGTATGGACGCCGAGAAGGGCCATGGTTCACCCAGTGTAGAGAGCTCTGATGGTATTATCCCAAGCCTCTCAACCTATCATGAAGCCTGCCAGGTCCAGATGGACCAAGGCCGTCACATGGTCCTGCAGGAGAAAGTCCAGGAGCTTGGCCAGAAGTTTTATATCAGAATTTAGCAGGGAAATGGGCCAATAGCTAGGGCAAAGCTGAGGGTCCTTCCCCGGTTTGGGAATTTCGGTTACAAGGGCCAGTAGGGCCTCGGGGGGCAGGGGACTTGAGGCACTGAGGGAGTTAAAGTAACCACACATGGGGGTCTTAAGCAGTGAAAGAAAACTTTTATAATAAGCATTAGTAAAGCCGTCTGGCCCTGGGCTCTTTCCCGGTGGAAGGGCTTGCAACAGCCACACCAAGTTCTTCCATCGTAAAGGGTCGTTCCGGGTCTTCTCGCACTTGGGAGGGCAGGGGAGGGAGCCCAGAATCCTTCAGGTAGGTCCGTATGGCTTGATCAACCAGTAAATGTCCCGCAGCAATCTGTGGTGGGGGGGAGGTTATACAACGTCTCATAATAAAGACGGAATTCAGCCATGATGTCATGGGAATCACCCAGTCGCTTACCTTGGGCTGTTAAGCTGTGGACATGTCGAAGTGCCTGCTGTTTTTTTAAATTGTCTCGCCAGTAGTCGCCTGCACTTATTCTCGTGCTCGTAGAAGCGGCGCGCGTAAAAGCGCATTTTATCTTTTGCCCTGCGATCCAAGCAAAGGGAGAGCTTGGTACGCAGATCAGAGAGGCGATTAGCCTCCTCTGGGGAGAGGAAGGCCTTGTGTTTCGCTTCCAGATCGCGGATGCGGTCTAACAATCCTATTAGTTCCTTTTGTTTATCCCTCTTTATGCAAGTTCCCTGGGAGATCAGTTCTCCTCGAATAACTGCTTTATGGCCCTCCCACACTGCTTGCGGGGACACCTCCCCTGGCTGATTGTATTCAAAATAAGAGGTCAAGGCGCGCACTACCGCCTCTCGTGCAGTCGGGTCGTCCAAGAGGGCGTCATTCAAACGCCAAGTCCCAACTCACCGATGGATGTCGGCCCGACGCAAATGTAGAAAAATTGGCGCATGGTCCGAAATGGTTATACTCCCTATCGACGCGTCAGTAACCAAGCTGAGATGAAACTGATCGACAAAGAACATGTCCAGTCAGGAATACATGTCATGGGTCTTGGAGTAGTAACTATAATCCCTGTCTGCTGGACGCCTCGCAAGCCAGGCGTCCACCAGGTGCAGGGATCGCAGCATCCGCCAAATATGTCGAAGAGCTCTAAATGAAAACGCCGATCTCCCAGACAAGGTGTCTAGATCAGGATTCATGGGGAGATTAAAATCTCCACCCAGCACTAGAACTCCCTCCGCAAGCTCCCCAAGCTTCCTAAGGAAGGAGAAAACAAAGTGGGTCATACGTGAGTTAGGTGCGTATACATTGGCAAAGGCGTAAACCCGCCCTTCAATTTTGCCCTTGATGACCAGGAAACGGCCCTCAGGATCAGTCAGGCTAGATGTTAGGGAAAAGAGGCAGGATTTCCTGATAGCAATAGAGACACCCCTGGCCTTGGGGACCGGGGATGGACTCTAAAACCATTGGCTGAAGGCTGTCAGAGGAAGGCGGGGAGTCGACCAGGCAGTGAAGTGCATCTCCTGGAGATAAAGAACCTCAGGGGACCAGTGATGCAGTTCCTGCCAAAGTCTCCCCCTCTTAGCCAGGCTGCCCAATCCCCTAACATTACAGTATAACAATTTCAAAGTGTTAGACATAGTGACAGTAAAAAATCACATTCAACACCAAAGACTATGATGCATACCCCTCCGAACATGCCCCACCACCCCGTGAATTTAAGCTTAATATAACCCATAGGATACCCGCCGCCCTCTCCGCTGCCAATGGTGGGGAAAAACCACCTCACCATTGCGTAAGTGTACTCCTGGTAAAGAAACAAATAGTAGATAACCAGATAAAAAATACAAAACATAACACAAAACCTAACACAAAAGACTTGTAGCTCCACTAAGAGGGAGGCTAGTCTAACGGCGGGGGGATTGCCCGTGGGGGGAGGCAGGTCCCCACAGGGGCAAGCCATGGCCGAACTGCAAATCTGCAGTTTACCACACCTCATGATCAGGGCTTCACCTACTTGGGGATGAGTGACTGTCCACATGGAGAGCTCCGTCAGTAACACCCAGGCAAAGCCATAACATACAATACAAAATATCTTGCAACAGTGGAGTCAGAGACTAATTCAAATGAAGAGCTTCCAGTCCTGCACCAGCAAAAATCCAAGACCCGGGGGTCTGGGCGGGGGGGTTAATGCCCCTCCGGTTAGGCCACAGCGAGAGGTAAGGTAACAAAAAGAAGAAAAAACAAAAACCCCAGACTCGCTAGGGACCAGGAAGATAGGCCTACCTTCCACCCTGGGGGGTCCCCAGGAGGAGCAGTAAGTTTCACATGTTGTGGGATCGACACCTCCCGGCGCTAAAGAGGAAAAACAGCAGGTGGGTGGATCCAGAACACATTTGGATGGAAGGGCACAATCCTGATTCTAACAAGATGGCTAGGAGGCTTCTCCGCTGCGATTGCGCCTACGGTGTCAGTTCCTCTGGCGGGAGGAAGCCGCGGCCGGGCGCCATCTGTCCGGGCGCTGTGGCAGGGGGATGGGACAGAGCAGCCGCCAGTCTGGGAAGTCTGCAGCTGGAAGATCCAGGGTTTCCAGGAAGGCCGGTAGGTCGTCCCTGGTGCAAAGAGATGCTGTCTTCCCATTTCTTGTCGCTGTTAGGCAAAATGGAAATCCCCACCTATAGACTATTCCCGCCGGGCAGAGGGTTTCCAACACAGGTCTCACTGCCTTGCGCTGCATCAAGGTACATTTGGTACATCTGGACACCTGTGATGGAAGGAGGACTCTGCTGGGGGCACCTGTGATGGAAGGAGGGACTCCGCTGGGGGCACCTGTGATGGAAGGAGGGTCTCCGCCGGGGGGCATCTGTGATGGAAGGAGGGTCTCCGCTGGGGGACACCTGTGATGGAAGGAGGGACTCAGCTGGGGGCACCTGTGATGGAAGGAGGGACTCCACTGGGGGACACCTGTGATAGAAAGAAAGAGGGACTCCGCTGGAGGCACCTGATGGAAGGAGGGACTCCACTGGGGCACCTGATGGAAGGAGGGACTCCGCTGGGGGACTCCTGTGATGGAAGGAGGGACTCCGCTGGGGGACACCTGTGATGGAAGGAGGCACTCCGCTGGGGGACACCTGATGGCATCTGGCAGCAGGCGACATCCTGACACCATAACAACTATGGTGCCGGGAGGATTGAAGCGCCAACACCAGGTGATTGGAGTATCTTTATCTGCAGACTGTTAAACTTTCTGGAATGCACATATTGTTATTGTGGTGTAGAATCTGGGCCTGCTGTCCCTCCATCCCTCTTTCTTTCCTTCCTTCTCTTCTCTTTCCTTCCCTCCCTATCTCTTTCTTTCTTCCTTCCTCCATCCCTCATTCATCTCAGACGTGAGCCCCACCCACCACAGGCACGCCCATTTAAGCCACACCCCTATTTCGTTTAGACCACACCCATTTTTAGCTGCGGCGCTCACTGCATTTCTTCGGGCTAGGGCCCCTGGTCTTTTTCCCACCTAGCAACGCCCCTGGTGGACGCCATTTACTTACCTCCTGAAGCCTGACTGGTATACTCCCAGTACAGTGCTAGGGTGTGATAAGAGAGACCTAGCCATTACTGTTCATTTTCATCATCACAGAGAGCTCTCAAACACTGAGCTCAGAGCTACTGCATCAGGGGAGAGAAAGAGCATGGGGTGGGAATGTTGAATCAGAGAAAGAGCTCACTCCTGTGTCTCAGAAGTATTCCATGCAGGCTTAATGGGTACATACACCTATATAGCAAGGGCATTATTCAACTCTAGTCAGAGCTTCACAATTTGTTTTTATCTACAGACACCCCTTACCTGCATATTTATTTTTTTGATAGTCACATAGTTAGGTTAAAAAAAAAAGAAGTGAACTAACCCTTTAAGTCTTGTAAGGATCTGCTGTCCACTACTGTTAGTTGCTAATATCACAGTGATCTAATTTTGTATTAACACTTCCTGTCTCTAGAGGCTAGCTTTGAAAAACCCCAGAAGGAGGAAGTGGAGAGAGAGAAAGTCTCAGCCACATGTCTTGTCCATGCTGCTAAATCCAGACCAGTAAATACTATTATGCAAGTATTCTTACGTTCTAATAGTTTCATTGCAGCTGTTCATAGCTTCTCGAGTGTATATCTAAATCCTTGTGACAGACGTATCTCTGTCCTTTTGTTCTTATCTCACATGCACAGTGCCAGATAACTAGGTCTGTGCTACTATATGTGTGTAGTGGTCACCTTCCAGTATATTAGTAGGTGAACCTGTTTATATGCAGCTTCTGCATTTCTATTCTATTTTAGTTAGCACTGTCTCTTCTAGTCTTGGATTCTATAGCTAGTTTTAGATTAGGGCTTGATAACCAACATAGGCTAGAGTCAGGGTCGGGATCTGATGGCCACTCTAGGCTGACTCTAAGTTCCAGTGCCACACCACCATTTCTGCATGTAAGAAGCTGTGTTCCAGGCTGTTCTGACAACAGTTAAAGTATCTTCCCATTAACGCTGATCTTCAGGTCTCTGACACCAAGACGAGCACCGCATCATGATCATCCTCAGGGGATCCTGCAACTGGACTTTGATGCAACATTCATTTGCAGTATCTCTATTAATAACCTGAGTATATGTGCACAATTCCCCCAGGACTCTTTTTGGGCCTGATGCTGATGATACCGGATTGTACATTGGATGTATGTACTATTATTAATCTCTCCTTATATAAAGCTTATATTATTTACATATTGGTGTGCATTTACAATATATGATTATGGTTATTGTTATATGCTGGTCTCACTTATTTTGTTTAGATTACTGGTTAATTTTCCAGGAAGGAAAACCCCTCTGTTCAGAGAGATCCTGTCCTAGGGGGAGGCACTGCTAACTTTATTATAAAATATCTTCTACTTACCAAAAGTTCTGTTTTTCTTATTTACCTACAGGTTTAGTACAGTATCTTGTTTTGGGGAGGGCCATTCTCATAGCCCCCTCCCCCTAAAAGAGGGCTACAATTTTTACCCCCAACATTTAACCTTTGACTTAGTACTCAAAGTGTATCTTAATCCAAAAATGAAATGTTAGTACACTGCAGCTTATCAGTTTTTGGATGTAGTGGTTGCATTCATTTTTTTCCCCAGGCTTTTTATTTTCAACTGGTGATCTTGCCAGCTATCTACTTCCTTTCTTATAGTACTCACTCACTTTTCTGTATCTATGGTGGAACAACATTATCATGCTAGGCTTCTTGCTCCTGATGCAGAGCGCAGATCTCCTTTCCTCATCTCTATAACATAGGACAAGGTGTTTAGTGTTCAGACAGGTAAAACATAGGCAGATTGCACAGGAAGTTATCAGCTCATAAGATTTCTGGCATGATCAACAGGAGTTGTTTTGCGCTTACACATAGAGTAACAAAATTGTTCAATGGTATAGTTAACAAACAAACAAACAAACAGGGAGCAAATAAGATGAGTTCTTTTTTTTTTTTCTTTTCCACTTCAGCAGACCACTTCAAGAGATCAATTTCAAAATATCAATCATATAAACCTCTTGCTTAGTCTCATCATTGTGGAATATTTCCATTTGCTATAATTGATCCCATTCCCTTCCCATCCCCCCCTCCCCAATCCCCCAGACCCACTTCACATACCCATAAATATCTTATTTATATTTCACAAACTGTTTCGCTCCATTCACTCCACTTTAACCACTTCCTTACCGGCGTATAGTAAAAATACGCCGGCAAGGTGGACTCCCCATCCTAAGTGGACGTCATATGACGTCCTCTTGTTTTCGCCGCTTTGCGTCTCCTGCAGTATACTGCAGGTGAATCCTACCCCTCAGGTGGAACGGCCGCATAAAAATGATATGCGGCCATTCCTTCACCAATTTCACCTCACTTACCTCGCTTTGTCAAACACTTTATATTTATTCTATAAATACCCATACACTTCACC
>BLSH010290579.1:104827-115152 GCA_018402905.1 Glandirana rugosa | reverse complement strand
GGCTTTTTGCCAGGCGCTGGGATGCTCTTGATGTATCCGATTTTTGGGTTTAGCGCAAAAACGTCCTCTGTGTAAAGTTTCCGGGTAGGTAAGGTTTTGAGTCGCTATTTTTGATGGGGTGACGGATAGTAAGTAGGAGTTTGTTTCCTTTTTGCTTTCCTCAACGCTAGGATGATCTTGCATTAGACGGCAAATATGAGTTTCTTGTCTTTTTTCTGGGTCTCCCGTCTA
The DNA here is from genome assembly GCA_018402905.1 of Glandirana rugosa. Classification (NCBI taxonomy): domain Eukaryota; kingdom Metazoa; phylum Chordata; class Amphibia; order Anura; family Ranidae; genus Glandirana; species Glandirana rugosa. The sequence goes on along the minus strand of BLSH010290579.1, from coordinate 114,921 downwards.
AGGATAAAGAATTTCCGGATGAGTTGTTGTTTGGCTATTGAGACCGTTTATAAATGCGAGGATTATCAGCGGTTCAGGGGAAGTAGTTCTCTTTCCTTTGTTTGAGGATGAATGATAGGCAGTGGGGTAGTTTTTATCGCTGAGTTTTGGAATGGATGGGCCTTTGAAATGTGTCTCCTGCAAAAACGCGATTTGGGTTTTTAGCCTATGTAGTTCTCGTAGGGTCGCGGACCGTTTTTCGGGTATGTTTAGGCCCTTAGTGTTTAAGGATACTATTTTCAGATTGAGATAGTTAGGCATTGTGAGACGTTGGTTGTGTAAGTGTTGTATCGTTGTAGTCTGTACAAGGGGGCGGGGTGGGGAAGGACGGGATGGGGGGGAGTTGGTATGTAGAGGTGGGGAGAGTCTATTGAGGGCGGTATTGGGGAAGGGTCGATTGTACTTCCCAGAGGGCTGGGTTAGAGAGGAACTAGTGAGTGGCGAGAAGGTGGTTCTCGACTCACTGTGTTAGGGGGGGTCCTCTCTCGGGACAGTCCGGTTTTTCCGGGCTGAGGGTGGGTTACCTGCCTTGGCACGGGGGTAGAGAGGTGGCTCTCCTGGGGGGAGAAACTTCGTAATGTATTGTAAACAACATTTTATAATGTAAATATGCAACAACCATAACAATTTTCATAACAGTAAAATTAAGATAAGCAAAAGAAAAGGAAAACCCAATGGCTCACTTCAGGATATAGGGTCCCCAAGTGGGGATCCACAGTGATCGCGGGGGGCCGCATTTTCGATCCGTTCAACCAGCTTCCAGCCACTCAAGATAAGTGTGGCACTGAATATTCTATATCAATCAGTGCAACGTCGCCTATTCCAGAGAGGTCACATTCTTAGTGATCATAGGGCGTTCTTGTAGGCGTAGATGTCCTTGTTCAGATGGTGTAGTAGTTCGTGCGTTTTGAAAAAGCTGTGGGTGCGGTGGGACGATCGTTCTGAATAACGGTGGTAGTGATGGACTTTATGGTGCATCTGCCCATTAAGGTCCTAGGTTCTGGTCAGATGGGTTGGACGGTCATTTACTACCTCTCGGCCTCGCCCCACCTCGCCGGCAAAAAGGCTGAGTTGCGGCTCCTTGTTCTGTATGTAGCTCGTTGAGACAGCTTCATCTGGTCCGACCGTTGGTAGGTGGAGGGTCCGGCACCTATATCCATCGGGTATTGGAGTGGGGTTTGTCAGACAGTCTTGTCGTTTAGGCTCTATACATGGAGCGATCGTGTGGAAAGCACTGATATAGGTTCAGTGTATGAATCAATGGCCATAGGGGTTGGGCTGGTTCCTCAGTTAAGTAGGAAAGTAAGCATAGCTTGGGGAACTGACGACTGTCGGTGGTGGCCGTTCCCGCAGAGCGAGGCCGAGAGGTGATCACAGAGGGGCCGGGACCCTGCAGTCCATAGTAGAGAAGGTATAGTCATGGTGAGGCTTGTGTAAGGGGAAGGGTGTTGACGAGTGGAGAAGTCATTTAGGGGAACATAGAGGGCTGGGGCCATGTTTAGAGTGAGAGAAAACACTTATCTGAAGTAGTGGTCGCTGCGCCGGTCAGGGTCGCCAATCGGGCTCCTCATTCAGCATCGGGAGCTTCGGGTGCCGCTGGAACCGCTGCTGGACCTCGATCTCTCCTTCCTCTGCGGTATGGAGTGAAAGGTTGGCGGCGCCTCGGGGTCATATGGTCGGGCGCGGGTGGGAGGAGGTCCTTCCATGCTTCTGGTATGGCGAATTCTCTGTACCACTCCGGGACTGGAATCTCAGGGAGGTTGGCAAATTCGAAAAATTGAGGGAGGTCTGCCGGGGTGTGCATCGTGAACGAGCGGCCTTGCAGCGTGATGCACAGTCCGAACGGGAAGCGCCATTTGTAAATAATTCTTCGTTCCCTCAGCGCTTCCAGTATGGGACGGAGGGCTCTGCGGTGTCCCAGTGTGATTTGGGATAAGTCCTGGAAGATTTTTACGTTTGCTTCATTAAAGCGGATTTCATCTTGTTCCCTGGCTCTGATTGCAATTTCTTCTTTGGTCTTATAGTCCGTGAAGCAGCAAATTATATCCCTGGGAGGGTCTCCCTCTCTTCCCTTCGGTCTGAGGGCCCTGTGAGCCCGTTCAAAGTCGATTGGAGTGTCCTGCGCCCGCTCCAGCAGGCTGTTAAAGAGGGATTGCAGGGCTAGGGGAATCTGGTCGTGTTCTACCGATTCCGGGATTCCTCTTACTCTTAAATTTCTCCTTCTCCCACGATTGTCCAGGTCTTCCAGACGTCTTTGTAGGTCTATCATATGGTAGTGGTATTGAGCAGCATGCTGTTGTAGTTCCCCTATGTCTGCATCATGGCGTCCTGCGGCTCGTTCTACTTGGTCTAAACGGTCCGACACTCCTCGCAATTCATCCTTGAGTTCTCCCACTGCATCGGTGAGGGCGCCTTTGATGTCTGAGGCTATGTGCTGGAGGTCAGACATTTTCGGGACTTGCTGTATAAGCTCCATTATTGCCTCAGGGTCCAGCTGCAGTCTTTGCTTAGGCGTTCCCTCTGTCGTCTTGCGCGCCATTGAGGTGCCGTGAGGGCCTTCCTTGGAGGCTGCAGTCCCGCTCGAGGTTCCCGGTTGAGAACGGAATAAATCGGGAAGGTTTTTGCCCGGGTGAGATGCAGACGTGTTGGTGAAAGGTAGTTGCCTACCAATTTTGCCCATAATTGTTGTTAGGGTGCAGATGTGGCTTAGTTTCTCCCCTTGAGAGCCGGAGCTTCTCTCTCAAGCAGCCATCTCCACCGCGCGCCAAGACACGCCCCCATAGTGCCAAATTTTAGTGCTCTCTCTGCCACTCTCTTGTATCATTTTAAGTGCCCCTTTGTTAGTGTTGCCTTTAATCTCGTTAAGCCCAAATTGATCCTGAATCACATTCACACTTTCAAACAATTTGCAACAAAAACCGCCCTCCCCCACCCCCCCTCCCCCGAACCCCACTTGGTCCTAGCTAGGGGCATATTTTGTGACCTCCCGCATACTCTTGCCCTTCCCCCCTCCCCCCTACTTTCCACTACAACCATCTCATATGTGTCTCCACCTTCTACCCCAAGTGACGTGTCCTGTGAAGTGTTCTATTTATCAAATAATTTTCAATCGTAGGTCCCTACCTTCTGCCTCCCACCCTTATTTTACACTTAGTCTTTGCTTATTGTCCTCCAGCCAATTCGTAACATTTTCTGGGGTGTCAAAGAATTGTGTTTGACGTAAGGCCGTAACTCTCAATCAGGCTGGATACAATAGCGCGTACTTAATTTTGAGTTGAAGTAGCGTGCGTTTAATGTCTCGGAATTTGGCTCTCTTTCTCTGAAGTTCCGGAGAGAAGTCCGGATATATAGATGTCCTGGTGCTATTAAAGAACAAGTTCCCTTTCTCTCTGGCTTTTTGCAAAATATTAACATTGTCTCTATAGTTAGATAGTTTTACTAATACTGGTCTAGAGAATGACCCCGGTGGAGGAGGTTTAGAGGGCACCCTGTGAGCTCTCTCGACACAGAAAGTTGGTGATAGTGAGGCTACTGGTCCAAATTCTTCCTTAAGCCATTTTTCCATAAAGGTCACAGGGTCCGTTCCCTCGCTGTGTTCCGGGAGACCTATGACCCTAATATTCTGCCTCTGGAGTCTATTCTCCAAGTCATCCAGTTTGTATGCCTGGGCCTCTACCTTTTCATGAAGTGCTTTTAGCTACTTTTTTAAGGGGTTAAGTTCATCCTCCACCAGACTCAGTCTTTCTTCCACCGCTACCGTCCTTTCCTGGATACTTTGCAGATCCTGCCGTACCAATGTTACCTCTTCTCTAACTCCCCTCATTTGGACAAACAACTCCGCTAGCGTAGCTCTACATATATTAACCACCTGCAAAACTTCTTTTAATGATGGTTCTGCCTCAGTGGTAATGTTTTTATTTGCTTCCTCAGGGCTGACTGATGATTGGGAGACGGATAAATGTACCCCCTCAGCATCATCCCCCAACGCTATGGGTGCCTCCAGGCTTGTTAGGCCCGGCCCTTGGCTCTTCCTCTGCTGTTTTTCACTCTGATTGTGTTTTGTTATAGAATGTTGATTGCTGATTTCTGAGTAGGCGGAGCCTGGTCTTCCCCATTCTTTTTAGTCATATTGGTAAGAAAAATGCCTTCTCACCCCCAAGGGAGGAAGAACAAAAAAAAAAAAAAGAGAAAGAGAAAAAAAGTCCAAAGTTGAATTATCAACTCGAGCTGGTTAGAGTTCTATATTTTGACTCATCATGGCTTGGTGAAGTCCCAATAATAATACCACACCCCAAGGTAGTCCAGAACGTGTGCTGGTAGCCACCTAGTAAATCTGAAGTTAGTTTCCTTTCTCCCTATGCAGAGTGGACTATCTAGGAGGCATATACGTCGCCTCCCCGGGCGTCTCCTCCCTCACAGGAGATGTCCAGGCAAATAAGGGCAAGTCACCCTGCTCAGTGCCAAAGAACACAGGTAAGGAGACCCGTTTCCAGATAGAGAATACCTGGTTAGCCCCAGTATAGGATGAAGGGCTTTTTGAGGACTATTTGAGAAGTATTTGAGTTCCTCATCTCCTACTCCATCCCCTCTCTCACAGGAGGTGGAAGAAGGAGAAAGGGTTGACAACATACACCAATTACTGCTGTTAAATACCATAAAAGCAGACTACAGCAATTACAGGCATAGTCCCATTTCCAGGCTAATGTAGAAAAAGTGTACTCTTAGTGACTTAGCACTTGTACCAGGAAGAACTGAGCGACACGGTAATTCAATCATTTAAAACAAGTCAAGGCTGTGTTTAAGCAGGTAGCTGAATTCCTGAGGCAATTTTGATAACAAGATCTTCTGAGCGAGTGAAAGCATTGAATTACTTCCTTTTTCACCTCCCCAATCCGTCTAGGAGCAATAGTTTCACTCCCTGCCCAGATACACTCACCACCACCGATGTCTCCCTGTTGTCTCCCGAGACATGAGTGCGCCAATACCCTGGGAATCCACCTCTCTAATCTTCCCTCTGAGGCTCCAGGAAATGGTCCCATGTGCAGGTCTGCGTCTTCGGGTCTTCACGAGGCTACAGCTTTCAGCGCACCCCCCTCTCTGCTCCAGCGAGCGCTTCCCAGATCTCAAACGGGGCTTTTTGGCTCAGATTCGCCGGCTCTCCAGCCCCCTTGAGAAGCGCCCGCTATCTACCACCACAGCCGCCAATCTTCGCCGGGAGCAAGGGGGTGCCCTGGCCGTATTCCCCGATCCGGTCGGCACCCAGGAGAGACGCCGGACATGTCATTCAGGGCAGCGTGGGAGCTACGACTCTCAACCACCTCCCATCTGGTCACGCCCCCTCACCCCACAAATAAGATGAGTTAATTTTTATTGTTTGCATACACTTTAACTCTTAACCCCTGAACCTAACAATAACCTTAACAGTGAGCCCTTAACATTTAACCACCCTCCGTAGATACCTATGCACCTATACAGTCTATCCAAGCTGGTTCTTCCTGATTCCTGTTTTGCTGTGCTGTTTCTTGTGTCATCTGGCCACTAGAGGAGCTCACACTAGCATTCTACACTTGAAGTGCTTTTGTCTATTGGGACCTAGGGCCTCGCCACCTGCTGGTACAATTTTAATACTGCAGCTTTCTAGTTGATTATACTGTATGTGAGTGTACTGTTTCCTTTTTATACATGGTGATTGAATAAACACTACACTAATAGTGGCATGCTCTTTCTTGTTTGTGCTTTCTCCATCCATGCTCATTGGTAAACCTGGGAAAGCTAGCTCCCCCAAATATTTTGTTGAATTTACTTACCGGAAAGATTTTCTCTCATTGGTCATCCTGTAGAGCAAGGCCATGAACTGGTGCCAATCCGTGGCCTGTTGGGGTGGGTGGCAGGTGAGCTAGCCAGCACAACCTGCACTGCCAATCTTCCACCACCAGAGGACGCCTGCTCCCCTTCTCCTAGCACCACTAGTCCCCTCCCTCTCTGTGGTCACCTTACCTGTAGAGAGAAAGGGGGAGAAGAAGAACAGGAGAGAGGAGAGCCAGTCGAGCCCAGAGATGACAGACTGCACACACCTACACCCTCTGGAGTTGACAGGCTGTGTTAACACATGCCCCCCTCTCCAGGTGACAGGCCACACACACACCTTCCCCCTGGAGGTGAAAGACGGTACTCACACAAGGGAGGTGACAGGCTGCAGACAACACCCCTTCTTTTGGAGGTAAAAGGCAAGATTTCCCTCCCCCGGAGGTAACAAGGTGCACACAACCAACCTCCCCAGTCAGTAAAGGGTTGTCATTGCTGAGGTCAGTCCCTGGTGCCAGGGAGGTTGGGGACTGCGGCTGTAGAGCACTTATCAAAATGCAATATCCAAGTATTTGTATGTGAGTGGAGTGCATTAACTTTTGTTTTCATGCTATTACATACTACACTTAGAGAGTGGCACTTGCTCTCTTTTGTCTTTTCCTTTTTAGTTGCTTGAAGATTAACACAGAGCTTCTATTTAGAACCACCTGAAAACTGAAAGGGACCTAAAACTGAAATAACACTGTGACCATAACACCACACTTTAGTTTTGGCTTTCTTTGCCAGGTCTTACATGTAGCAGAAGTTTGCAAATAAATTCACCAAGATGCATTGAGTCAGAAAGAAATCATACGACTTACTAAATCCCAGCTAGAGTGGGGAAAATAATTCATTGAACCCCTGCAGTTTTTGTAAGTTTTCCCATTTGCAAAGAAATGATGGGTCTATATTTTTTATCATAACTGTATTTTAAATAATAGAGACAGAATATCAATCAAAAATCCAGAAAAAAACACATGATACACATGCTACAAATTGAGTTTCAGTTCAGTAAGTAAAATAAGTATTTGTGCATGAATGAAAAACCTGTGAATCAATGTTTTCAGCAGCGCACCTACATCAAAAAAAATATGTAAACATTAAAATAAAATATAATAATTAACACTTAACAGAGTCACATATCAAACACTGTGTACAAAGTGCATGTGCTAAACGAGTCCACAACCATAGACAATACTTAAACAAAAAATTGCCTCAAAAATAGTCCAATCAAATGGTCTTGAGCTAGTGTTTATAACAAGCCTGGAAACAATCCTCCACCAGTGTCACCGCGTGTAATATGTGCACACACTGAGGCTCACCAGAAATGTAAAGGTTAATCAGCATGTATATCAAGCCATCCGACCACCTATCCAACAGGATGCCCGTCAGGATCAGCTTCTCCCTCTGTCTAGAGCAGGGGTAGGGAACCTGCGGCTCTCCAGCTGTTGTAGAACTACATTTCCCAACATGCTTCTGGGAGTAATTGTATCCATCAGCCTTGCAATGCCTCATAGGAAATGTAGTTCAACAACATCTGGAGAGCCGCAGGTTCCCTACCCCTGGTCTAGAGCTTCCAATGCAGTGGTTCGTATGGGGAAATACAAGAATGAGCATTAATTAACTTGGGACTGTTAATTGTGGAATGGGATGTTTGTGTATGAAGTACAATATTCTTGTGTCTTGATCTTGGGGTTTAAAACTTCTCCAGGAGGAAGATTTCATTGCAGGAAACTGATAGGCTAGATGGTATAAAGCCAGAAGAAAACATTTATAATGACAATGCGTCAGTGCATTAGTGAATCAAATGCACTCTTGTCGTATTAGCAAGAAATGCTAATGCTGTTTATCTTTTAGAATCAGTTACTTTGTGCACCCGGTACAAAGTCTTCTGTCCTCTGGTCGGTGGCAAGCCCTAACTGCTGTAGTGGATCACTGGCCTTCATTGCTGGAAGGGTCATATGACAGTTGACTTAGTGATACAATATGAGAGATCATTCTTGTATTTCTCCATACGAACCACTGCATTGGAAGCTCTATACAGAGGGAGCAGCTGACCCTGACGGGCATCCTGTTGGATAGGTGGTCGGATGGCTTGATATACATGCTGATTAACCTTAACATTTCTGGTGAGCCTCAGTGTGTGCACATATTACACGTGGTGACACTGGTGGAGGATTGTTTCCAGGCTTGTTATAAACACTGGCCCAAGACCATTTGATTAGACTATTTTTGAGGCAATTTTTTGTTTAAGGATTGTCTATGGTTGTGGACTCATTTAGCACATGCACTTTGTACACAGTGTTTGATATGTGACTCTGTTAAGTGTTAATTATTATATTTTATTTTAATGTTTACATATTTTTTTTGATGTAGGTGCGCTGCTGAAAACATTGATTCACAGGTTTTTCATTCATGCACATATTCACTTTAAGCAGCAGCACTTTTTCACTAGATGATTTTAGTGAATGGTATATAGTTTTATGAGCACAAGTATACTGAGCGCGGTGTTTATTTTATTTTTTTAAATAAGTATTTGATCCCCTACCAACCTACAATAATTCTGGCTCCAACAAACTGGCTACAGTATGTGCTCATGTGGTACACAGATTAGTCCTGTCAATGTAAGAAGGTGCTCCTAACGACAACTCGCTATGTGTATAAAAGACACCTGTGCACAGCATTTTTTTCTTCCATTCAAACCCACCATTATGGGCAAGACCAAAGAGTTGTCAAAGGACATCAGAGACAAGATTATAGATCGGCACAAGGCTGGAATGGGCTACCAGACCATCAGTAAAAAGCTCAGAACTACACAAAAAGAGCTTGTGAATGATCTAAAGGCAGTTGCCAAACAAACTATTGGTAACACAATACGCCACCATGGATTGAAATCCTGCAGCCCCCGCAAGGTCCGCCTTTTCAAGAAGGCACATGTACAGGCCTGTCTGAAGTCTGCCAATGAAAATCTAAATGATTCAAAGAAGGATTGGGCGTAAGTGCTGTGATCAGATGAGACCAAAATTGAGCTCTTTGGCATTAACTACAGGCAGTCCCCGAGTTAAGAACGCGTTAAGGACTGTAGGTTCTTTCTTAAATCAAATTTGTTCCTAAGTCAGAACTGTTAATTTCTAAATGTAACTTCAACCTGTGCAATGATGTGGGATGTTCCGGGCACTGCTGAGGCTGGGTTCACACATGTGCGGTGCGTTTCAGGTCAGTTTTTGATCAGGATCAGATCAGGATTGTATCAGTATCAGGTCAGTTTTTGATCAGGATCAGATCAGTATTGTATCAGTATCAGGTCAGTTTTTGATCAGGATCAGATCAGGATTGTATCAGTATCAGGTCAGTTTTTGATCAGGATCAGGTCAGGATTGTATCAGTATCAGGTCAGGATTGTACCCTTTTCACAACTGAATGATGTGCAATTTAGAAGCATTCTCATAGAAGTCAATGGACCTGAATTTTCACCTGAGCAGGACCTCACTGGACTCTTTCAATTCACACTCAGGCTGGGTTCACACCTATGCGAATTGGATGCGGCTTAAACCGCATCCAATTCGCAGGACACTTGAAAACACATTGTTTTCAATGTGTCCGGTTCACATATGTCCGGTGCATTCGCACTCCGCATTGCAGAAAAAACGTGTGCATTTTCTGTCAATTGCGGTGCGAATTCCTGGGCCATTATATTCTATGGCAACGCATGAAACACGGAGATGTGCTCCGCAATGAACAGGAACAGAATTCTCCTCCTCCTACACCGCCCCCTTACGAGGTGAGACCGTTTTACAAAGACCGATAAAGTTCGGTTCGTGCAAAAAATCGTTGTAACAGGAATATAAATCGTACCGCCCACAGTATTTAGTCTCCAGACAGGGAGTGTTCGGCCTAGTCGAGGAGTGTCAGGTGACTAAGGAACGTGAACCGTCTTCGAAAAGAGGGAGAAAACCGGTACCGACGAGGCGAGACGTGTCCTTCGTCAGTCCCCTCCTTGTGTCTACTGCACCTTCTCCCCCGCCACATCCTCCTCCTCTTAAGACAAGGACAAGTAACGCCTCGTGTAGAGGCACAAAGTACGCAACGGTATCTTATATTACCGGGTCCTTAAGCGTGGCGTTAACTGTCTTTTACGTGTGCAAAAAAGACGTTACGCCTCACGCTTACGTGGCCTGTATACACTTGGCCTGTGTAACTTTTGTTACACA
>BLSH010290579.1:88862-99408 GCA_018402905.1 Glandirana rugosa | reverse complement strand
GGGTTCATTGTCCGTGCGATCGTTCGGGTTCCGTCCGGACCCAGACCCGGACTTTGTCCCGAAGTTCGGCCGGACCAGCAGAACCCGAACTTCCAGAGGTTCGCTCAACTCTAATTATGGGGTGTTCGCAGCAAATTTGCGTGACGCTGAACGCCCCATAATACACTGCAAGATTGCATGCTTTGGCCAATCACAGCGCGCTCTGCTGCAAGAGCCATGATTGGCAAAAGGCAGGGTCCCTTTGGCCAATCATGGCCCAGTGGGGTTAAGTCCATGCCCCACACTATAGAAAGCTGCTTACACAGCGGCCGTATGCAGTGTGTGAACGTGGAGAAATAGAGAGAGAATAGGCAGGCAGTTTAGTTAGTGGATAGAACGTGTAGTCAGTGTAGTATACAGTATCTCACAAAAGTAAGTGCACCCCTCACATTTTTGTAAATATTTTATTCTATCTTTTCATGTGACAACACTGAAGAAATTACATTATGCTACAACGTAAAGCAGTGAGTGTACAGCTTGTATAACAGTGTAAATTTTCTGTCCCCTCAAAATAGCTCAACTCATAGCTATTAATGTCTAAACCGCTAGCAACACAAGTGAGTACACCCCTAAGTGAAAATGTCCAAATTGAGCCCAATGTGTCAATATTTTGTGTGGCCACCATTATTTTACAGCACTGCCTTAGCCCTCTTGGCCATGTAGTTCACCAGAGCTTCACAGGTTGCCACCAGAGTCCTCTTCCACTCCTCCATGATGACAACACGGAGCTGGTGGATGTTAGAAACCTTCCATTCCTCAAGCTTCCGTTACAGGATGCCCACAGATGCTCAATAGGGATTAGGTCTGGAGACATGCTTGGCCAGTCCATCACCTTTACCTTCTTTAGCAAGGCAGTGGTTGTCTTAAAGATGTGTTGGGGGTTGTTATCATGTTGGAATACTACCCTGTGACCCAGTCTCTGAAAGGAGGGGATCATGCTCTGCAGTGGTCATCTTGGAGGTGTGTTTGGGGTCGTTATCAGGGAGGGGATCATGCTCTGCTTCAGTATGTCACAGTACATGTTGGCAATCATGGTTCCCTCAACGAACTGTAGCTCCCCAGTGCCGGCAGCACTCATGCAGCCCCAGGCCATAACACTGCCACCACCATGCTTGACTGTAGGCAAGACACACTTGTCTTTGTACTCCTCACCTCGTTGCTGCCACACATGCTTGACACCATCTGAAGCAAGTACGTTTATCTTGGTCTCATCAGACCACAGGACATGGTTCCAGTAATCCATGTCTTTAGTCTGCTGGTCTTCAGCAAACAGTTTATGGGCTTTCTTGTGCATCATCTTTAGAAGAGGCTTCTTTCTGGGACGACAGCCATACACCAATTTGATGCAGTGTGCGGCGTATGGTCTGAGCACTGACAGGCTGACCACCATGCTGCAGCTCAGTTTCAGGGTCTTGGCAATCTTCTTATAGCCTAGGCCATCTTTATGTAGAGCAACAATTCTTTTTTTCAGATCCTCAGTGAGTTCTTTGCCATGAAGTGCCATGCTGAACTTCCAGTGACCAGTTCTGAAAAGGCTGCAATGCACTCAATTGACCAAGGGCACCATCATCCCAAAATGTAATTTGCAGAAAATAACTTTTGTTAGAAGGGGATTTTTAAGGTGCCAAAGAAATCCCAAACACATAGTACATAGAATAAAAATAGACAAGCTCTATTTAATACAATTTAAAAAAAAGGGAGATGAGAAGTCAATAAATCAACCTCTCTTAACATAAGTGAGCGTTTACCACAAGTGTATACATTCAATACAGAGAGAAATTAAGGGTAATGCCATCTGTTTCTATATGTTTCACGATATGCTTTGTCTAGAACGACAGTGCTTACATACATTCTAAATAAGAAATATGAAAAGGAACAAAAATAAATAAACAAATAATACTCAAGAATTACAAAAAACATAATACATAATTAATTCAAATATCAAAAAATATCAAAATGCAATCTATTAATAATGCCAGAATTATCACAATGAAAGAGAGAGATAAAAAAGGAGTATGAGGGATTCCACAATTACTGGGAAGCTGAAGGACAACCCAAATGTTCAATAGGGGCTTGCAGAGCTTTCTGCCCAAATTTAACTGGGTAAATCCCATATACTGTCACTGGATCCAAAAAGGTCCGCCTGGGGCAGCTCACAGAAAGAGGTATCTGAAGAGGCAAGGGATGATGGCTTAGATGAGGAAAGGTTCATAAGGAGAAACCAATATAAATACTTCTAAAGGCAAAAGAAGTATGTATCTACTCACAAAATCCAAGTAAAAAATCAGCAACAGATGCTTCAGGGGATGACCACATTGCATATAAAAAAGAGAAGGTCAGCTTGACAAGAGATGGTCCTGAAGGTCAGACATAGCAATTCCTAACAGGGTCCCATGATGTACCTGTAAAGGTCTTAGGTAAATATTTTGGTATCAATTCCAAGCCCAAGTATGAAAGTTCCCAAATCATGAAGTCAAGTGAATATGGTTACCGTTTAATGAATTACGTCGTCCACATCCAGCGTTCCCCTGCTGTTTCAGGTGCCGTGAGCACATTGTTTCACAGCTACTGTTATATACAGCAAACCCCAATCAGCTGACGTCTAACGCCACCAGTTGATTGTGGACATAAAGGACCACCGCACATGTGCCGGCGTCTCAAGGCATGATGACGCCATACACATGCGTCGGGAGGCTATACCCACCATGTTTGAAAGTCCCCCGCTCAAGGTGGGCGGCTCACAAAGGAAGGGCAAAAGGCGGCGTTCCATGTCAGGAGATTGATGAAAAATCTAGCCAGGCAGCCCACCCCACGACTAGACTAAGAAGTCAATCAGGGAGATGAAGGCCCCAGCCAAAGAAGTGCGCTCCAGGAAGTAAAATAGCCCTCTGGCTCCAGATAGAAGCGCTACTAGGGGGAGAGAAAAGACACAGTAGGAGATGTTATTAAAAACCAATAGGGGAGGGGGACAACAGAAAGACCTCACCATTGTTAACCTAAATGGAGAAAATCAAACCCAGTGAAGATACCTGTGTGGTCCAACTGGGGGGGCTCTTCTCAGGGATAGGAAGGCACACATCCTGAAGGTTTGGCAGGACTACCATATGAGGAGAACCCCCCACTTGTCCGTACAAACTCTGAGGGAGAACAAAACCCGGGCATGTCAGGGACCCCCAGGAGAATTGGAAATAAGAGGGAATACTGCAGGGAGGGAAGAAAAATAGAAAAAAGGAGCTGCTGTGGCATTACAACAATGGCCAAAATCTACTTAAGCATCACATTAATGAAAAATGAATAATTAATAAGACCTTTGACATCAAAATTTTTTTACTTAGAAATTGACAGGCCATGTAAATAAGAGCTAAATGGGTCATGGGATATAGGGGGGCTGCAGATACAAATGAAAAAAATGGCAAGAAGGGGCAAAAAGGAGAAAAAGCTCCCTATTATGGCTCCAAATAGGCCCAATGTGTTGGTCCAGGGATATGTCGATAACCACATCACGTATCCCTACTGTAAAAAAAGGCTTAAAGCTCATAGCCTCATTGAGGCCAGGGTATTTTGTTGCATTTAATTGGTAAATCCACTTCAATTTGTAGCAAGCATCTATCAATGTCCATACCCCTTTCATGTGGGGGGGCATGATCGAGGGCCACAAATTGCATTATGGATAGGTCAAAGCCATAATGCAGGCTACTGTGCCTGCTGATTGGTGTTTCCATTTTTTTCTTTGATATTAAAGAAATGGGGTCCCCTATATGGTGGAAAAATGTCTCTTAGTCTTTCCCACATAAAAAGGCCCCCCAGTGACATTGCATTAAATACACAATGCCCACAGTTTGACAAGTCACAGTGCAATGGGGTTTCCAGAGGCGGCCATTGGGTAAACAGATAGTGTCCATGGATGCTACATAAGTGCAATAATTGCACGTGCCACGAGGGGCTGTTCCTCATTTGGTCTTTGGAGGAAATTTTCGGCCAAAGTGGCTGTGAACTAATTGGTCCTTTAAGGACTTAGACCTACGAAAGGCAATCTCTGGATGTTCATGAATGTATTTAGACACAACAGGATCAGCTGTTAGCAAATGCCAATACTTCTGTACTATGTGTCAAACTTTACCATGCTGTCCAGAATAGGTGGTAATCAATCTAGTAGTGGAACTAAAGGTAGGTTTGACAGACTTATGTGTACCAGGCTATTTCTATCTTGTATTTTTGCTCTATGATAAGCTTTTTTGAGACAAGCCCTGCTATAGCCACGAGCCAAGAGGCAGGATTGTAAAGCCCCTGCTTCTCTCTCAAAATCATCTGGTTGAGTGCAGTTTCTTTTGATTCTTAGATACTGGCTGTATGGTATGTTGTGAAACTAGGAGGTAGGATGTAAACTCCCGACATGTAACAGAGTGTTGCCTGCTGATGGCTTTCTATAGAGAGAAGAGCCTAGGGTATGATCATCATTCAAATAAATTCAAATGTCCAAAAAATCAATGCATTGATGATGACACTTGTGAGTGAATTTAAAATTAAAAACATTTTACCTAACAAATCAATGAACTCCTGGAGATCATCCCCACTCCCTATCCATATTAGAAAAAAATCATCAATGTAATGCCTCCAGATTAGGATTTTATCCATATGATTCTGGTAGGGGTCACTGAAAAAAACATGTTTTTCCCATCCCCCAGATACAGGTTGGCATATGAGGGGGCACATTTGGTCCCCATTGCCACCACCTGTATCTGGAGGTAATGGGATTGTTTAAACATAAAGATGTTGTGGGTGAGAATGAACTCCAGGAGCTCCAAAATGAATTTATTATATGGCTCAGACGATGTGTTTCTCTGCGAGATGAAGCCCTCGACAACTCCAACCCCAAGTTTATGGGTGATGGAGTTGTAGAGGGCCTCCATATTGACAGCTACCAAAATGGTGCCTGGCGGTACTGTGAGTCCATCCAGACATCAAAGTAAATCAATGGTATCTTGAACATGAGAAGGAAGCGTCAAGACATAACATGGGGAATAGATAACTATCTATAAGTTGGCTGGCCGCCTCTGTCTTAAGAACCATTTCCCGATACAATCAGCCTGCCCAGAGGACGATAAGGATTTTTCTGAATTTTGTGGCGAGCGTATAGTGTGGGAGTCCTTGGATGGAGAACATTCAAGAACTCCCAAGTGGGGAGGTGAGTTGATGCGGGTGGGTTTTTGTTTTTTTGCTTTCTTTTTATCTCTCTCTTTATGGGCCATTGTGACAATTCTGGCATTATTAATAGATTGTATTTTGATATTTTTTGATATTCAAATTAATTATATACTATGTTTTTTGTAATTCTTGAGAATTATTTGTTTATTTATTTTTGTTCCTTTTCATATTCATTATTTAGAATTTATGTAAGGCATGTCATTCCTGATGAAGCATATTGTGAAACATGTAGAACCAGAGGGCATTACCATTAATTTCTGTCTGTATCAAATGTATACACTTGCGGTAAATGCTCACTTATGTTGCGTAAAGAGAGGTTGATTTATTGATAGTGTTGAGCGAACCCGGACTGTAAAGTATCAAACTTTTGGGTGTCCGGGACCCGGACCCGAACCCAGACTTTTCAAAAAAAGTCCGGGTTCGGGGTTCTGGTAATTTTACTAAAAGTTTAGAAAATTGCTGTAAAAAAGTCCTGGAAAGTCCTAGAGGTCTGCAAAATGAAGGAAATGGGGGTAAGGGTGGGACAAGTGCCCTACAAAGAAATGGGGACAGGGAAATAACTTTAAATATTTAAAAAAAAAATAAAAACATAAAAAAATAAAAAATGGAGGTGGATGTGGACCATCTTCAAACTGTGTGTGAAAAGTATTAATTAACGGTAGAAGCCATATCACTGTTCTAAAATCATCTTCAAACTGTGTGAAAAAAGTATAAATTAGCCAGGAGAACCCATATCACTGTTCTACAATCATCTGGAAACTGTGTGTTAAACTTTTTCTAAAACCGTTTCCAGATGCTTGTAGAACAGTAGCATGGGTTCTCCCGGTTTTAGTTAAAGTTTAACACACAGTTTACAGATGATTGTAGAACAGTAGTATGGGTTCTCCCGGTTTTAGAAAAAGTTTAACACACAGTTTCCAGATGATTGTAGAACAGTGATATGGGTTCTCCCGGCTAATTTATACTTTTTTCAGACAGTTTGAAGATGATTTTAGAACAGTGATATGGCTTCTACCATTAATTAATACTTTTCATACACAGTTTGAAGATGGTCCACATCCACCTCCATTTTTGATTTGATTATGTTTTTATTTTTTTTTAAATATTTAAAGTTATTTCCCTGTTCCCATTTCTTTGTAGGGCACTTGTCCCACCCTTACCCCCATTTCCTTCCTTTTGCAGACCTCTAGGACTTTCCAGGACTTTTTTCCAGCCATTTTTGTGCCTAAAAGTTTGGGTCCCCAATGATTTCAATGGTGTTCGGGGCAAAGTTCGGGTTCTGTCCGGACCCGAACCCGGACTTTGTCCCGAAGTTCAGCCGAACCGGCAGAACCCGAACTTCTAGAAGTTCGCTCAACTCTATTTATTGACTTCTCATCTCCCTTTTTTTTAAATTGTATTAAATAACACTTGTCTATTTTTATTCTATGTGCTATGTGTTTGGAATTTATTTGGCACCTTAAAAACCCCCTTCTAACAAAAGTTCTTTATTGCAAATTAAATTTTGGGATGATGGTGCCCTTGTATGATTGAGTGCATTGCAGCCTTTTCAGAATTGAAATTAAATTAGTGTTTCATTCACTGAGTTTTGCTGCCTTACTCAATCAACCAAAATATCTATTATTTTGGTATTTGTGTACATTAAAGCTCTTTGGAAATGTCGGGCTATTGTGATAAGGCCTTTGATGGGCTCATGGACCGGATTCATCAATCCCAAAGTAAGACCCCGGGGGGCATGAACACGGATACATTTTTTATAAAACTTAGACGATTACTTGAAAGAAAGTCATGCCTGTTTTGGAACAGACGCTACTTTCACAAATACATAGAGGAAGAAATTTCCCCTTGGGGCCTACGTATTCAAATTTTTCCAAATATTAGAAAGGTTGAAACTGACCTTAAAAAAGGACTGGGAAAACAATCTGCAATTCTGTTCTTTCAAAATGATGAAATTGCTGTGTGACCACTGTACCAGCGAGTTGAAATTGGTAGATTGAGAGATTGAAAAACTTTACAAGGAGAACACTCAAATTATGTCAGATAAATCTTTTAACACACTTGGAAACTTTTGTTATTAATATCCTTAAAACAAAAGAAAAAAGTTCCTTAGGGACAAACTAGCATATGATTCAGACTTGGCATATAAATGGACTCCTTCCATGAGGAAGGGAAATAAACATGCACCTTTTTCCTCTTCTAGGAATGTAGATCCCCCAGACTCTGATGCTTCTTCTCTTTCTTCTGCAGCTTTGTCTCAGGTCTCCACCAATCGTCATAAACAAACTGTGCATCCTTCTACTAAATGAAAAAGCAAGGCGGTAGGCATCCGTTCCTTGGCACCGAAGTGTTCCAACTCTAACCAATCTCGCCATCCTACTCACACTCCTCCTCCTCACAACCTTGACCAATCACAATCTCGCACTTCGAGTCACGTTCCTCGCACACTCCTTCTCTGGCCACTATGGCCTCTAATGCACTTTCTCAAACTAAGGTAAGTGCACTCACCCCCAACCCTGGTTCGGGGGACTTACGTCCGGCACTGATATTCACTCCCTCGGTGGATCTCAAGAAAGTGCCAGCTACAGAGGGCTCTATCCCCAAACAGAAATCCTCCAAATAAATCCGGAATCGGGGATCACCTCTGGTGGCCTTGAGGTAATTCATCTTTCTCCCTATGAATTGACATCTCATCAAATTCATGTTTTAAGTCTAGGTTTATCCTTTTGTCCTGAGCAAAGAATGGACTCCTTTGACTTAGTCAAGGACATCCATGTATTTGCCAGCAAACTGCTGTTTAAAGTCCTGTATGATAAGAACTCGAAAGATACACAAAACTCTCTCAAAAATCCCCTATGGCAAAGCTTTTCAATTAATGACATTAAAGCTTTAGAAGAACTCATGGAGCTCTGGGAGGAGGGAGACACAGGGGATGTTTCCTCCCATTCCCTTCCCTTCCTCCCTCTCCTCCTCAGTTTTTTACTACATCCAGAGCTCCACCTTCCCTCCCAGACTCGGTCGAAGCCAGTTCCTGCTGCCCCCCCAGCTCCCAGCTGTTCAAGCCCATATCTCGTCATTTCCACTCTTGCAAGGAAATCCCAACATCTGGGCTTTCATGCAACAGGTCGTAAAGGAGATAGAAGGCATGAACTGGAACTTTAGGGGACCTTCCAATCTGACCCCTATACAGGTGGAGGCTTTGGAATCTTTAAAACAAAACCCTGATCTAATTATCAAGCAGTCAGACAAAGGAGGGAATATTGTAGTTATGAGTTTTGAACAATATGAAGCCATGGTTAATGAGATCCTCAAAAATAAAGAATGGTATAGGTGCATCTCTGCGTCATTTCTAGAATCCACCTGCTCCAAATTTTATAGCTTAATTGCTAGAGCCCACAACCAGGGATTTATTGATAAACCCACTTGGGAGTTCTTGAATGTTCTCCATCCAAGGACTCCCACACTATACGCTCTCCCCAAAATTCACAAAAATCCTGATCGTCCTCTGGGCAAGCCGATTGTATCGGGAAATGATTGTTTGATAGAGGCGGCCAGCCAAATTACAGATAGTTACCTACGCCCACATGTCTTGACGCTTCTTTCTCGTCTTTCCTGGCGGTACTGGATGGACTTACAGTACCGCCAGGTGCCATTTTGGTAGCAGTCGATGTGGAGGCCCTCTACAACTCCATCCCCCATAAACTTGGGGTTGGAGTTGTCGAGGGCTTCATCTCGCAGAGAAACACATCAGCGGAGCATATAACAAATTCATTTTGGAGCTCCTGGAGTTCATTCTCACCCACAACATCTTTATGTTTAAACAATCCCATTACCTCCAGATACAGGGGGTGACAATGGAGACCAAATGTGCCCCCTCATATGCCAACCTGTATCTGGGGGGATGGGAAAAACATGTTTTTTTGGTGATGCCTATCAGAATCATATGTATAAAATCCTAATCTGGAGGTGTTACATTGATGATATTTTTCTAATTTGAACAGGTAGTGGGGATGATCTCCGAGAGTTCATTGATTTTTTAGGTAAAACATATTTCAATTTGAAATTCACTCACAAGTGTCATCATCAATGCATTGCATTTTTTGGACATTTGCATTTATTTGAATGATGATCATACCCTAAGCTTTTCTCTCTATAGAAAGCCATCAGCAGGCAACACTCTGTTACATGCCGGGAGTTTACATCCTACCTCCTAGGTTCACAACATACCATACAGCCAGTATCTAAGAATCAAAAGAAACTGCACACAACCAGGTGATTTCGAGAGAGAAGCAGGGGCTTTACAATCCTGCCTCTTGGCTCGTGGCTATAGCAGGGCTTATCTCAAAAAAGCTTATCATACTTCCAGTTCCGGCGTCTCATGTGTGAGGAGTGAAACCGCTCAGCTCCGCACCTCGGGCAGAATACGGCATCTAATATCGGGACTTAGCCCCTGCAAACACTCAGGTTCGAGCGTGGAAGACCCCAAGCACCAGATGGACAAGTTTCTAACCGCCTCCAGAGCGGATTCCTCGTCCCAGAGCCGAACAAACACCCAGAGCCCGCCGGCAGGGTGCACCAAGATGGCCGCCACCACGGACCAGGAGCCTGCTACGATGGACACCCAGGCCCCAGAGCCCCAGCACCAGGCACCACCAGACGAATATGCTAAGATAGCACAGGCAGTAGCAGCGCTTCTCCTCCCTAACATTACCCAGGCGGTGGATGCTGCAGTGCAGGCAGGTATGACACAGCTCCGGAGGGACCTAGGGGAACAAGCGCACAGGCTTTCAGCTGCGGAGGCCAGAATTTCTGATATTGATGACGAGCTCTACCAGGTTAATGGTACCTTAGAAAAACATGAAAATGCATTTGCAGCCATACAGGAAAAACTTGAGGATTTAGAAAACAGATCAAGAAGGTGCAATTTGAGGATCATAGGCCTGCCAGAGAATTGTCCCAACGACGCCCTCATACACTTATGTTCAACGCGCATCCCGGAGGCGCTAGGCCTGCCGGCTCCCTGCACTGTGGAACGTGCACACAGGGTAGGCCCTCCTGATACCAATCGCAAATCCCCCAGAGCAGTTATAACAAAGTATCTGAACTATGCAGACAAACTAGCAATTCTGCAGGCATTCAGGAGGTCCCGCAATCTCAGAATAGAAGGAGCCACCCTTTTGATATTTGCGGACTATTCCGCTGAAGTCTCACGAAGGCGCAAAGCCTTTCAAGCGATATGCACGGAATTGTTCAAACAAAAAATCGGAAGCACTCTGAAGTCGCCTTATCAGGCGTTTATAGTTTT
>BLSH010290579.1:0-12808 GCA_018402905.1 Glandirana rugosa | reverse complement strand
GCAAGTCTAGAGACAGTGGTAGGCTTTTCTAAATGATTATAAACCAGTATAGTAATTATATATTAATAATCCCAAGATATCATATTCTTTGACAGTTTAGGCATTCAAACAGTTCATAAAATAGACAGTCCATGTATTTAATGTGTTCCGTGACTTCAGGTGCTCATTCTTGTGACATAATCCTTCATATACAATTATAGTGACATGGGGTGTTTTCTCACTCGTGCTCCCCCGTCGGGCCCCTCCTTACCATAGGGCACTACCCCTGCAGGGGTAAAATGCCTGTCTTTGTAATTCCTAGGGTGTCTGGTCCTGGCGTGGGGGTGTTCGTCCACCAACTTTGGGATCTGCTCCTATGGGGGGAGAGCTCCTGTTGTTGCTTTTGCTTGTAGCTACAAGTGTGATAGAGACAGTGAGAGAGAGACAGCAAGGGAGAGAGAGACAGCGAGAGAGAGAGAGTGAGAGACAGCGAGAGAGAGAGCAAAAGAGAGAGAGAGAGACAGCGACGGAGAGAGAGAGACAGCGAGAGAGAGAGAGAGAGACAGCGAGGGAGAGAGAGACAGTGAGAGAGAGAGACAGCGAGAGAGAGAGAGACAGAGAGACAGAGACATTGCTAAGTGCATGTGGATTACTATTGTGCATTAATGGGGAAATACAAGCTGGTGCAATGCTCTGCAGACTATTAAAAAAATAAAAATAAATAAATGCACGTTGTTTTTTAAAAGAGAGAAAGAGACAACAGGAGAGAGGGAGAAAGATAAAGAGAGAAAGAGAGACAGCGAGAGAGAGAGAGAGCAAAAGAGAGAGAGACAGCGAGAGAGAGAGAGACAGCGAGAGAGAAAGAGATACAGCATATTTTAGAGATGTTACGGAGGTGAAGTCTACAAACTTTTGACAATGATTGGATTTGAGGCTGAAACGACAGGTCAGAGTCTAGGATTACACCTAGTACCCTGGCATGAGGGGAGGGATTCATGGTTGCATTACTGATTTTGATGGAAAAGTCATGGAGGGGGGCACGGGCAGGGGGGAATATTACCATCTCAGTTTAAGAGAGATTTAGTTTGAGGAAGTGGTGTGACATCCATGCTGATATGTCAGTTAGTAAGTTAGTAATGCAAGAGTAGACTGAAGAAGTGAGGTGAGGAGAACACATATAGATTTGGGTGTCATCGGCATATAAATGGTATTGGAAACCGTGGGCGGTTATCAAGTGACCAAGGGAGGAGCTGTAGATAGAGAAGAGAAGTGGTCCAAGAACAGAGCCTTGGGGGACAGGGGCCCCGAAAGAAAGGGGCAATAGAGAGGAGACAGAGTTGTAGGTAACACTGAAGGAGCACTGTGATAGGTAGGAGGAGAACCAGGATAGAGCAGAATCTTGGAGGCCAAGGGAACAAAGTTTATTGATAAGGAGCGGGTGGTCAACAGTATGTTGCGAGCGAAATTCAGACAACATTCCACAGAAACTGCCTTACTAAAACTTTATTTATGTAATCATTCGTTGTTATTTGTTGATAACATATTAACCTTTAAAGCAGAAAAAAAGAAATATATACAGCATGTGTATATATATATATATATATATATATATATTTACACAGTATCTCACAAAAGTTAGTACACCCCTCACATTTTTGTAAATATTTTATTACATCTTTTTATGTGACAACACTGAAGAAATGACACTGTATACAGTGGGGCAAAAAAGTGTTTAATCAGCCACCAATTGTGCAAGTTCCCCCACTTACAAAAGATGATAGAGGCCTGTAATTTTCTTCATAGGTACAGACAGAATGAGAAAAAAAAATCCAGAAAATCACATTGTCTGATTTTTAAAGAATTTATTTGCAAATTATGATGTAAAATAAGTATTTGTTCACCTACAAAACTACTCACAGACCTATAACTTCTTCTTTAAGAGGCTCCTCTGTCCTCCACTTGTTACCTGTATTAATGGCATCTGTTTGAACTCGTTATCAGTATAAAAGACACCTGTCCACAACCTCAAACAGTCAGACTCCCAACTCCACTATGGCCAAGACCAAAGAGCTATCAAAGGACACCAGAAACAAAATTGTAGACCTGCACCAGGCTGGGAAGACTGAATCTGCAATAGGTAAGCAGCTTGGTGTGAAGAAATCAACTGTGGGAGCAATTATTAGAAAATGAAAGACATACAAGACCACTGATAATCTCCCTCGATCTGGGGCTCCATGCAAGACCTCACCCCGTGGGGTCAAAATGATCACAAGAACGGTGAGCAAAAATCCCAGAACCACACGGGGGACCTAGTGAATGACTTACAAAGAGCTGGGACCAAAGTAACAAAGGCTACCATCAGGAACACACTACGCCGCCAGGCACTCAAATCCTGCAGTGCCAGATGTGTCCCCCTGCTTAAGCCAGTACATGTCCGGTCCTGTCTGAAGTTTGCTAGAGAGCATTTGGATGATCCAGAAGAGGATTGGGAGAATGTCATATGGTCAGATGAAACCAAAATAGAACTTTTTGGTAAAAACTCAACTTGTCGTGTTTGGAGGAGAAAGAATGCTGAGTTGCATCCAAAGAACACCATACCTACTGTGAAGCATGGGGGTGGAAACATCATGCTTTGGGGCTGTTTTTCTGCAAAGGGACCAGGGCGACTGATCCGTGTAAAGGAAAGAATGAATGGGGCCATGTATCGTGAGATTTTGAGTAAAAACCTCCTCCCATCAGCAAGGGCATTGAAGATGAAACGTGGCTGGGTCTTTTAGCATGACAATGATCCCAAACACACCGCCCAGGCAACGAAGGAGTGGAGCATTTCAAGGTCCTGGAGTGGCCTAGCCAGTCTCCAGATCTCAAACCCATAGAAAATCTTTGGAGGGAGTTGAAAATCCATGTTGCCCCAAAACATCACTGCTCTAGAGGAGATCTGCATGGAGGAATGGGCCAAACTACCAGCAACAGTGTGTAAAAACCTTGTGGAGACTTACAGAAGACGTTTGACCTCTGTCATTGCCAACAAAGAGTATATAACAAAGTATTGAGATGAACTTTTGTTATTGACCAAATACTTATTTTCCACCATAATTTGCAAATAAATTCTTTAAAAATCAGACAATGTGATTTTCTGGATTTTTTTTCTCATTCTGTCTCTCATAGTTGAAGTGCACCTATGATGAAAATTACAGGCCTCTCTCATTTTTTTAAGTGGGAGAACTTGCACAATTGGTGGCTGACTAAATACTTTTTTGCCCCACATATGCTCAATAGGGTTTAGGTCTGGAGACATGCTTGGCCAGTCCATCACCTTTACCCTCAGCTAATTTAGCAAGACAGCGGTCCTCTTGGAGAAGTGTTTGGGGTCGTTATCATGTTGGAATACTGCCCTGCGGCCCAGTCTCCGAGTGGAGGGAATCATGCTCTGCTTCAGTATGTCACAGTACATATTGGCATTCATGGTTCCCTCAATAAACTGTAGCTCCCCAGTGCAGGCAGGACTCATGCAGCCCCAGACTATGACACTCCCACCACCATGCTAGAATGTAGGCAAGACACACTTGTTTTTTGTACTCCTAAACTGGTTGCTGCCACACACGCTTGACACCATCTGAACCAAATAAGTTTATCTTGGTCTTATCAGACCACAGGACATGTTTCCAGTAATCCATGTCCTCAGTCTGCTTGTCTTCAGCAAACTGTTTGCTGAAGAGGGCATTTGCATATGGCATATCATAAGACAAATAAAAAGACATTTAGTATCAAGGCAAAGTTAAAAAAAAGTAGTTTAATAATATTATAAAATATATAATAGCTTGTGCAGCAATTTAGTTGTTTTATGAATTTTTTGTTTTATAAATGTGTAGTTTTCCTCTAAGCATTATCCTGATATTCGATGTAAAAGCTGCCATACATGGAAAGTGATGGATGAATGCCAATACCACAGCAAATGTCCTGGAATCAAGCTAGCACTGCTTTTGAAGCTTTCACAATAAAAAGGGAACAATCACAGTTGGTGTTAACGGTTTTGTAACATGATAAAAAGTTTGTTTCTCTAATCTGCATTTAGGATTAATACCCTTCTATGCACTTTTTTGCTATGTGCAGCTGATTCTGTATACTGCATAATATCAAGCTATACTTAAAAGCACTAAGGTGGCCTTTCTCAACCTTTTCAACACAGATGAACCCTTGAAATAGTTCTCCGGTCTCGGGGAACCCCTGCTAACAATTAAAAATCTACAACTCATGATACATTAGTGTGATGGTCAATGGGAAGAATGCTCCTTACAAGTGTGGTCATTGGAAAGAATTACCCTTTACAGATAGCTAAAAAGATCAATGATGTCATTGGGAATGTATCTGAAAGGCAGAAATTAACCATTGCTCAAGGAACCCCTAGCAACCTCTGGAGGAACCCTGGTTGAGAAACCCTGCAGTAAGGTATGTAATATTTAATAATATGATTTGTTGATGGTTGTTCATGCACATTTGTTGCACCCGCAGTCACTGAAATCTATTAGTAAATCAGAATGTATTTTTTATCACAATCTTCACATTTGTTAAAGCAATCATATTTACATTTCTACATAACTACTAGGGAACTGAACTGATCAGGATTCAGTTATATACATTAAATATTTCAAATCTTTTGATTGTGGTTGATATATACCTGGTAGAGATATGCATAACAGAAACATTGGTTTTGTTTAGTTTTGGATTCATTCATTAACCTCCCTGGCGGTATGATTATGTCTGATTTTTGCGTCTCAAAGCGGTACATTGTTTTGCATAGAAATTTGGCTTTCTATATTGTAGGCCTGTAATTCTTAGGAATAACTCACTTAAATCTGTCCAAACAAGAGTCTAGTAGACACCCTGAAACAACAAAATCATAAATTATAATATAATAAATAACTATAAATAATTATCAAAAATAATAATATAATAATGAAAATAAAATGTAATCAATAATGTAATCAAATCAAAAACACTGAAATTTGTTAAGTTGCAGAATTGTCGCTATCATCACTTTCAGTGTCTGATGACGAATTTCCCCACGAATCAGTATTGCTCAATTCTGCAAATGATTCTTATTTACTATCACTGTTTTCTAGCTGGTCAAAAAATGCTTTTCACGTAAAGGGATGCTTTTTTATGCCATGGACGTTCTCAAGTTTCCAGGCAGAAAGAATGGCATATATAATATAAAAGTGCATGCAGGGCACTGGATAAAGCACTAGGGACAAAAGGGATGTGAAATGATTTGATACAGAAATGTAATCTTACAGATTACAGTGTACTGTATGTTTACTGTGTGTTTCACTTTTTGAACTTGCGCCGGACTCCGTCTCTATGTGACGCAACACTCGCAGGGAACGAAGCCCCAGCACACAGTACATTGGGCGAAGGACACAGCCCGCAGACACAGCGGGGAGGACATTGCAGGATCCAGGGGACAAGGCAAGTCATTTTGCCTGGATCCTGCAATGCGATCCTGAGTGTGGCTGAGGGTTACCGCTTTTGGCAAAGAAAATTAACCCCGAGCCACACTCTGGAATACCGCTAGGCAGGTTAAGTTAATCATTTTGTTTCGTCATATTCATTATTCTAGAATGAATTGTTTTCTTAATTTGTTTTGTATATTTTGTATATTCATTATTCCAAATCAATTGGTATTTCTTGAAGTTATTTCAGAAGATTCAGATTCATTTGTTATGTTATGATTCAGAGATTCTAATGGATCCACCTCCATCTAACCCAAGCACAGTAAGTAGGAATCATCTTGATTCACTTTTATACCTTACAGTAACTATTTAGGCACCTGGTCCCATTTGGTGTTTTGTGATCTTGGGTAGAATCCATGCAATTCTCACCGTAACCCAAAATCGCAATAATTACAAAAGGCAGCACCCTTGTCCGGGTGTCATTAATATTCAATTGCACCTAAACATGGTTTGGTTATACAGTGATTGTCAGCAGGAGCTTCTTTTGGGCGACAAGCTTTGCATATTGTGGTTTGCTGCTATTGCACACAATTTATCATACAACAATCACAGAAAAACCACATCGGGTTTAGGTGGCAGTTAAAATGAATGGCACCAGAACATGCGCGCTGCATTTTGTCATGTTGCAGTGCGATTTGGGATCAAGGGGAGAATTGCATTGTTTCTGCCTGAGCTCACAAAACGCCATGTGTGAATGGGGCCTTATTACAATATGTTTCCATTATAAATGTATTATGTAGGGCATTCTTTTTATAATTCGCGCTACTAGAATAAAAACCAAATTGATCCAAATCAATTTGGATCATTCGTCATGTAGTTATGTTATTTTGGAAGCTTCAAACATTAACAAAAGGCCCAAACGAATTGCATCCTATCATCCGAATGAAACAAATGTATGTGAATGAATTTGTTGTTTTCATTGTAATTTATTTTAGATTTGTTGAAATTCATTACTACTGTAATTCAGAGATTTGGATACATCAGGATCTCCGAATAAAGTAAATGTTGTCCAAATTTTTATTTGTAACAAAACAAATCGCACATGTCTAATACCTGGGAATGAAGAGTAGACTAGAGACCATTGGATACAGGCAGTATTAAACTGCAGTTGGTATTTACGCTTTTTCTTTACTAAATTACAACATGGACCATCAGCTAGCATAGTATTTTTAGCTGTGTAGTTTGGAAATAAAGATCTTGTGTAATAAATTCCTGAGAAAACATATATTTCATTCCATTCAGGTGAACACATCCAAAATTCACAAAGTACAAGCTTATTGAGAGATTCATTGAAGTCAAGAGGCAAATCTTGAAAATTATTTCTCTCCATTTCCAAGGCTAATAGGCAATGGATTTTAAAACAAAGGAGGATTTGTATCAATACAAACATGTTTTTTTTTTTTTTCTAATACCCTCGGGCAGAGAGATGCCCTTTTCAGTGGCTAGCCAATGGTTCCTGCTGCAATCAATCTGTCCAATGAGGAGACCGACAGTGGCTGGAGCCGCTGCGCTTGTGCACATTGCTGGATTGGATCGGGCTCAGGTAAGAAAAAGGGGGGGGGGTCTGGTGGGAGCTGCAGCACAGAAGGTTTTTCATTGCATTAAAGTGATTATAAAGTCTAATTTTTTAAAAAAAATAACAAACATGTTATACTTACCTGCTCTGTGCAGTTGGTTTTGCATAGAATGCATTAGGTTAAAAAAAAAACTTTTGCTTTTACAATTCCTTTAAGGTGAAAAACCTTAAGGCTTTACAACCACTTTAAGTGAAATTGTGTAGTGTTAGCTATTATAGGAAGCCTGAAATCAAGTAGCAATGATGCAATGGGGCAGATTTACTAAAACTGGTGCACACAGAATCTGGTGCAGCTGTGCATAGTAACCAATCAGCTTCTAGGTTTATTATGAAAGTTTAACTGAACAAGCTGATGGTTACAATGCACAGCTGCACCAGATTCGGTGTCCACCAGTTTTGGTAACTCTTCTACACTGTATAAGTAAAACTTTCTTTGTTTCATACAGAACTTTGTGTTAAATTAAGGACTAAACATAATTAACCTACTTAGCTGTAAAGTAATATTTAAACTTAACTTGTCATCCCATCCATACTGTATACGCTAAAGGAACATAGATTCTGACTCAGCTAGCTTTACGTAAATTATGCTGTTCAGTGTTGCATAGAATACTTTTTTTAAACAGCCAGTTAGATGTTATTTTGCACTAATTTTTCATGGTTATATGGTCTAAAACTGCTCTTTAGTGCTGCCTGTCCATGGAGAAGTTATAAAAGCTTGTTTGGAGGCCAAAGAATGGATTCTAAAGTCTCTAGCATTAGAATTATACGCTTGACATTCTAGATAATTGCAAAGCTTTTGGAATAAAAAATTAATAGTGCCAGTTGCGCTGCCTATACCCATTAGGTGTGCTGACTTGAGCTTCTGCATCACTTGCTCAAACTAGCTAATCGTCCTACCTTTACATGAAATTATCCTGCTGCTTACACTGCCTTCATGAATTTATCTTCGTTCCTGCTGTTGCTCAGGCGGTGAAGACACATTGATGATATACAAGAAATAATGCTGATGCCTAGCCAGACTTGCTATAAACCTTGAGATTAATTTAAAGAGATACTGTCATTATATTTATGCATGATACAAATGCTGTTCACAATCATCTTCAAAGAGTATAATTTTAGGGCATATATATATATATATATATATATATATATATATATATATATATACAGGAATGGAAATATTTTTTATCTTGAGTTTTATATTCCCAGAATAAATGGCTTGTGTTTAGAGATACTGCCTATACTAACTTATGTTTACAGAACTGTCCTTGTATTGTTCTCAGTATCTCTGTGCTCTCCATTTTTACTAAAGTTAAGAGCATGTCTTAAAGGGCAACTTAAATGGTTTTGAGTCAATTTTATTTTAGCTTTTTATGTTTTAACCTGATGTTTTATGGCTCTTATTGACTATATATACATATTTTGTTTTACAAATAAACATTTCATATTTAACAAAGAATTCAGAGAGTAGTATGTCTTGGTAAAGAAAGAGAACAACACAAGTCCTTTTCCCTTTGAGGCTCACAGTGGACATTGTAAATATCTAATAAAGAATGAGTTAAAGTGGTTGTAAACCCTCTCATATACCCAGTGAAGTGAATAGCCTCAGGTGATACACGCAGATGAAACAAATCCTCCTACATACGTTTTACTTGTTTATCTGCAGTCTTCTCTTCCCCACATCCCTTCAAAAGGGCAGAATCATGTTAAAATCCTTCTTCATCTGTCAGTGTCACACAGTAAGGGGTGGAGAGCTGTAGTTACAGTGTGTGAGAGCTGATTGGAGAAAGCCCCCACCCCCCTTCACACAGCACACAGGAGCAAAGGAAGGATACAGAGCTGTGCTCTGAATAGACAAGCTGTATGCTAGGCTCCCTCCCCCGTCATTAATTTATCTCATGTGTTTACCCAGGTTACTGTATGTGCTGTCAGCACTCCACCATTTGGAGCTTGTTTTTTATCAACCTATTTTTTAATCATGTGCAACAAGTCTGCTATATATTGTTTACATGTTTATTATGTCTATTATGTATTATGTACCCGTCATTGCATGGTATTGTTGCCTATGTTCAACAATAAATATTTAGATTATTTGGTATCCTTTTTTGAAATCACATCAATGTATACCTACGTTAAAGTCCCGCCCCCCCCCCCTTTTTTATGTATGTATACTTACTTACATACTTATCTACAAAACTCTCCACACTTACCTTTGGGATGAGTGTGAGTTTCACTTATTTTAGCTCCTGCATGTAATATCTGAACTTTTCTTATCTTATCACTTCAATATTCTACATCTATCTAAAATATATATAATGAAATTATTAATCTTATCTTTAAATCAATTTTTTTTGCTTTATTATTTTGTTTACAAAACCGGCCTCCAACCTCCTCTTGTAGCCGGCCCAGCACACTTCTTTATTTCAATATAACAAAACAAAAAAAAGACAAACATGCTAAAACTTATAATACACTTCCTATCTTATCTTATCTTTAATTATATATGTTTTTTTCTGTTAGATTACTTTTTAGCTATCTTATCAGTATATCGATCTTATTTTATTAATACAGACATAACTACTTACTTACATACTTACCTCCAAAACTCTCCACACTTACCTTTGGGATGAGTGTGAGTTTCACTTATCTTATCTCCTCCATTTAATATCTAAACTTTTCTTATCTTATCACTTCAATATTCTACATCTATCTTATATGTATATAATGAAATTATTAATCTTATCTTTAAATCTACTTTTTTTTGTACTATCTATATTGCCCCATATGGTAATCATTAGTATCAAGACATGGGTCATGCATGCCTATAGACACATGCATATATATACATATACTTTTTTACAATTCACTATTGCTACATGATTTGACACTTCCATGCCAGTTCAGTCATGCTGTGTGTTTTGGAGGTTTGGTCTGGCTGCTGCCTAATCACTTTGGGAGCTGCAATGCTCACAGGTGTCCCTCCTACACCCTCTTCATTCACCAGGTGGCTGGTGTGAGGGTGTGGGCGGGTCCTGTCCTCTGAGCATCGGCGCCACGCATCCACCCCTGTCCTTCAGTTTCCTTGGGTTGCTGACATTCTGGGGCGAGTCTGTCCATCTAGGCTGACCAATGGGGTTTGACCTGGATGCATATATGAATGGCTTGTCTGCTCTGCTCCAGGTGTTTCCCCTTTTTAGCAGTCTGTGTGGCGTTGGTGTGTTCGGTTGGTTCTGCTGCAAGCACATTACATTTCCTATGCTGTAAGTCTCACTGGCACTGTTGCAACCTTGATCTTGTTCACCGATTCTGTTGGTGGGGGTTTCACCCTTTCAGCTTCACATTGGTTCATAATACATCCACTCATTTTGCTTCAATATCTGTGTCCACCTGGCTTCACGGCCTATCCTCACAACTATAACCTTCACAGTTACTGTCTATTATCCCTATCACCTTTCCTTGGTGTATGGGTCTTTTGCTTTTACTCCCTTGGACCAGACCTCTGTCAGTTCAATTTTCTTTTACACTTTACATCCACTACAAATTGTAGCCTCTGCGTTCCTGTCGTTGGGACAATCTGACACCAATTATCACTTTTCTGTGCTTCCCCATACCACGAACAACACCTCAGCTCCCGGTATGGGCGTCCATGTCAGCCCGCCTATCTCAGCCCACTGTAATGTGCATGCTGGTTTGTGTAAGTAGCTCATCATGTATCCAATCTACAGCTATTAACCATTTTTTTATTATTTATCATTTTTTGGCTTCCCCAGCAGGGTCGCTTTGCTTGTGTCTTAGTGACATGCCCATGTCTTTTTCAGATTCTATTCATTTCGCATCAGCCCCTGAAGAGTGGCCCTACTGCCACGAAACGTCACCAGGCATATTCTAGATGCAAATGTGTTTACCCAGGTTACTGTATGTGCTGTCAGCACTCCACCATTTGGAGCTTGTTTTTTATCAACCTATTTTTTAATTATGTGCAATAAATGTGCTATATATTGTTTACATGTTTATTATGTCTATTATGTATTATGTACCCATCATTGCATGGTATTGTTGCCTATGTTCAACAATAAATATTTACATTATTTGGTATTCTTGTTTGAAACCGCATCAATGTATACCTCATTTAAAGTCCCGCCCCCCTTTTTTATGTATGTATACAATAGGAATGGAGACGCATGGTCCACATGGTCTCATTTAAAGTCCCAAACTCTCTCCTCTTTTTGTAGTATCTCATGTGTAGGGAAAACGTGTCAGAAGTGATTCATGCTGATTACAGAGGAACAAAGCACCAGAGAGAAATGACACTTAGAGCTTTGGAGAGAGATAAGTAAACACTACAGATGTATGTGCTTCGTTCAGATATCATGACTGAGGTTTACAACCACTTTAATGATCTAACTCATTTGTGTATGTTTACATTTCAGCTTGTGCTATGGAGCACTGTGGTAAGGAGAAACAGGAAAGTGTAAAAAGGAGCCACAGCTTAAAATGCTGGCTGTCTGTGAAAATATAAAATATTCACAATAGGTAAATATTTACCTATAAATATAAAATTATATTTGGACAGTCTGTCATTGTCTAAAGGTGCAGATAGTACTCATTTTAGCAGGAAAAGGGTCCCTGGGCAGGGGAAAGACATATTAGATTGGCAGATATTGCCCCACAAAAGGGAACCAGTCTAGTTAGGCAGAGCTCCCTTCCCAGGAAACAGATTGCTGCAGGAGCAGCCCATATGTGTAGATAGATACACAGTGAGTGCATGTCCAGGCTTATCTGGCACTACAGATAGGCATTCCAACCAGTAAATGCTTGGCCTGTGCTAAAACAGGCTGAGTGTCTAAGCAAACCAAATAGCCAGAAGGCTATTCTTTTTTTAATTGTCTTTAAAAAATATGTACTATAGCCTTTGTTTGCCTATATATATTGTGGCAGTGGGACCCTGTGAGGATTGGTAGTTTACGCCAGATTTTTGGAGAGGCAGGCACGCTAATTGTTCAGGTGTGGGCTGGCTTCATAATAGACCTGGGTTTAGAACTCAGGCTCCACCAACAGACAGGAGGTCTGTGCACAGGAGTCAGGAAGACTCCCATACTTTCCAGGAGTCAGAGAGGCTGCATGGGACAGCCAGAACGTGCATGTCTGCAGGAGGCATATTTAGTCTGTGACAGAGCAGCAAGGAGCTGATCGGGAGTAAGCTATGAGAGAGTTTGACTTCTGTATCGGTCTGAGGAGCAGACCAAGCAGCCATGTGTCAAGAGAGTATTCCGATTGTGCAAGTTACAGTAATGGTGGAACCCCCTGCATTGGCTACTGATGACTTCCGTGAACTTTTCCATTTTTTTAAAATAAAGGTTGGCTACCATGCCCTTAAAAACACAGTCTAATCACCATAATCTCACTAAATATATATATATATATATATATATATATATATACATACATACAGTAGATAGATAGTGTGGCAGTGGGACCCTGTGCTTCCTGGAAGATTGCTGGGTTACACCAGATTTTGGAGAGACGCCGGGATCGGTGGTGTAAGGACCTCTCCTCATGTGCTAAGGCATCTGACCAACAGAGTTTTAGCCCATCAGGGGAGTTTGGATGGACAAGTGGTGTTACATGATTGTTAGGAACTGCTATGATAACCCTCGGCTATCATCTCTCTGTCAGTCTGTCTTGAGTTTGGACGCCCAATGAGAGACTGAGTCTACCCGGATGAATGGATGCAAACAGA
>BLSH010290578.1:170235-192654 GCA_018402905.1 Glandirana rugosa | reverse complement strand
ATCCCCCCCCCCCCCCCCTAGGATCCTGTGGGACTACTTCTAGCACCGTAAATGAGGCCCATTTACTATCAAACCCATGATAAAGGTCCAAATGACGACTACCTGGAGTAACCATTTTCCCTCCCGAAGAATAATATATATGGTCATGCATCCTTTTCCTGAATGGTCTAAAAGTTTTTCCCACATAAAATGCACCGCATCTTCAATTCATGAGGCATATGACACCTTGTGTATCGCAATTTGCATAGAACCGGGGAAAAAAAATGAAAAAAAGTCTGGCCCACTATCATGCAGGAACTCAAGGGGGTTAGAAGAATCTTTGAATTCTTTTTTTATGAATTAATTTTAATGATATCTCAATAAAATTTGTATTATTTCATACTTACTGTAGTTATGGTGGTCTTTTTACGGTACCTTTAAAGTCCCAGGTGCTTTCCAATTTTTTGCTTTTTATCTCCTGTACTATGTCTACATTCTCTGACCATCTCCTGTACTATGTCTGCAACCCCTGACCATCTCCTGTAGTACGTCTGCGGTTTCTGACCATCTCTTGTAGTATGTCTGCAGCCTCTGACATTCTCTTGTACATCTGCAGTCTCTGACCATCTCTTGTATGCGTGCAATCTCTGACCATCTCCTGTAGTACACCTACAGTCTCTGACCCTCTCCTGTACTATGTCTGCAGTCTCTGGCCATCTCCTGTACTATGTCTGCAATCTCTGACCATCTCCTGTAGTACGTCTGTAGTCTCTGACCATCTCTTGTACGCCTGCAGTCTCTGACCATCTCACATAGTATGTCTGGCAGTAAATGATATGCACAACCCTTTGGTGTGTCAGGGGCTGCAGTTGAGGCCCTGAAAACCTCATTTGTTGGCCATCACTGGGATGCAATCTCAAACCAAGCTATACATCCACACAATAAATGGGGTGTATGAGAGTCAGAACAAGCTGTTCTGGTTTAAAGTAAACCTTTCACACACACTGCAGTCCCTACTTTTCATAGCTGTGTGTGCTCTGCTCATTGCTAATAACACGTTCTAGGAGTTTTCTGCCCATCGGTGAGTCCCCCACCTCCCCAGTCCATGGTGTGCAGGCAGTGAGGTGATATGCTGTAACCTCCAGCAACCAATCAGTGAGCAGTCATAATGTGAATTGGGGGGGGGGCGAAGAAAATCTTTGCCCAGGGTCCAACCAATATTAAAGGTGGCCCTGGTCCTGCACCACAATCAAATTGCACTGCCCTTGCAATCTATAACGGGTGTTAGTGAAATCTTAACGACAACCCAAATGCTCTGTGCAATGGTTTTGCACAGAGTGACCCTGATCCTCAGCTTCTCTATGTGCCACAATAGAAACATGCTTGCTAGGGGTCACACAGTGCATGCTCGCTCCACACCGCCTGCTTGATCCCCCCCACCCCCCCCCGCTTCACCACTTCTTGGTACCTGCTGCTGAACCCCCCCAGGACAAAAAATTATCTACGGCCCTGCTGGACATGAAATTCAAAGCTGAACAATAATCTATTTGTTTCAAGAATGCAACTAGTACATTTTGGAAAATATTAATAGCAGTATAAAACCCAGGACATCCCCCTCCTCAGACACTTATTTGGTCAGATGGCCTTTGTCAACACGCCTTTAATCCCAGAAAAAGGGAAATGCCAAAACAGTTGACAGTTCTCATGTACCATCAAACCAGGAATATCTGTCAAGTCTGAGAACCAATAATACCTGGTTCATTGACTGATACATTCAAGGACACTGCAAGTATTCTTTCCTCTCAACTCCATGTTTTATTTCTCTGTTGCTGTATTATTTCTTTTTTTCTTTGTAACATCTTTTTTTCTGCAAATATTTTATTTGCACCAATTTGACCTTTTCATTATTAAACCTTATTTTTAAAAGTGTTAACTTTGTCCCTAAGCTTGTAATGCAAGCTAAACAAACCCCTGTCTCTTGAAGAGCGCAATGGTATACAATTGCAGTGCATCCCCTGTAGGAGCCACTGGTGAAAGGGATCCCCCAACCCTGCACAGCCAGGGACACCGATTTTTCACAGGCACACTTGAGTCAGGAAAACAGTCCAGCAACGTTGTATTTTTCTCAGCCAGATCAAGCAAAAACCCTTTACAGGCAGGGGCCGCAGGCCCTTCTTGTGTGTAGAGATCAGTCCAGTGTCCTGCTACCTTCCTGTGGCTACTGATCCCAGCACCACCTCTTCAAGCACTGCCAGCCCACTTGACTGCAGCTGCCCCTTTCACTAGCCCTCCTGGCTACTTCCCACAGTCCTCCCAGACTGTCTCACTCACCAGCCACCCAGCTGGTGACTGGACTGAGTTCCTCCGTGTGCTGTAGAGGATCCCTCCACCCCCCCTCAGATTAGGGGCTACTCTCAAGGGCCTCTGAGAGCCTCCTCAGCACTCCATCTCCAGCTTCCACCCAAACTCCACAATGCCTCTGCTGGCCTGACACTGAGGGCAGCTGAGAGTGGGATTGTAAGTGACAGCGTGGTGTGAGATTGGCCAGCCCTTTGTCACTAGTTGGTGAGAAGGGCAGGGGTCTGACATCTGCCCCGTCACACGTATGACCACCTTCAAACACCTAAAATTAACTAGTTATGCTTTCAATGCCATTAATTATTAATGGTACCCCAAACACGGAAGCAAACTTGTCTTATGCCACCTGAAAGAACAAGTAACAAATGGAGTAATACGCAAGGTAAAAAATATGCAAACCGCAACACACCAACAAGTCCCATGAGACACGTTACCAGGTACAGGACAGCCTATTAGAATTAACGGGCTACCCTATGTGTGTCATGGAAAAACGTGCCAAAAAACATGCACTCCCACTATGCTAGATGTGAATGGGGCCTGAAATTGAAATTGGTGTGTTCACTCAAGAACAATGACAGCTGAGTGTCTCCACCCACTCCCTCCCTTGTACTTGTATAAAGCTGGCCACACACTATGTAATCTGATTGTACAATCTCTGTATAATTTTCTTTAGATGTACGAAAAACTACATTATGTAACAGGAGGAGCCACCTGAACAAACCACTCAATTTGTATCAAATCAGAGAGGCCCTTCTGCACTACTTAGCTCATGTTAGATCTAAAGGAGATTGTACAATCGGATTGTATAGTGTATGTCCACCTTAAAGGAAGAAGTAGGTGATGATGTGGCTCTTTATCCATGTGATCAACTGTATCCAATCACAGATGATCACATGTAACTAAGGAAATGTCGGTTATTGGCTCTGCTTGCCTCACACTGACAAAGTGTGAGGAGAGGAGAGAAAATCAGTGGCATTTTCTCACAAGGTAGACCTGTATAATCTGATATCAGTGCAGCCCAAACAGTGCCCATCAGTGATGTCAATCTGTGCCCATCAGCAAAGTCAATCTGTGCCTATCAGTGATGCCTTTAAAGAGGAAGTAAACTCTGATGGATTTTACTTCCTCTTTGTTCTTCTTCATTACCCTGCAATATAAAAGCATAACAGGCTAGTATGCATTGCATACTAGCCTATTATTTGACACTTACCTGCATTAGAAGCCTGCGTTGTACCCGCTCCAGGCCGCGTCCATTTTTTGGCCCTCTTCCTTCCGGGGCCGCAGACTGCGTGACATCACTCCCACATAATGCACGCAAGAGCCACCAAACGCGGCACGATCTCAGTGAAGAAACGGCATGAAGGCCATTTCCTCACTGTGCATGTGCCCGATGACGTCGGCACATGCAAGTACACTGTATATCTCCTAAACTGTGTAGGTTTAGGAGATATGCAGGGAACCTACAAGTAAGCCTTTTTATAGGCTTACCTGTAGGTTAAAGTGGTTCCCCGTAGTTGACAACCACTTTAAGTGCCCATCAGTGCCTGCCCATCAGTGCCACCCATCAGTGCCGCCTATCCGTGTCACCTATCATTGCCCATAAGTGCACCTATCAGTACTCATCGGTGCTACATGTCAGTACCACCTATTAGTGCCCATCAGTGTTGCATATCAGTGCCTTCTCATCAGTGCCACTTCATCTGTGCCCTTCAGTGCTGTCTCATCGGTGCCTATCAGCGCCGCCTCATCAGTGCCCACCAGTGTAGCCTCATCGGCACACATCAGTGAAGGAGAAAAATTACTTATTTACAACATTTTCTGACAGAAACTAAGAAAGTTTTTTTTTTCTTTTTGCAAACAATGAAAAACCCAGAGGTGATTAAATACCACCAAAAGAAAGCTCTACGTGTGTTAAAAAAAATTATAAAAATGTAATTTGGGTACAGTGTTCATGACCGCGCAATTGTCATTCAGTGTGACAGCGCTGAAAGCTGAAAATTGGCCTGGGCAAGAAGGGGGTAAAAGTGTTTAGTATTGAATCAGTTAAAATTGGACAGTGTGGCTAAAAGGCCCCTTGTATTTTTATTGCCCTTGATGCCTTTATTACTGTACACAATTACATGTAATCACTGAGGTATTGATCACAAATACATGCTCTGTATGTCTTGTTGCAAACATTTGGGCCATAATTTCATTTCAGTGGACTGTGTCAGTTGGAATGAATGGTGTCAGTAGGGCAGTGGACACCATGATGTCTCATTTTTGAGACAGAGAAAGTAATTAAGGACACACTCCTCAATCTCCATCTCTGCAGCCTCACCTGCACGGAATTAATGGACAGGATGAGCTCTGCATAGTCTCCCTGGGGGGGGGGGGGGGGTGTCAAGGAAGCACAAACAGGGGGGCCTGGGCAGCAGAAGGAAAGGGAACCTGGACAGGATGGGTGGCAGGGACAGCATTTACTAGAACAAATCCTCTGTATTTTTCACCCTGAAGCAGCTGAAAGATGGCAGGAAGTAGAGAAGGAGAAGCCAGATTTTAGCTGCTTTAGGAGGAACATACAGGGGATCGGTTCTAGTAAATGCCGTCCCCACTGCCCATCCTGTACAGATTCCCCTTTCTTCTGCTGCCCAGGCCCCCTGTGTGCTTCCCTAGTCCCCCCCACCTTCGGTAGAGCTGCTAGCTTCCCCTGTGCCACTATGCATATCTGGGAGGAGCAGTCCGGCAATTGGCAAGGAAGGGACATGATCTACCCATCACCTGCCCGCTAATGACAGCTTGCCAATATCTGCCTTACAGGAAGTTCTTTGTAAAAACTATTTTCATTCTTTAACAGTACGTTAACAGTAATGTTAACAGCAACTTGGGAGCGTAACCATATAGTTCGATTACAACCCTGATCGTCCCTCTCTCCTAATCTTTTATCAGCCATTTGTTACTTGTTTCGCAGTTGCCTATCAGAGTAGAAGGGAGAGTATAAGGCAGAACTGGGGGGAGGGGGGCACATTGTTCTGTGTAGTGATGGTCTCTGTCTCCATATAGGAGAATAATAATGTACTATAAGGGAAGTGTGGAAATCATATGAACTCTGGGTTAAGCAAACAGACAACCTCAGGCCTTGCACTACGTCTGTATAATAGCTAGAAAGGAACACAAGACATGTTGTTATGTGTTATGCAAGTGTGCATGCCTGGACTTTTTTTTACCTTGCAATTTAGGAGTGTTATGCTTTTTAAAAAAGTTTCATCTCATTTACCAAATCTTTTGCTCTGTGAATAAGTAAGATCTAAAGCCAAGGCTATGGACAACCTTATTGGCACAACCAATCTTATCAATTTAGCCATCTAAAAATAATTTCTTTTTTAGTATCAACAAGCAGACAATTGTGTAGATTGTCTTTTGAAAGCATGTATTCTTGAATACCGTAGATTGACTTTAAACAGGCAATATGTCAATGGATTTTCTTCACCCCTTTACCCTTCAAACAGAATGAAAGTCGATAAACATCCCCCTTCAAAATACAATATTTTAAATTAAACTAGACAGGGATGCCCCTTTATCCCCTTATAGTTGTTTTGACACTGGCATTTTCCATTCATGCAGTCTATAATAAAAGTCAAAGTAGTGCATATACTCCTAATATGGTGAATACTGTAGCTGCTGGTACACATTTTATCCTTTATGCCTCAATAGAATTTGAAGCCAAGGGTAGGGACAACATCACTGACAAAATTTTATCAATGTGACCAACCTAAAAATGATTTATTTTATGTTATTTCCGACAGAAGCAGAAAAGATATTTACAGCATAGACTGGCTTTTATATAACATGTATCCTTGAATATACTGACTTTGAACAACCAATATGCCAATGGTTTCTTTTTCACCTTTTAAACAGAGTGAAACTCATGAACATCTGTCTTCTAAATCTAAAATTATAATTGACACCAGACAAATATACCCACTTCAACCCATATATTCATCTTTACAATGGAACTTTTCCTTCCTACATTCTATAATAACAGTGACATCAAAGGCATAAATATGGATGTAACGCAACAAACAGCTGTTTGTACAAATTATCTCATATTCTTCCTGTTAAGCCTGTCAAACATTCTTCTGTGTAAAAGAATTGGACAAACAGGGAAATTATCTATTGTAAAAGTTAACTCTTATAAATAAGAAGCTCTATTCATTTCTCCCCCTTTCTCTACATAAGACATACTGTATTCTTCTATTTCGTTAGATGGGTCAACCTGCAATCACTCACTTTAGAGTTGACATCAAAATTCCAACTCTAAAGAAATGTATTGAATAGACTTATATTCCAATGCTTTACAAAGTAATGAACAATGTAATTAATTGGGACATGTCAACTCTTTTAAGATTTGGAATCATAAATACTATCAACACGAATTTCCTTTTTAGATTACTGTATCTAATTTATATTCCCAACACATTTCAAATTGACTTTAATCAAATTTGGATAGGGTGTCAAACCCGCTAGAAAAATGTATATGTGTGATATGTGTTATATCAATAGTTTAACAAGAATTCAGTTTCTCTTTAAAGCTGAACATCAGTCAAGTACTTAACTGTCAAAAGAAGTTTATTTTTCTGAAACCAGCATTGTAGTCCAGCCACCCCTGACAGCATAATCAAGTCTGAGATCTCCACTCTTCGCTGCCTTTACAGCACTATAGCAAAACCCAGACACACTTCCAATTTGTTGACTGGACAATGAAGTAGAATTGAAACTATGATGAGCTCTTCCCTCTGCTGCCTCTATACCCTTGTTAGTATATTCATTGCCATCATACCGTATGCACCTACAGCAGAGTTAGAATGGCACCCAATGCTGATTCTGCTATACAAGGGATTACAAGAAATTGCAATCATGATAGTTTTAGGTACTTACACTGTTAGCATTTAAAAATACAGCAACTGTTCTGGTTTTTTTATACTGCATATGAATAATGAAAAAGAACTGCATTAACTGGAGTTAAAATAGATCTAAATTCTATTACTAAAATCCTATATAAGCTTTAACATGTTAATACAATTTCTTTTTTTTTTTTGCAGTCTTTTAAAATATGCAACTTTCATTGAAACAATACTCTGTGATCCTGCCATGAATTGTCCATTGTCCACTTCCTGTAACAACTGTCTCCCAGTTGTGTTGCTGTAACAAAGATTAGGCAAGCCTGGTGCACCTTTGTCAACATCAGGGAATTGGTCAAGAGTGATGGTGTGCAAGGGACACTGGAGCGAGCACCTGTTTAATGAACGGTCAATTGGCTGAATCATCAGACAGGGAGTAATTGTAACTTGCTGTTTACTAAACAGATGAAGTTGGAAGTAATACTGCAAAAATGTTCAGGAAGGTATAAACATGCATACATTGCAAAACAAAGAAAGCTGCACAAATATAGGAAAGCTGCAAGCATGGACTCTCCACAGCAATGTCTCTGTAACTCAATTAGAGTAACATGTGGCTGCATACCATAGTGTCAATACAATTCTAAAAATGATTGAGAGTCAAGCTGAGATTCACTACTTTAGTAAACAGTTCAGATCACAAAAAACTACTTGTGATTATCCTCGTAAACAGCATCTCTCATATTGAAGTCCAGGGTAGCTGTCAGGAAAATAGCCCTTTCCGGCCATCCTGTACCATCCGTGAGTGTTTGTGCGCGTGCGCCTGTGCGCATGCGCCTGTGTGCGCCAATGGCGCCAGACAGTCTGTTTAAGCGTCCTGCTCCCTGTAGCAGATGCTGTCTGTTCTACAGCAATTCCCGTGTCTGCTAGCGACCTGAAACCTGTACACTTCCTGTTCCTGTGACCCCGCTTGACCTGACCACCCGTGCTTCCTGCCTGAACCGACCTCTGCTTGTCCACGACCACTCTTCTGCCTGATCCCTTTGTACCTCTCTGCCTGCCTGCTGATGAACCCTGCCTGTGCCTGACCACCCATCCGCCTGATCCCTCTGTACCGCTTTGCCTGAACGTTGCCGACCCGGCCTGAACCACTGCTCTTCAGTCTTGCACGGACTTCTGGACGACATCATACCATCATCTGTGTCCAATCCAGCCCTCGTGCGCCCCTGTGCTCCAGCGCTCCCTGTCTGCTCTACCAGGGGTTCTGGAACCAGGGCCATAAGAGAGGTTGCTCCCCGCATGAACCTGACTCCACCGCCAGGATTGTGACAGTAGCTTTGGTAAGAAGGACGAAGCACCACCCCACTGGAGAGCAGCTCCCCACCGTAGCTGGGTCCTCTGGAGAAATTGTGTGCTATGAGGCTCTAGCCTGGTGGCCCAGTTATACTCCCTGCCTGTGTCCTGAAATGCAGAGAGTTGTGGGAAATGGAGTTAAAAGGGTCTGAGCATCTAAGCATGGTGAGTAAATGGATATTCTGCTACACAGGTACCCAGAAAGTGTCTGAAAGAAGCTGGATGATGCAAAAAAAAATAAAGCAATATTAAAAAAAAAAAAAAAAGTACAATTTCTTCTGAAACACAGTGCTTTAGTAAACTAAATGTCTTTCAGTTAGGAATTGGATATACTTTGAGCTTTAAAAAGGATTGGGAGGTATGAGGTTAATATGTGAACGTAGATGCTCTTCTGACAGCTGATGCTGGTACTCAGTGTATAAGACACTCCATACAGACAGTGCCCTGTAATCCTGCCATCGATCTATTGCTTCTCACTGTTCCTGGCCAAGTAGATAGTTCTTCCTGACAGGTGCACAGAGCTGCAATACTCTGTTGCTGACAGCTATTGATCAAAGATATTTGTTGTCAATAAGGAGGTGACAATGGGGACATTCCTTGACCATGGAGAGACGGCTGCGTGCATGATGAGGTTGGACAACAGCTTTGTGTTCACAGTTGAGGCTTAAATGCCTTTTATAAGCACCTTATAAGCAGAAGAAACCTCATATGAAATGATATGACTGCAGATTTCTGTCCTAATTTTCCCTAAACGCCATCTGATTAATGATGTCTATTAAAGAAAACCACAGAGATAAATTTATCTACTATTATCTGTTAGGAGGCCCAGAGAAGCAATGAGGAGCTTTGCAAATAAATGGAATCCCTATTTCTTGCCTGTTCTTCTGTCACTGATACTCAGTCACAACAATGTATTTGTCTCTAAGAGGAGGACTGATGGCATTTGTGACTTGTTGAGGAATAGCAGTCAACGACACAAACTGTGCCACTTGATTCTTGAAAGATAAACATTTCACAGACTGATTTTATTGACTTGTCTTGTCCACATGCTGGCTATATGACTTCATAACTTATTGCTGCCCTTTTGGCAGAACTGTTAAACGTTATATATATATAATTTTTTTTTTCAGAAACAAGCAAATGTGTTCATAGTGGATCATCTTCCTTTCCGAAATCCACTGCTCAAATTAAAAAACAGACTCCGGCTTAGGCAAATTAGGTAAAAACAGAAATAAATGAGGGTTTGCGCATCCTGGAAGTACACTATATTACCAAAAGTATTGATACACCTGCATTTACACACACATGAACTTTAATGGTATCTCAGTCTTAGACCCCATACACACTATTAGATTTTCTGCAGATTTTTCACTTCAGATTTACCAAAACCATCTAGAACAAGGGCCTGCCTGATTGCATACAAATTGAAACTCTTAAGGTTTGACCTCATATTATATGGTTTTGTTAAATCTGAAGACAAAAATCTGCAGAAAATCTAATAATGTGTATGGGGTCTTAGTCAGTAGTGTTTAATATTGAGTGGGTCCACCCTTTGCAGCTACAACAGCTTCAACTCTTCTGGGAAGGCTGTCCACAAGGTTTAGAGGTAACTATGGGAATGTTTGACCATTCTTCCAGATGCTCATTTGTGAGGTCAGGCACTGATGTTGGACGTTAAGGTCTGGCTTGCAGTCTCTGCACTAATTCATTCCAAAGGTGTGCTATTGGGTTGGGGTAAGGACTCTGAAGGCCTATCAAGCCTTTAGATAGAGTAAGAGAGGTTTAGAGCCCTTGTTCGGTTTTTATTGGTGTCTATGTCTCG
Source organism: Glandirana rugosa (assembly GCA_018402905.1). Classification (NCBI taxonomy): domain Eukaryota; kingdom Metazoa; phylum Chordata; class Amphibia; order Anura; family Ranidae; genus Glandirana; species Glandirana rugosa. The sequence goes on along the minus strand of BLSH010290578.1, from coordinate 182,265 downwards.
GTCGGCATTGGAAAGATAGGAAATCTCTCCATCAGGGACACAGACAAAAAGCAGAAAACATTGTTGGCACAGTGAAGAAGGGTTACAATTTTTGATAATGTTCTACTGCAATACTAGAAATGAAAAATGTTGCACAATCCCTTTAAATACCTCATCTCCAAAAAAACATACATAGCAAATGTGGTAAAGTTCTGACGATTTCCATAATTCAATCATGTACAAGCAAAAATGCAGTTTTTTTATTTTCCTTGCACCTGATTGAGTATCCTTTACAAACTGAAGCTTAGTCACAAAATAAACAAAAATGATGCTGTGCTGCAAAAAAAATAAAAAAATAAATTAAATAAAAGCTGATATAATAATCAAAATGTGTGCTTTTGTGCCCCAAGTCATATATTATATACAGTATAATATGTCTCCGGTGTATCATCCAATATATAAAAACATTAAAATATAAAATCTCATTCACTGTGTTAATTGTTGCTCTCTTCTCCCAATAAATGTACCCACAACTCCAATGCCACACATACACTTCAGTGGTACACCAGCGCTGTATCTCTATGTTTGCACTGCCCTTACTTCAATATATGATCGAAAACTTAAGGTCATATAGTGCTTGAGTATATATACGATTAGAATTGCAATAATCTGTGGTCACGCTTCCCCCTTGGACACCTCCAGAATACTTAGGTGCTGGTTGTTCGTACATGTATCCCACAATATCAGTAAAAGAGCAAAGATTAACTGCCATAGTGTAGTAAATTCAGAATCGCCCACATTTTATAAAAATTGTACTCACATAATCCAAAAAAAACAATGTCACAAGTCACAGATTGGTGCACAATACCACAAAGCAGTTGTGGGCCTCTGCTTCCAGTTTCTACCTGTAACATCACCTGGCTCCACCCTACATATTGTGCCACTAATCACATGGCTTCATCAGGGAAATCCTGATGTTTGTGAGTATACTCACAAATAAATGCAAAGAGACAACATGGAAAATGCTCCCCTCGTCATCACGCATGCTAGTCCGAGTGTAGCATTTTCCATTCTTTCTCTTTGCAGCTTTCCCAAAGTGAGTTATATTTGTATCAAATTAAAGCTTTTCTTTATACATTAAGTGCAGAGTGTTTACACTTTTATTATTTTCTACTGGGAGTAACCTGAAGCAACATATAGTATTGGGAGTGAGTGATTTTGAATAACTTGGAGTACTGGGTAGTCACTTGAAGTAACTTGGAGTATTGGGAGTAAATGTGAGTAATTTGGCATAACTTGGAGTACTGGGAGTAATTTTGGGGTAGCTTGGTGTACTGGGTGTGACTTGGAGTACTAGGGGTGACTTGGAGTACTGGAAGTAACGTGGAGTACTGGGAGTAACTGTGAGTAGCTTGAAGTAGCATGGGTAAATTGGAGTAGCTTAGGGAACTGAGAGTACTTTTTTTAGGATTATCCCCATAGAGTAGTGGGTAAAATGTCCAACAGGATTCGTGATGCAACCCAGTGCACATCTTGCTCCACGTATGCGTTCCTTGAAGAGCCGCTCGAAGACGAACACTGCTCTGCAAGATGTGAGCTAGTTGTTTCTCTAGAATCCCAGATCTTGGATCTAGAGAATCAGGTGGCAACACTGTGAAGCAACAGCAACCTCAGCAGGGACCATTATAGAGGAAGGTGAAGATATGGAGGTACAGAAGCCAGAGGTAGGTAGCTGAGTGGCGGTTGGAAGGAGAGGTAGAGGAAAGAATCTTAGGGAGGCTAGTCCTGAGTTGGTACATGACAACAAATATGTCACCTCCCCAGATGGATAATGGAGAGGATGCAGCTCTGTTGGGTTAGCGGATGGACAAAAAGTTGGAAAGGCTTTTAAACTAGGTAGCAAGGAGGGAGGGATCAGAGGAAGTGACAGCCGGCAGTGAGTGAAGGTCAGAGGGCGCATTAGCGGTAATATAACCATAACACCTAAACCAGGGGCGAGTCAGTTGGCAAAACAAAATCACAGCCTTAGAAAAAGTAAGGAGGAAATAACATGTGCCCATACAAAGCTTAGAGGCATGTATACAAATGCCAGGAGCATAGCTAACAAAATGGAGGAACTGGAGCTGATGATGCACAAGGAGGATATCAACTTTGTGGGAATATCAGAAACTTGGTTTGACAGCCCACATGACTGGCTGGCAACTACCCAGGAGTATTCCTTGTATCAGAGGGACAGGGAGCGTAGAAGAGGGGGAGGGGTGTGCCTATATATCAAGAATGATTTACGGGTGGATGAGAGGCACAACATTGCAAATGGGGCAAGGGGTAAGCTGGAATCCGTGTGGATGGAACTTCAAAGGGAAAAAGTAAGAGGGAAATTAAAAGTGGGTATGCTACAGGCCAAACAAAAGCAAAGAAAATTCCCAGCTCAACTTACCGACTAGCCGGCAACCACTCAAATTATCCTTATACGTAATATTTAACACTGCGCTAAAATGTTTATGGTGCTTAATTGCCCACTTACATTGTATATGAGGTAAAAACGCGAAGTACAATAAAAAGCCGGCTGGCACTTTAAGATCCAAATAATAGGCTGTGACGTCAGCAGGGAGGACGTGCTGATGTCACCGCCTATTATTTGGATCGTAAAGTGCCGGCCGGCTTTTTACTGTACTCCGCGTTTTTAACCTCATATACAATGTAAGTGCATTACTTTACTATAATAAATAGCTAAGTGATACAGAATTACGCTATGTGGAGTCTCTTATGTTTTTAAACACATGAATGTGGAGACTGAGCACATAGGTGTTTATTGACTGGACGGCACAACAGTGGGAACAATATCTTCAATCCCTGAGGGGACCCTGGCAGGGTGAATAGCCGACAGCGTGACACCCTCTGTCATCTAGTGAGCTGCTAATCTGATTCGGTGGAGGAATTGCACAAATGTTTATGTGATGTCACATTGGTGCATCTCTTCTTTTTTTTCCCACATTGTGCTGCCAAGTTACAAGAGTAGTTAAAGAATTGTTTATTTATTTTTTGGAACTTTGTTTGCTGTGAAGTGGTCCCTAAGAGACTTTTTACCGCCATGCATATTTGCACACCATGCATATTATAACACAGAAAGATTCTGTTGTTTATAGATCCCAACGACTCGTTTTATATGCTTATATGCCTATGCTGTATCTTATTGTTTAATTAATTGTATTTATGTCAAGTATTTTTTAACTCTAAATTTTTAGAGCCTCTATAGTAGAAGCACATTAGTTATAATGGATAGGCAGAGGGCAGGTGAGCCCGGAGGGAGCCCACTTAAAGGCACAGGGGCACACTGGACACCCAGCATAAAGCACAATGGCATCAAAGGTCTCCAGTGTGTCCCCTAACCAGTATTCCAATAGTACAAACAAATGGCCACTGCCCACACTTATAACAAAGCCAAAGAAAATTCCCAGCTCAACTTACCAACCAGCTAGCCTTTAAGGGTAGTCTCCCTCCAGGCTCACCTGCCCTCTGCCTATCCATTATAATGCATGTGCTTCTACTATGGAGGATCTCAAAATTTAGAGTTAAGACTACAGATAATATTGGGGTGCCATAAAGTGGCTCTGTAGCTGTGGATGTGGAACTTCCTTCCACAAGAGGTGGTGTAAGCAGGAAGATAGTTCGTAAATAGAGTCCACCTGTGTGTAATTTAATCTCAGTATAAATACAGCTGTTCTGTGAAGCCCTCAGAGGTTTGTTAGAGAACCTTTGTGAACAAACAGCATCATGAAGGCCAAAGATCCCACCAGACATGTCAGGTATAAAGTTGTCCAGAAGTTTAAAGCAGTGTTAGGTTATAAAAAAAATATCCCAAGCTTTGAACATCTCATGGAGCACTGTTCAATCCATCATCCAAAAATGGAAAGAGTATGGCACAACTGCAAACCTGCCAAGACATGGCCATCTTCCTAAACTGAGCATTAGGAGAGCATTACTTAGAGAAACAGCCAAGAGGCCCATGATAACTCTGGAGTGGCAGAATCTGTCCACAAGACAACGATGAGTTGTGCACTCCACAAATCTGGCCTTTATGGAAGAGTGGCAAGAAGAAAGCCATGTTGTTGAAAGAAAGCCATAAGAAGTTGCGTTTGAAGTTTGCGAGAAGCCATGTGGGGACACAGCAAACATGTGGAAGAACGTGCTCTAGTCAGAGGAAACCAAAATGAAACTTTTTGGCCTAAAAGCAAAATGTTATGTGTGGTGGAAAACTAACCCTGCACATCACCCTGAACACACCAGCCCCACCTTGAAACATGGTGGTGGCAGCATCATTTTGTGGGTATGCTTTTCTTCAGCAGGGACAGGGAAGCTGGTCAAAGTTGATGGGAAGATGGATGGAGCCAAATGCAGGGCAATCTTAGAAGAAAACCTTTTAGAGTCTGCAAAAGACTTGAGACATAGGCAGAGGTTCACCTTCCAGCAAAACAACGACCCTCCTGTTGGTACACCATAATAGATTTCTGAAGCCACAATTTCACTATATCTAGCGTCTTTGTCATGAAACCATAGTAAACATTCTGTCATGTGTTAGTAAAAAGGACTTGCCAGTGTTCCTGGCCATTTCCGCGGTGGTGCGCGCACCCCCGTGCGCGTTTGCGCGCTCCCGTGCGCGTTCGCGCGCTCCCGTGCGCACCCGCGTGCGCGTGCACGCGCCGGAAACGGCGCCAAACGGCGCCTATTTAAACCCTGGACATCCTGCACCAAGTTGCTGCTCGTTCTACAGCGTTCCAGACCTGTGGGCCTCAGCTCCCTACCTGTTCCTGTGTTTCACCTGTTGACCCGGCTTGCTTTGACCTGTTGTCCGCTACCTGCATCGACCCCGGCTATCCACGACCATCTGCTTGTCTACTCCTCTGTACCTCCACTGCCCGCCTGTTAACGAACCTTTGCCTGAACTTGACGATCCGCTTGCCTAACCCTTTTGTACCTCTCTGCCTGCACGTTGCCAACCCTGCTTGTACGACCATTCTCCTGTTTTGCACGACCTTCTGGAATCTCACTACAACATCTGTGACCATCCAGCCCTCGTGCCATCCCGCACTCTCGGGCCTCTGTCTACACTACCAGGGGTCCTTGAATCGGGTGCGCAAGAGCGGTTGTTCCCTGCACAAGTCAGACTCCACCGTCAGGTACGTAACACATGTAACCTAAGCAAACGTTCATGTATTATCTGTTGTCTACTTTTGCTGCATGTGTCCAGTGAAAGGCCGGGCCTCCCTCACCTGTGAGCTTTAGAAGGCACTCCTCAGCTGGCCTCCACCCCAGGCCTTAATTGGTAACAGGATATATACGTGGCAGTGTAAGGCCGCATGGCTGATCAAGGTTTGTCCGTGTTTGGCTTGTGTGTGTTTGTCTCCTTCGGTTGCTCTGAGTCTTATCCGTATACTGATTCTTGGCTTGTCTGACTATCCCTTCCTGCCTGATACCTCGATCTTCGGCTTGTCTTCAGTTTCTCCTGTCTTCTGGCAGCCCTGACCCTTCGCTATCCCTCTAACTATTCTTGCTGTTCCTGTGCTGCTGCTTCCCCTCTACCACCTGGGGCCAGTCTGAGTGTGAGCTAGGGGACCCTGGGGGCCGCGACCTGGATCCAGTTGCAGCCAAATCCATCCTCACCACTGAGGCTCTGGTGAACACCCACCATGGGGAAACCGATGCACTAGCTCCCTCTGTTCCAGTGTCCGTGCTCTAGGGGGCCCTCTCCCCATATCAGCCAGTACTACTTAGCAGCAGTCAGCCATAGGTCCACAACCTTGCAGTGCACTTCGCAACCTTAGCGTGCACTTCGCACTTCAGTGGTGCGATTCACACTCCTGCGGTGCGCATCTGTCACCTGACATCAGGTGCCGTGACAGTCTTTGTTGCCTGGAGCCTGGTCCTCATTCAGTAATGAACTTCTCCCACCTCCAGACATCAAAGGAACCTTCCAACGGGATACACCATCTAGTACCCTTGGATCAGTTATTCCACTTTTTGAGGGGTCACATGGCCCGAGCCCCAAACACAGACTTTATGTACCACAAAGCTGTTTGGATAGATTGAGAGGCCTTACTTACCCCCCACATTGCCCATGATGATTCGAATCGACTTTTGCACCAAGTTTAGGAGCAACACTGCCAGGTGCCTTCTTTCACAGTGGGAGCTTGCTTCCGACTCCGATTAGTATACACAACTTCCCCATCGGTCAGCTAGAAACCTCAACCTGGTGGATTTGTACGACTATACAGTTCAGCAACTACCACTCGCTCCCCACCCCCGGTACTGACACGTTTACATGTGGGGCGGGTTTCAGAATCTGCTCCTCACACGTTGAAGGCTGAACAAGCGTGTCGCTTTCTCTTGTTTCACGAAGACCGGCCCAAAGTACACACGTTCGTTTCGACCTAACCCGTGCAGCCAAACAGCCACGGAAGTACAATTAAATCCTCACTATACAAACCTTGGCTTCAGTTTATTCCTTTATGTTATACTAAAAAAATGGAGATGCCGGTTACCGATTACACACTGAAAAGTATAATGTCTCTATCTGGAACACAAACTACGTAGCAAAAACACTATCTCTGTAACACTAACCGCAAATTAGCACAAAACAAACCTGATTTTAATCAAAACTGAATCCAATACAAGAATGGATCAGTTATACTCCACACTGTAGTCTATCATTGAAAAGCAATGGTTATACAACAAAAATGGCACAGAACCCTATGAAAAAGCTGCTTAAACATAAATGCCTACAGAAAACTGAAAACATTATAAAAACAAAACATTTATATCTAAAAACAGGGATAAAACACGAAAACAGATGAATTGTATAAAGACGCTAAATCTGAAAAAGTTAAACGAGGCTGGCTAAAAACAAATGCAAAAATCCTGTAAAAACGTCCCTCAATACTGGATTTCAACTAAAAATGGAGAGACTCCATTCAAAACCGACCTTCAGTACACAAAATCATGTAATGACACTTTTAAAAAGTTGCCTTTTTAAACAAATGTGAAAAAAACAGTTAAAAGTAAAAACCTAAAAAAGACAAAAATGATGATGACACAGAATTTACAATGGCGTCCCAGCCACGTGGTTCTTTGTTACTACACCAAGATGGCGACAAGACACAAGATGGCGACTACACCACGTAGGTTTCAACACCACAACACAAAATGGCGGCACGTGAAGTAATATTACAACCTTGTGGCCCTCAGTATCAGGAGAAAATGATGCCAAACATGTGCTGGGAACAAAATGGCTCCACTGAGAACCACCAACCACAGTAAAAATAAGTCACAAACAAACGACAGAGCAAACACGTGTATTTTGGTGTTAGAACAAAAGATAACACTAAAAACGCATAAGACAGAATTTATCAACCGGATTTGAAATATAGCGTAGAAATGAATAATCCTCAGTGAATACTGATTTTCAGTTGCAACTCAGTACAAAACCGGGATGTCTATGTTCTTCTCAAACTTCAGCGTCTAAAACAACCACCTGTTTCACTAACAAATGAGTTGTATTGTATAAAATTGCAATATATGTAATAGGGGGAAGAAGGAAGGGGGGACTTTGAATGAAGCATGTGGTTGTCATATTGTACCATTGATGAATACCATAGAAAGAGGATTGAATAGATAAATAATTGAATTATAATATTGTGCAAAAGCAAGCAATTGATACATATATGGTCATAAAAGTGATCCAAGGCAATTAACACATAGTGGTCACAAAAGTGATCCAAACTGGTAAAGCATATTATGCAATAAGAGTCATATAACATAGCATAGCAATATTCCCCATCCATCAATTTCATGTTAGATTGCACAGTAAAAGCTGCATGGCCCATGACCCGAATTCCTGGGGTATTGACCATGGATACAACCGTACAAATATAAAGTAATAATGAGTCATCAGACACAAGTTGGCGGCAGAAACATGACAATGGTAGCTCGACGGGTTTCGTGGCTAAGGGGCCACTCATCAGGAGCAAGCGTGTTTTACTCTGCAATACAAATTAAAAATATAAACTCACTGTTGTCCACATACAGATAGGTGGGGCCTCTATTGCCCACAGGCAGCTGGCACGTAACCTAATATTGGATGTACTCACATGTACCGACACCGGGGAACCAGCAATGGCATGTCATACAGGAAAACCACCATGGTCGGGGGCTGTGCTGGCAGGCGAGGCGGCGGCACCCCACATAGGCAGCCACCAGAGCGGGGCCAATCACCGCGACGGGAGATGAGGCTGGTGTAGGTGAACATCTCCCATCTCATACCTCCGTTCCCTTTTGCCTCCTAATTTACAACAGCTCAATCACAATTTCTCTATCCTTGTTTCACTCCTCACAGAACTACCACCACCAGTTCTACACCAGCCTCATCTCCCGTAAAAACGCCAGAAATTAATTCTCATAGTTTGTAAACATGGCAACTTTTGCACAAACCAATCAATAAACGCAGATTGCAATTTTTTTTTACCACAAATATGAGAAAGAATATATATATCGGCCAAAACTGATGAATACATATGTTTTTTCATATTTTTTTTTAATTTATATTTTAGCAAAAAGTAAGAAATCTTGTTTTTTTGCAAAATTGTTGCTCTTTTTTTGTTTATAGCTGTGATCAGAAATGACGCAGAGGTGACCAAGTACCACCAAAAGAAAGCTCTATTTGTGGGAAAAAAAGTATGCAAATTTCATTTGGGTACAACGTTGCACGGCCACGCAATTGTCAGTTAAAGCGACGCAGTGCTGAATCGCAAAAAGTGCTCTGGTCCTAACATGGGGCTTCCGGGGCTGAAGTGGTTAAATGGCTACTTTTTGTGTTGTTGTTTTTAAAGGATTGGTTATTTCTAGTTCCAGCTGTTGAGGGGCTAATTCAGATGCTACAGGACATACAACAGACAGGCAAGGGAGAGTGAGGGACACAATTAAAAACACAAGCTGACTAAATTCCAGCACAATATCTTGTAGCAAATTATCACGTTTAGTGATCTGATGTGCGGGAAGATTCTCTCTTTCATCTCTTGTGAAGCTCTGGGAGACAATCAAGTATTTCTGGCTAATATCTTATGCACACATAATTAGGCATCAACAAGAACCATCTGGGTTGTGTGTTCAGTCAAATATTGTCATCAACTTCACAGAAGGAAGTTAGATACATTTCAAATCCCTCCTTTAAACTTTGCAGCATATTGTGGTCTCTCCCAGGTGCACAGAAAACTACAAGCAGCAGGCCAAAAAATGTCAGACTGTGTCCACTCAGCAATGACAATGGAAAAACCTCTTCATCCTATCTAAAATATATTATTATTTACAATAAAACACAAGCTAGATTCATTCCAAGCTTGTATATTGTAGGGTACAGTAGCACATTTTTGCTAGGTTGTGCCAAGGCCAACTTAAAGTGATTGTAAAGGCTCATATTTTTTTTCAAATAAATAACAAGCATGTCATACTCACCTCCTCTGTGCAGTGGTTTTGCACAGTGGCCCCTAACTCCATCTTCTGGGGTCCTCCAGCGGTGCTCCAGGCTCCTCCTCTTTAAAGTGACCACCACGCTTCCATGAGGTCACCCGCGCAGGCGTGCTCCCGAGTCCTGCTATTGCGTGTATTCACACAAACAGCGGGGCTCGGCCCCGCCCCCATCTCCCGGGTCATTGGACTTGATTGACAGCAGCGGGAGCCAATGGCTCCCCAGCTATCAATCCAGCCAATGAGAACCAGAGCAGCTCGAGTGAGCTGCGAGGCTCGTCCCTGCCGCAGGTTCGTTTTGGGCTTAGGTAAGTAAAGGGGGGCTCTGGGGGCTGCTGTAGGTGAAAAGGTTTTTCACCTTAATGCATTTAGGTGAAAAACCTCAAGGGTTTACAACCCCTTTAAGATATGAATATGAATGGGTGAAGAAAAATGATCATTCCGATGGCACCCCCCCACCCCATGTAAACTACGCTTTAAGAGGATATATTATCTTTTAATATTTTAATAGGTTGATGGATATGTAGATTAGGGAACTCCAGGCAAACATCTAAATCCACAGTTGAAGTACATACATTGGTACAGTTTTACAGTGCTTGTCCAAGGATTTGTATTTCTATCCATTCAGTCCTAAGACCTGTCAGACAACATAGCCATCCTGATGACCTGACTTTTGTTTGCTGCAGTTATGCAATAGAGTCTGGTCACCTCCCTGCAGTGGCAGCTGGTCTATAAGGGACGCTTGGGAGCCGCCTCCCCGCCGTTGACAAGAAAAAAAAAAAAGTCAGCCCGACCCCCTACAGGAGGCGCCGGTATATTGACTTTTTTTTTTCCTCTGCTCCTTGCTGTCTGCTGACAGCAAGTACTGAGCCGATTGGTCAGTCATAAAAATGAAAGTAAGTGTGCCAAAGAGGCACACTTGTTTTCACTAATTGGCTGCCCTGAGCCAGTGACTGACTGGCATTGGATGCTGTGGGCGGGGGCAGGACTGTGGTGGACATGCTGCTTGGGTTTCAGTCCCGACTCCCACGCCACAGACCATCCACTCCAGGCTCCAGCATGCTGTCTGCAAGGGAAGCTCTGCACAGTGTCAGCCCGCTCTCCACAAGCCGATCTCTGCACACTCCTGCCTGTCTATTAGATGGGGTAAGTGCGGGACTTGACTGGGGGGGGGGCACGAGTCCCTATCTGGTGACTGTATACCCTATCTGGGACCCTGTATACCCTATCTGGGGCTCTGTATACCCCTAACTGGGACTCTGTATACCCTATCTGGGGCTCTGTATACCCTATCTGGGACCCTGTATACCCTGTCTAGTGACTATATACCCTATCTGGGACCCTGTATACCCTATCTGGGGCTCTGTATACCCTATCAGGGTCTCTTTATACCCTTTATACCCTATCTGGTGACTGTATACCCTATCTGGGACCCTGTATACCAGGGATATGCAATTAGCGGACCTCCAGATGTTGCAGAACTACAAGTCCCATGAAGCATAGCAAGACTCTGACAGCCACAAGCATGACACCCAGAGGCAGAGGCATGATGGGACTTGTCTTTTTCCAACAGCTGGAGGTCCGCTAATTGCTTATCCCTGCTGTATACCCTATCTGGGGCTCTGTATACCCTATCTGGGACCCTGTATAACTTATCTGGGGCTCTGTATACCCTTTCTGGGGCTCTGCATACCCTATCTGGAACCCTGTATACCCTATCTGGTAACTGTATACCCTATCTGGGATCCTGTATACCCTATCTGGTGACTGTATACCCTATCAGGGGCTCTGTATACTGCTATCTGGGGCTCTGTATACTGCTATATGGTGACTCTGTATACTGCTATGTGGTGACTCTGTAAGTGTATACTGCTATCTGGTGACTCTGTATACCCCTATTTGGGGCTCTGTATACTCCTATCTGGTAACTCTGTATAGCCCTATCTGGTGATGCTGTATACCCTATCTGGTGATGCTGGGCTGTATACTCCTGACGCAAGGGGTGGAAACTATAAAGGGTGGGGCTTATGATAAGTGGGATGGGTCAAAAAGGAAGGGCGGGGTCTGGCGTCCGACCATCCTAAAATTTCACCAGCCGCTAGTGTTGAGCGAACCCGGACTGTAACGTTCGGGTCCGTACCGAACTTTCGGGTGTCCGTGGCACGGACCTGGACCCGGACATTTCAAAAATCGTTCGGGTTCGGTCCGGAGTTGTGATCGCCGACCACTTTAAAATCCTACCAGCCTGCGGTCTGGGGCGGGAAGGAAAAACTGGGTAGGGTGAATAGTATTCGGGGTGGGAAATATCAAAGGTGGGGAACGCAGTCCTCATATGTCGGGTCGTAGTGGTCTATCCCATATGTCGTAGTGGTCTATCCCGATATGTCTCAATGGTCTATCCTCATATGTCTCGGGGTTTATCCCCATATGTCTCAGTGGTCTATCGTCATATGTGAATGTCTCAGTGGTGTATCGTCATATGTCTCAGTGGTATATCGTCATATGTCTCGGGGTCTATCGTCATATGTCTCGGGG
>BLSH010290578.1:152422-163184 GCA_018402905.1 Glandirana rugosa | reverse complement strand
TTTATTTTCCCTATCCCCATTTATTTGTAGGGCACTTGCCCTCGTTTGAAGATGATTTTAGAACAGTTATATGGTTTCTACCGTTAATTAATACTTTTCAGACACAGTTTGAAGATGATCCACATTCACCTCCATTTTTGCTTTTTTTTGTTTTTATTTTTTTTTAAATATTTAAAGTTATTTCCCTGTCCCCATTTTTTTTGTAGGGCACTTGCCCTACCCTTACCCCCATTTTACTTCCTTTTGCAGCCCTCTGGGGCTTTCCAGGACTTTGCTACAGCCATTTTTGTGCCTAAAAGTTCGGGTCCCCATTGATTTCAATGGGGTTCGTTGTCCGTGCGATCGTTCGGGTTCCGTCCGGACCCGGACTTTGTCCCGAAGTTCGGACGGACCAGCAGAACCCGAACGTCCAGGTGTTCGCTCAACTCTACCAGCTCCCACTGCCTCCCTGTCCCCTGTCTCCAGACCCCGAGTATATTACAAAGAAGTAGTAGCACACTAATAAGTCTCTTTCAGATAGGCGGCCGGGGGGGGGGGTGGGGGTTGGGGGGTAACAGGGCTATTTGCATGCTGCTGAAGTTTTAACTCAGGGTGTAGATTTCGACAAGCGGTGCCGATTGTCAACTCATCCATTGAGTTCAATGGGGCTACACTGCAATTGTGTGCAATGCAAAGTTATAGGGTTAAAGAATAAGTTCACCTTTGGGAACATGTTATATGTTCCACGCGTCTTTAGGGTGGCACATATAAGATGTTCCCACTCCTGCAGCTGTTTAGGGATTTGCTGCCTCTGTGTGACAGCAGTACAGGTGAAGTTCCCCTTACCAGCAGTCGCTTTTTGAAAAGAACGCGGCCGTGTGGGGCTTCACCCAGAGTTCTGTGAATGAATCGACTTTGCGGAAGTCGGTTTGTAGTTCTCAATGAACTGGTGGTAGTTCATTGATTCTTCCTGTCAGTGTGAAACTGCCTGCCCTTATCATGTATAAGCAGACAGCTTACACTGACAGTCTGTAGGAGTCCTGCATGGCACCAGAGATCTGCAGATCACTAGTAAAATGCTTTCCAGACTCCTAAAAAAAAAAAAATGTGCATTTATTATTCTTTTTTTAAAAGGTGAACTTATCCTTTAAAATCAGGCAGTGAGGAGGTGATATAACACAATGAGTGTCAAAGAATCCTTATGTTCAGCAGACTGATCTCTTCTTCTATCAGTTAATTGTCAAATTATTTTTAGGTAGCATGTATGACTGGTTCCTAGTGCTCTCCCTCCCTTTTGGGGGGGACCCTACGCCGTTTTTTCGGCATGAGGGTTCCTCTTAAAATCCATGCCAGCTCGAAGAGCCTGGTATGCTTTTGGGGGGGAACCCCACGCAATTTTTTTGCGGGGGTTCCCCATCAAGATCCCTAGCACACAAGTCGCGCCGCAAGTCGGATGATCCGACTTTTGGTGCGACTTCTATTCAAATCAATGGGCTCCCATAGGGAACCATTGATTTTGAATAGAGCAGAAAAATGCCGCAAAAAGCTAGCGTGGAAAAACGTGCATTGATGTCAATGCAAAACGCAGAAAATAGCGCAGATTTTTCCCTGACGTCGGGCCTGACATTTTGCTTATTTTTTTGCATACGCCCGTGTGTATGAGGCCTTAATATTAGACACAATCTACCCCTGCTGTGCCCCCCCTTAATTATTAGGTCTAGGAGGATGTTAGAAGGCTTTTATACTTACCCCAGCCTGTGGGTGGTCCCTCAGCATCATCACGCAGGAGCAGGGCTATCAACTATGCATTGTATGTAGATTAGGGACTGGTTACACCACCGTAGAGACCCTGCTGGAGAAAGGAATAAGGTCAGTATTACTTCTTATTCCTGCACCCCTAGAATTAATACGTGAGTGTGTGTGTATGTGGGGGGGGGGGGGCTATATTATTTTGTATAATTCCTTGAGTTGAACTTCAAACTAGTTTCAGTTAAAGTGGAACTTTACCCATAACAACTTGATAAAAATGGTGCTCTTTGGCAAGGAACATACATTCCACATTAACAACAATCATGCTACCAAAATTAGTGTGTGCTGTAAATTGCCTCCAGCATTGCTCCTATTTCTTTCTTGCTGGAGGCTGCCACTTTCCTGAATCCCAGTGCCCCTAAACAGCAGTAAATCATAAGCAGAACTAAACCCATAATTTGCAAAAAAGTTACAATCCTGGAATTGCTAATTGTCACATTGTGACCTCAACCAAACTGTCAAACCATCACATGGTTGGTGTCATAACTGATCCCATATGCAGCACCATGGCAGTTGCAGTTCAAACAGAATCAGCTTGCTTGGCTTTAAAATGGGTTTCTAACCAAAAGTGTAACTTCTGCTGGTCGGATTCCTCCCCCCCTCAGGTGTCACATTTGGCTCCTTTCAGGTGGAGGGGGAGAGGATACCTGTCTTCGACAGGTGTCCTTTTCCCCAACATTGAGGAGTCTGGGCCGCGGCCGTTGATGTCAGCAGCCTGGCTCCCTACCTCATCTTCCTTCTCAGCCGGCCAGTGAGAAAGCGCAGTGGCAGCTCGCGCATGCGCAGTAGAGACCCGGCGTGAAGCCGAAAAGGCTCCACTGCCGGATTTCCCTCATTCTCAATGGCGGCCGCAGCAGTCAGCCAGCTGATCGGTGGCGGTGCCGTCATCGCTGGACTCCAGGACAGGTAAGTGTCCTAAAGTTAATAGTCAGCAGCTACTGTATGTGTAGTTGCTGACTTTTCATTTTTAAAGGGGCAGCGGCAGGCAGCGGACCTCTGCTTTAAGACCCCTTTCACACTGAGGCGCTTTACAGTTATTATTTAGCTAAAAATAGCGCCTGTAAAGTGTCTCTTAATTAAACTTAGTCTGTCCTTTCACACAGGGGTGGCGCACTTGCAGGAGAGGAAACAAACTCCTGCAAGCAGCATTTTTGGGATGGTGCGGAAGCGATGTATACACCGCTCCTTCACCGCCCTTGCCATTGGAAAGAATAGGGAACGCCGCAACACTGCTTTGGAAGCGCAGTGTGCCAGCACTTTTAACCCCTTTTTAACCCCTTCTTAGGGGTTAAAAGCAGCCCGCTGCCACCCGAATAGTGGCGCCAAAGCAGTAAAGCACTGCTAAACTAGCGGCGTTTTACCGCTGGCGCTCGGGCGGCCCAGTGTGAAAGGGCTCTTAAGGATAGGAGGGTTTAATTTCTGCTTTAAGGCTGTCACCAGATCGGTCTCTACAGAATCAGCAGTGCCTAAAAATGCCTGAAATGGAGAGCAACTGAGCATGTGCAGTACAGGACAGTGTATTACTGGTTTTAAACAGTATTGATGTTAATTTTTAATGTTTTACATAGCTATACCTGCAAAAAGGGCCAGCTTGAAGTGATCTAGCAGGACTTAATTTTCTGACTAAACTTCCACTTTAACAACACATTTACTGTTTTTTTAAAAGGATACACAGCTACACGAATTGGTGCTGCTTTTATATCTGTCATATGTGCGCTGCATAAATTGAGTACCTGAAATAAAATAATAAATAAATATGTCTAATATCTAGCACAGATCAGACCGAGCCTTGTGACATGTTTCAAAGTTTCAATGCAACTGAGACTGAGGGAACACCTCCTGCTGACTGCAGCAGACTAGGGATGGGCCAGCTGTTCGAGTCAAATGTAAGTTCGACACAAACAGCGGGCGTTCGCGCGTTCATCAGAATTAGAACATTATGGGGCATTCGCTGGAACTTTGAGCGCCCCATAATGCATTCCAATGGCAGGGGAAATGCTGGCCACTGATTGGCCAAGGTATGCACATGACCTGCATGCTTTGGTCAATCACAGAGCGCTGTGCTATGAGAGATATGATTGGCTAAAGGCAGGGTGCCTTTAGCCAATCACTGCTTAGCAGCCTCAATCCAAGCCCCACACTATATAAAGCCACTTGCATAGCGGCTCTATGTAGTGTGTAAATAACAGTGGATAGACAGTGAGCTTAGTTAGTGATGTGCAGGCAGTATAGCTAGTGAAGTGGTTATTGTGAAAAACATATAGATAGATAGATAGATAGATAGATAGATAGATAGATAGATAGATAGATAGATAGATAGGTAGATAGAGTCTAGTATATATGTATATATATATATATATATATATATATATATAGATATAGATATATATATATATAGATATACACATAGCGTATTAAGTGTTGAGTGTACACTATATATCAGTGCATTATAGTGCATTCTGGGGTGTATGTACGGTATATAGTAGACTTGATGTGGTGTATTAAAATATATACAGTCTAGTATATATATACACACACACAGCGTATTGAGTGTACACTATATATCAGTGCATTTGGGGGTGTACGTACAGTATATAGTACACTTGACGTGGTGTCTTAAAATATATACAGTCTAGTATGTATAAACACACAGCGTATTGAGTGTACACTATAAATGAGTGCATTCGGGGGTGTTCGGTATATAGTACACTACTTGACATGGTGTCACAGCGTATTGAGTGTAAACTATTGTCACGTACCCGGTGATGGAGTCTGGCTTATGCAGGGGTAACCTCTCTTGCGACCCTGATTTGCAAACGCCTGGTAGAGCAGACAGGAGGTTCAGGAGTGAGGATGGCACAAGGGTTGAACTGATCACCGGTGACAGCTGAAGTAGATCCGGTCTCGTGCTAGTAGTAGTAGTAGTACTGGTTGCAGGGTGCTGTCAGATTAAATGAGCTGTTTGGGCACCAATGCCGGCACACAAGCGCACACACACGTGCATACGCGTGCGCACTCGCACACAGGCGCGCACACACTATGTACACACACGCACAGGCTTCCCGACCTGAATTCCAGGAGTAACGGTTGTTTCCTGACATTGCCACCCCAAGGGGCAGTCTCTGGATGCCCAGCTAGGGTTGTTCTCCTTGAAAGATCGCAGTCCATCCCCGTGGATGTTGGCTTCAGGCTCCCAGGAGTTCTCTTCGGGGCCGTAACCCTTCCATTTCACCAAATACTGGATGCTGTTACCCCTCTTCCTGCAGTGCAGGATGGATTCCAATTCAAATTCCTTTTCGCCGTCTACCAGGATTGGACCCGGCGGACTAGTCTTCCGCCCAGGAAAAGGATTTGGGATCACAGTTTTCAGCAGGGACACGTGAAACACTGGGTAGACACGCAAAGAGGCTGGAAGTTCCAGCTCATAGGCCACCCTGTTGATCTTCCTTTTCACTGGGAAGGGTCCAATAAACCTGCGTCCTAACTTCTTGGAGGGGCAGGCTAGTTTCAGAATCTTTGTGGCAAGCCAGACTCTTTCCCCAGGCTGTAAATCCAACTCCCCCGTCTCCCTTTATCAAACACCTCTTTGTTATGCTCCTGGGTCCGGGCCAGCCAGGGTTTCCTGGAGAAGTTTGTTGTTTTCTTCCCAGAACTTGGTCATTTCTTGTACTGTGGGTACTGCACTTCCGAGGTTGTGGTTTAACATGAAGGTCGGGTGGAAGCCATAATTGGCCAGAAATGTTTCGTGGTGGCCGAATAGACGGCATTATTAAAAGCAAACTCTGCTAATGGCAGCAGAGAGGCCCAGTAATCCTGTGAGAAAGACGAAAAGCAGCGAAGATATTGTTTGAGCGTCTGATTAGTCCTATCTGTCTCACCATTTGTCTGCGGATGGTAGGCTGAAGAAAATGCCAATTCAATGTCAAGTGAGGAGCATAAAGCTTTCCAGAATCTGGAAGTGAACTGAACTCCGCGGTCAGAGACGATGCTGGCTGGGAGTCCAAGGAGCCTCACTATCTCATGGATAGATATTTTGGCCGTTTCAGTGGCTGGCGGGGTACCCTTCATGGGTGGGAAATGGGCCATCTTCGTTAGGCGGTCTACTACCATGAAGATTGTGGAGTAGCCGTGGGATGGTGGCAGCACAACAATAAAATCCATCGAGATCATGGACCAAGCCGCCCTCTCAGGCACAGAAAGTGGTTTCAGTAAACCCCAGGCTTTGGTCTTACTGCTCTTGCTCTGAGCACAGATAGGGCATGAGCTGACATATTTTCTACAGTCCTCGTCTGCTCGTAGCCACCAAAATGATTGTAGGAGTAGTTCAGTTGTTTTGAGGGCACCGATGTGTCCCGCCAGCTTGTGATCATGACAGGATGCCAAGACCGATAGACGCTGATCCTCCGGAATAAGGAGCCTGTTGTCATGCCACAGTAGGCCATCTTTGGTTAGCAGGTTGTGGTCTGTAGGCCTGGGGGTCTTGGCTAAGGACTGTCTGATTCATGATAGCAGGTCCCCTTGAGTCAGTAGAAAATTCCTGGGATGTAGGACTGTATCAGGGGTCGCAGGATCACCAGGTTTACAGAACATCCTAGATAGGGCATCAGGTTTGACGTTCTTCGACCCAGGCCTGTATGTGACGTGGAAGAGGAAGCGTGAAAAGAAAAGGGCCCATCTGGACAAGAAGTATATTTTATGATTCTCTCTAGGTACTGGACTCCTGGAAATGTGAAGTGTGGATATTGTATATATCTTGTGAGATCACTCTGTACCATGTTCATCCCCTTGAATTCCTTCTGTCAATAAAAATTATATTTGCAAAAAAAAAGAAAAGAAAAGGGCCCATCAGACTTGGCGAGGTCTCAGTCTTTTAGCTGCCCGAAGATATTCCAAATTTTTGTGATCTGTAAAGATCAAGATGGGGTGCTTGGCTCCTTCCAACAGAACGCGCCACTCTACCAAGGCGGCTTTAATGGCCAGAAGCTCTCTATCTCCCACATCATAGTTCCTCTCAGGAATCGTTAGCTTGCGGGAGAAGAACGCCACAGGATGTAAAGCAGCCTTAGCTCCTTGTCTTTGAGATAGCACGGCCCAAACAGCAACTTCAGAGGCATCCACCTCCAGGACAAATGGCAAGGCGGGGTCAGGGTGCCTAAGGATGGGTGCCGAGGTAAAGAGTCTTTTGAGGGTCACAAAAGCTTCCTGGACTTCCTCAGTCCACAAGATCCGTGTGTTCAGCTTGGTCAGCTGAGTAATTGGGGTAATAATAGCTGAGAACCCCTTTATAAATTTTCTGTAAAAGTTTTCAAAGCCTATGAACCGTTGGACTCCCTTTTTGTCCATGGGGGCCAGCCAGTCTAGGATGGCTGCGACCTTCTGAGGATCCATAGTGATGCCAGTGACTGAGATGATAAGCCCCAGGAAGGAGATACTTGAACGTTCTAATTCACACTTCTCCGCCTTGGCATAAAGCCCGTGCTGCCACATGTTTGCGGTGTTCTTCCAAGGTAGGGGAAAAGATCAGTATGTCATCTAGGTAGACGATGACAAATAGATCCAGGTAGTCCTTGAACACGCCGTTCACAAAGTGCTGGAACATGGCCAGGGCGTTGCAGAGCCCGAAGGGCATCACTAAGTATTCAAAGTACCGGAAACCGTGTCCAGAAGGCGATCTTCCATTCATCACCTTCCCGGATACGGACAAGATTATATGCTCCACTGAGGTCCAGCTTGGTGAACACCCCCTAGCCTCTGGAAGAGCTCTGGAACCAGGGGTAGAGGGTAACTTTTTTTACAGTTATTTTATTCAACTCTCTGTAGTCTATGCAGGGCCTCAGGGTATGGTCTTTCTTTTCTACAAAGAATATCCCAGCTCCTGCGGGAGACATGGAGGGTTCGGATGAAACCCTTCTGCAGTTTTTCATCTAGGTAGGCCTTGAGGGCCGCCAGTTCCGTCAGGGGGAAGATCCTTTCAAAGGAGACCTTGGCTCCAGGGAGGAGCTCCATAGGGCAGTCATAGGCCCTATGGGGTGGCAATTTCTCCGCCCCTTTTTTACTAAACGCATTGAGGTAGGTGTGGTAAACGGAAGGCACCAACTGGCGGGCATCGGAATAGGAGTCTGCATCCAGGCTGAGTAAGGGACCGATTCGTTAGCCTCTGGAAAACAGTGCTGGCGACAGTAGGGTGGCTGGAACTTTGTTTTGCCCATTGCCCACTTGATGCAGGGGCTATGGGCCTGCAGCCAGGGCAGGCCAAGAATAATAGGAAACAGAGGGGATGTGATAACATCCAAAAGAAGGAGCTCCTGGTGACCAACAGGGGTTGTAGCAGGCAGAGGAATGGTTTTATGTGTCACCACGCCTGATTTGATAGTTGTGCCATCTTCCAAGTGTACAACCATTCCATGGGGTTTTGGTCGCAAGGGGATCTGATGTTGAGCCGCAAAAGATTGGTCGCTGAACCCAATGCAAGCGCCCAAATAATTTATGGCGGTCGTAAGAATATTCCTGTCGGGGAGCTGTAGAGAGAGTGGGAGAGTGAGGTGAGAAGAGGTACTTGATGAGACTGGTACATTGCCACTGACGGGTGGTGGATGCTTACCAAGCTTGGCCGGGCAAGTTCTCACCACGTGCCCTGGTTCTGCACAGTAGAGGCACAGATTGTTGCTCCAGCAACGTTGATGTTCCTCCAGAGTAAAGGAAGGCTGGAGAAGGCCCAATTTCATGGGTTTGGGCTAGTCTGTGGCTGCTGAATAGCTCCTGGGAGCCGATGGAACTAGACTAGGGTATCTGGGTACCCGGGGTAGCATCCAGGTGAGTCACGGGGACCCCAAAGGTCTCTCAGCTCTGCATTCTCTGAGACACCTGCCAATCTGGATGGAGAGGTTGATAAATGCGTCCAGGGTTTGGGGTACTCCCACGCGAGCTAGTTCATCTTTTAGTGGGTCAGAGAGGCCCAAGCGGAACTGATAACGGAACGCTAGGTCCACGCCTTGTCAGCACTCCAGCTCCTGAACTCGGCCACATAGTCTTCCGCCGTGTGATGGCCCTGCTGGAGTGCGTAGAGCGCAGCTTCTGCAGTAGCGGCTTGATGCGGGTCCTCAAAGAGGCGGCCATAGCTTGAAGGAACAAGGTCAGGTCAGAGACTTCCAGGGCTCTCTGTTCCAACAGGCGGTGTGCCCAAGACTGGCGTTCCTCCAGCAACAGGGAGATCACTAGATCCACCTTTGTGGTCTCCAAAGAGAAGGTGCTGGTTTGGAGAGTGAAATACAGTTCACAAGAGTTACGAAAGGCTCGGAACTTGGTGCGGTCGCCTGAGAACCGTTCCGGTAGGGGCACCTTGAATTCAGAGGGCAGAGCCACTATGGTACGAGCTGCAGATTGACTAGCCCCAGGGGCTGAGGTAAACTCCTGGACCCGTCCCTGTAGCTGGTTGTAGCCTTCCTGCAAGGACTTGACAGCCTGAGTCAGACCGGCCAGGTGCGAGCAAAGTTCATCCATGGGAGAGGACCCCTGCGCAGACTCAGGCACGGCTGTACATTACTGTCACATACCTGGTGATGGAGTCTGGCTTATGCAGGGGTAACCTCTCTTGCGACCCTAATTTGTGAACCCCTGGTAGAGCAGACAGGAGGTTCAGGAGTGAGGATGGCACGAGGATTGAACTGGTCACCGGTGACAGCTGAAATAGATCTTCCAGTCTTGTGCTAGTAGGTAGAATGGTGGTACAGGCTGGGTCGGCAACAGACTGGCGGTGCAGTACAAGGGAGCAGGCAGAGAGTAGTCGGGCACAAGCAGAGTTCATTAACGGGCAAGCAGCGAAGGTACAAAGGGAGCAGGAAGAAGAGTGGTCATGGAAGCCGAGGTCAGTGCAGGCAAGGATCAGAGCAGGGTCAAGACAAGCTGGGTCACAGGAAGAGGTAATCAGGTAATCAGATTGCTCAGGAACACACACAAACCCTGTAGAATGGACAGCACTGGTTGCAGGGTGCTGTCCGCTTAAATGGGCTGTTTGGGCGCCAATGCCGGAGCACAGGCGCATGCACATGTGCACAGGCACGTGCAAACGCGCACAGGCGCGTGCGCACATGCTATGTACGCCCGCGCACAGGCTTCCCGACCCGAATTCCAGGGGCAACGGTTGTTTCCTGACAACTATATATCGGAGCATTTGGGGCTGTATGTACAGTATATAGTACACTTGATGTGGTGTCTTAAAATATATACAGTCTAGTATATATATATATACAGTATATATATATATATATATACACAGTGTATTGAGTGTAAACTATATATCAGTGCATTCGGGGGTGTACGGTATATAATACAGTGTAGTGCGGTGTTAAAAAAAATCCCCATCATACCAGGAAGGCCACAAATAGGGGCAGATGCTCCCCGGCCACTAAAAGAGGGCAAGCAGCCTCTGTGTCTTCAGTGAAAAGTGGTGGTGGTGGACATGGTCCATCCTCTGCAGGCGGGTCACGCTTGTCCTTTTTTTCTGCTGTTGAAATGGAGGAATAGGCGCAGGGCCAAGTAGCAGGTCTGCAAGGGTAGGAGTGTGTCCAGGGAGGGGGACTGCAGATCGGCAGCTCTTCTGTGGATAAGCCAAGCCACAAAGATCAAAACACCGAACCGAATAGGTGTCTTCTCGACGGCTAGACGTCAGGGGGAGGGACCTGTGTGAGGATGGGAACGTCTGGACGATGAACCGGGACGCGGATAAGGAGGTAAAGTTGTCGTCTTTTTTTCCTGTTCGCACTGGGCGGACGTCTCCTACCTGGTACAGGTGGTGGTGGTGAAAAGTGACTTCTGTGTCTCCGACGAACGGGAGAAAATCACCGGCCCCTCGTAGACGGGGATAAACACCGGAAGGACCATACTACCCCTAAAAAAAATTGTGGCGTGATGTGACATAATATATGGCATGTGGGGGCTTACGTGACTATATATCAAATGTGAGTTATGTGACACA
>BLSH010290578.1:125196-139915 GCA_018402905.1 Glandirana rugosa | reverse complement strand
CAATGCTTTTTCAGTGATTTTATCTCTATTGCCGGAAACCAGCAATACATTAAAGCTGCGATAATAAATGAAAAATTTTCCTTTGGAACTGTCATTTTGCTCTGGCTATGTTCTGCGCCCTTTCACAGGCAGACTGAGGGGACCCCCCAGGTAAGATATGTAATGGAATATTTCATTGTTATTGTTTAACTTTAAGCATTATTAAAATCACTGCTCCTGAAAAAACTATTGATTTAAAAACTTTTTTTTGCATTAATACATGTCCCTCAGGGCAGGATATGGGTCCCCATACACTGTTTAGGGCAATAACTTGCATATAAGCCTTTAAAATTAGCACTTTTGATTTTTTATGTTTGAGTCCCATTGATTTTAACGGCGTTCGCGTGTTCGCACACATTTTTTGCCTATTCGCAAGTTCTGGTGCGAACTGAACCAGCAGGGGGGTGTTCGGCCCATCCCTACAGCAGACTAATGACATAACCACAGCCCAGGCATAGTAACTTGACTAGTGCACAATGAATCCATTTTTTGTGATAACAGGAACAACTTGTACTGCTGCTGTACATTGTGACATGGTAGAAAAGTATTTATGCAGACCCCTTGGTAAAGTCACATGACGAAGCATGTCAGGGCGTGGCCTATGACGTCAGCACGCACCAATGGAGGCCTGAACACTCCATAGAGAGGTGTTTGCAGCTGGGAAGGATGGGTTACTACTTACTAGCACAGTGAACGTAGGATTGTGACCAGCTGTGTTTGTCATGCTTATTGCCCATGTGTACTGGAGACTGTACACCTGCTTTGTGAGTTGATCTAAATTTTTTTCCAATAAAGTTTGGTTTTAATACGGTAAAGCACTATTAGTGCCTTTCCTTTCATGTAACCATGACTGTTATGCCTATTGTGATGGTGAGCTACCTGTGACTGGGAGGATTTTTTAACCCCCTGTGGAGAAGGTGCAACTAGACCAGAGTGGGGGTCACTGATGGAAGTGAGAGCATAGATTGGATGGTGGAGGGACATTCATAGCAAGATTGCAGTGTTGCAGCACTGGGAGTCTCTCTTCTTCTGCTGGATTGTTATCACTCCATGGACTTTTCTCACTGCACAGCACTTTATTATTGAAGTTCATGCTCATATTGTTTACTTTATGCACCAGGCACTTTATGGTGTATGGATATGTTTTATATGCACATTATGAATCAATGACACTATGAATTAATGAGTGGTATTAATTTAAGTCATGTATTGATATTATTACAGTCACATGTTTTATATCATTGCATTTAAGTTTTTAGCACTATGCACTTTATTGTTATAGAGCAACTAGTTGCCATGTATTTCAAAATAACAGCATTTTAGTGCCAGCAGTACTGATCATTATTAACCACTTCAATACCAGGCACTTAGAACACTTCCCTACAAGATCAATTTTCAGCTTTCAGTGCTGTTGCGCTTTGAATGACAATTGCGCGGTCATGCAATGTTGTACCAAAACAAAGTTTTTATCATTTTGTTCTCACAAATAGAGCTTTCTTTTGCTGGTATTTGATTACCTCTGCGGTTTTTATTTTTTGTGCTACAAATAAACAAAGACCGAAAATTTTGAAAAAAAAAGTTTTTCTGTTTCTGTCACAAGACTTTGTAAGTACATTTTCTCCTTTACTGATGGGCACTGATGAGGCTACACTGATGGGCACTGATGAGGCAGTACTGATTGGCACTGATGGGGGGCACTGATGAGGTGGCACTTATGGGCACTGATGATAAGGCACATATATGCAGCACTGATGGGCACTGACAGGTGGCACTGATAAGCAGCACTGATGGGCACTGATAGGTGGCACTGATATGCAGCACTGATGGGCACTGATATGCAGCACTGACAGGCACTGATAAGCAGCACTGATGGGCACTCATAGGCAGCACTGATGGGCACTGACAGGTGGCACTGGGCACTGATGGGCACTGATAGGTGGCACTGGTAGGTGGCACTGCTGGGCACTGACAGGGGACACTGGTGGGCAGCAGATGACAGATGCACTGATAGGGGCCCATTCCCTGGTGGTCTAGGGTGGCATCTGAAGTGATTGGTCATGGCTGATCACATGGTAAAGAGCCTCCGATGGAAGCTCTGTACCGAGATCAGTAATGCGGTGGGTCAGACTGACCTACCACCCCACCGATCGCCACGATGCACGTCCCCACGGGCACGCACTGGCATGTTATCCTGCTGGACGTCATATGACGCCCAGTCAGGATAACTGAACCACTTCCTGGCCGTCATTCTGCATACAGCGGTAGGGAGGTGGTTAAGATCTAGGTAGCGCTTCACTGTTATACTTTTTTCAGACCTAAAAATTACTTAAAGTTCCACATTAACCCTCTGCCACCACCTGGTGGCCATTTAAAGGACTCAACACAAGGAGGCATAGGCAGGCTTCCTAAGCTTGTGGCCAGTGTAATTGTCTGTCACAGTGGTCACATGATCACAAGCTCCCAATCATACCCAATGGCTGGAAGTGCGCAGTTATCATGCTCTTAGCACAGAAGAGACACTCTCCATAGACACATACAGTATGTATGGTATATGTAACTGCTCTGCCATTGCATATACAGTATATGAATTTAGCCAGCAGGAACTGGTTAAGTACTGTGCTTCAGAAGTGCTCTTGAAGAAAAGTTGTATTGGTTGCTACTTGCTAAGGGCAGGGTTAAGAACATTCTTTGATAAACTTGGCACCTTCAAATATTCCTTTCCATTT
Organism: Glandirana rugosa; assembly: GCA_018402905.1. Classification (NCBI taxonomy): domain Eukaryota; kingdom Metazoa; phylum Chordata; class Amphibia; order Anura; family Ranidae; genus Glandirana; species Glandirana rugosa. Next base: position 137,150 of record BLSH010290578.1, on the reverse strand, counting down.
AATCTTTGCCAACAGCTTCTTGTTATGTTAATGTTTATGTATTACTGCTGTCCTATATTTATAATTTATTATGGAATTTTGTTAATAAAAAAGCTTCTATGGCAAATTTAAATCCATGTCATGCAGTAGTTGTTTATTTTGTAGTTTTAAAGGGTTGGTTGTGGGCCAAAAGCATCTGACAATTGCTTAAGCTAAGAGGCTCTTAAAGTGATTGTAAAGTCTAGATGTTTTAAAATTAAAATAACAAGTGTAACGCCCTCTAGTATGTGCTAGAAGTAGTGTGGGTTTTGTTAGTGTAGATAAATGTAGTTAGCTCAGGACTAAGCCTGAGCTGTGAATCTGGGTCTGGGTGGACTCATCCTGATGGCTCCTCTGGTGCCTCCATCTGTTTCTGGGACATTGGAGAATATTCTAGAGCTAGTGGGCAGGAGGTTAGGAGGAGCTGCCTGATATATTTATGAGACCTCGGCCAATCCCCAGTAGTGGGCTGGCAGGGGGGGCAGAGCTTACCTCATAAATAGGCATGAGCCATGCCAGCACAGAGTTGGGTGGAAGATGGAGATACAGTGCTGAGGAAGCTGCCAGCGGCCTTCAGGGGTGTCCCCTAGTCTGGGGGGGGGGGGGGTGTCCTGCCTTGGGCTCGGGTGCTGGAAGGATCCTGCCACAACACATGGAGGAAGCCCTTCCTGAAGGCATGGGAGTAAGAAGAGGACAAAGTGAGTAGGTCAGCACTACTGGGGACTTACAAGGAGGAAGACTGACACATGTAGCCAGTGTCCCTGAAGACAGCGGTGTGCTGAAGTCTTTATCCTTCCCCAGGAGATCTCCTGAGAGTCAGCCAGGTGGGCTAGTAAAGAGTCAGTATAAAGAAGCCTATGAGTGGATATTTCAGTATAACTGCAGTTATTTATAGCACCTCATCCCATAATTAAATAACCAAGAAAGAAGAGAGAATGGGACTATAGCGGTGCAGAATCAAACATGTTTACAACATAACAAATAAAGTTTCAAAATTTATTGATACAGGCTAAAACAATCTATCCATTAAGAACAAAGTATTGCAGCTCATAACCAGATACATGGTCCTTAGTCTGTGAAAAGTGGTACATATAGTAGTCCTGACATGTTTCGCCCTGTCATTGGACTTCTTCAGGGGACGCCATCCACTGTGCAATATTTAATTCTCTAAATTTATCAAGGTTTCAATATAGGGAACTATCTTATTTCAATAAAGAAGCTGGTTCAATACCACTGCAAACCCTTGGGTGCCCACAGGGGCAAACAAGGACTTGACTATAGATAGAGCTGCATAAATAAATCACTAGGGGGAATAAAATTCCGGCCGGAGACACATGGGAGATAGAGACTGTGTCTGCTGCAGTTCAAGAGCATCCCCCATGTGTCTCTGTTTCCCCAGTGCATTTGTTTTTTTTCTTTAAATGCCACAGTATACCTGATTTGCACTGGGGACATTATTTAACATACCAAAGGGGATTGTTGCATGGCTTAACAGCCACTTTAAAGCAGTTGTAAACCCTTACATACAAGTGTATACCTAGTGAAGTGACTATCCTCAGGTGATACACTGAGATTAAGCAAATCCTCCTACATAAGTTGTACCTGTCAATCTGCAGTCTTCTCTACTCTACAGCCATTCAGAATTATGAATCTTGTCTGAGCTGTCAGAAAAAAAGGGGGCAGAGAGCTGAAGTTACACTGCAGAGTTCAGTGAGGAGAGCTCTGAGAGCTGAATAGAGGGAAGAGGCACCCCCCTCCACACAGCTCACAGGAACAGAACTGAGGTTGTCAATCTGCTGGAGGTCCCTCCCTTGTCACCCTTTTTCTATTGGTGTCAGAAAAACATGTCAGAAGTGATGTGTGTTAATAGCAGAGGAATGCAGCAGCAGACAGAAATTACACTTAGTGCTCTTAATTGAGACAAGTATACACTATAGAGGGATATACTGAGGTTCATGCCTGAGGTTTACAACATCTTTAATGCATGGAATGTAGGGATGAGCCGAACAACCTCTGGTTCGGTTCGTACCAGAACACCGCAAACAGGCAATAAGTTCATTCTAATACACAAACCCTATTAAAATCAATGGGATTCAAACAAGAAAAATCAAAAGTGCCCATTTTAAAGGCTGATATGCCTTTTTATTGTCATAAAAAGTGTATGGAGACCCAGGTACTGCCCTAGGGGACATGTATCAATGGCAAAAAATTCTTAAAAAGATAGTTTTTTCAGGAGCAGTGATTTTATTAATGATTAAAGTGAAAAAAATGTAAATAATCTTTAAATATCGTGCCTGGGGGGTCACCTTGCTCTGCCTGTAAAGTGGCGCATCAGTGTTATGTTTAGAACAGTGCTACCGCAAAATGACATTTGTAAAGGAAAAATTGTCATCTAAAATCACTCACGGCTGTAATGTATTGCCGACTCCCAGCAATATAGATCATAAAGCACTGGAAAAATTTGTGTGGGGGTCCCGCCAAAATCCACACCAGGCCCTTTTTTTTTTTTTTTTTGGTGCGGGGTTTATTTATTTATTTCAGGTACTTATATAGTGCAGTGAATTTACGCAGAGCTTTTACATATACATTGTATATTGACATCAGTCTGTACCCTCAAGGACCTTACAATCTAAGGTCTCTAACTCACATTCATACATACACCTACTATTGTCAATTTAGACAGGATCCAATTAATCTACCAGCATGTCTTTGGAGTGTGGGAGGAAACCAGAGTGCCCGGAGGAAACCCATGCAGGCACAAGGAGAACATGAGAACTCCAGGCAGGTAGTGTCGTAGTTGTGAATCGAAGCAGTGACCCTTTTGCTGCTAGGTGAAAGTGCTAACCACTACACCACTGTGCCTTCCCGCCCTTAACCACTTCAATACACTTTGTTATAGACTGACTGCACCATATAGTCTGAACTATATCCTACGGGGACTGCACTCTATAAAATTGTAATGACATGCCCCAGTCAAACAGGTGCAGAAAAATTGGGCCTTGGGTGCTGGTGGTGGCAGAAAACTGTAACCCCTCACAGTCACTCTTGTTGGGCAGAGGAATGGGCCCTGCTGTTAAATTTTAATTTTTTTAAAAAAATTGTTATGACATGCCCCTGTAAAACTGGTGCAGAAAAATTGGGCCTTGGGTGTTGGTGGTGCCTAAACACAAAATGTTGTTGGAAGCTAGCATCATCAGGGTTTAGGACAGGAGGAATAGGATAGGCAGCATAGGCAGTATTCAAGGGATTCCAGATTCCTAGCAAATTCAATCAGTTGCATCAGCATCAGGGGCTTGATAGCTGATGATCCAGGACTGATTCATTTTTATAAATGTGAGCCTATCAACGGAGTCTGTGGAAAGGCGCACTCTTTGTTTCGTTACAAACCCTGTAGCAACATGAATGTCCTTTCAGAAAGCACGCTGGATGCAGGACAGACCAGTTGCTCGATTACATATTGAGCAAGTTCCGGCCAGTGGTCCATCCTCAAGACCCAGTAACTCCGTGGATGCTCAGTCGGAAAGGTCTCCAAGTCTGCTCTTGCACCTAGATATTCCTGGACCATATAATGCAGAAGCTGACAATGGTTTTTTTTAACCACTTCCTTACTGGGCACTTAAACCCCCCTCCTGCCCAGACCAATTTTCAGGTTTCAGCGCTGTTGCATTTTGAATGACAATTGTGCGGTCGTGCGACGCTGTACCCAAATAAAATTGATGTCCTTTTTTTCCCACAAATAGAGCTTTCTTTTGGTGGTATTTGATCACCTCTGCGGTTTTTATTTTTTGCGCCATAAACAAACAAAGAGCAACGATTTTGAAAAAATAACAATATTTTTTACTTTTTGCTCTAATAAATATCCAAAAATAAAAAATAAAACAAACAATTATTCATCGGTTTTGGCCGATTTATATTCTTCTACATATTTTTGGTAAAAAAAATCGCACTCGGCATTTATTGATTGGTTTGCGCAAAAGTTATCGCATCTACAAACTATGGGAATTGATTTATGGCGTTTTTATTATTATTTTTTTTTTTACTGGTAATGGCGGCGATCTGCGATTTTTATTGGGACTGCGATATTGGGGGGGACATGTCGGACATTTTTGACACTTTTTTGGGACCAATGACATTTATTCAGCGATCAGAAATTTAAATGTCCACTGATTACTGTATAAATGTCATTGGCAGTGAAGGGGTTAACCTGAAGGGGGCAGTGAAGGGGTTAAATATGTTCCCTGGGTGTGTTCTAACTGTGGGGGGGCAGGGCTGGCCGGGACATAACAGATCTAACTGATCCCAGTGACAGGGATCAGTAGATCTGCTTGTCCCCCTCTCACAGAACGGGGAACCGCCGTGTTTACATCGGCGGTTCCCCGTTCTACAGCTCTGTAAGGCGATCGCGGGTCAGGAGCGGACATCGAGTCCGCCCGACCCGCGGGCACGCCCACGCAGCGTGCGGCGGCGGCGCACGCGCGCCGCCGCCGCTCGTGAGAGTGCGCAGGGGGCGTGTTAAGGGGCGGACGTCAATAGACGTCGTCCCGGAGATTCAGATCCGCGCTGTAGACGTCTTTCATCTATAGCGCGGATCTCTACTGGTTAAAGGCATCGATCAGCCAGACACCTTCTCCACTGCTCTTCCCCTAACTGAAGAAAGCCTCAGAAACACTTTGTCCAGCAGCAGAAAAAGGTAACCTCCCAGGGTCTGGAAAGGCGTTGCACAAAATTTTTTTCAAGCTATCCTGAAGGTGTTTCATCCTCTGCTCCCTCTGCGAAGGCAGGGTGAGCTCTGCAACTTTACCCTTGTAACGTGGATCAAGAAGGGTTGCCAGCCAGTAATGATCCCTCTCCTTGATACCATGAACCCTGGGGTCTTATTGCAGGCTTTGCAAAATCATGGAGGCCATGCAGCGTAAGTTTTAGCAGACTTGAGAGTCTTCTGGGTCACTGAGGATGACATACACTTGAATTACCTCCTCCCAGCCACATACAACTCCTTGGGTTTCTGGGGACTGAAGACCATCCCTTGAAGACGGCTGCATGTTATCCTCTACATCCATGCTGACACAATCTTCCTCCTCCTCCTCCTCTTCTTCCTGTGTGTTTGGTGGCCCTGCAGGAATGCTATCTGCATGCAGGGGGCCTTGAGAGGAAAGGAAGTCCTCCTCTTCCTCCTCTGTTCTGCCTCAAGTGCCCTGTCCATGATTCGACGAAGCATGTGCTCCAGCAGGAAGACTAAAGGGATAGTGTCACTGATGCATGCATTGTCGCGGCTCACCATCCTTGTGGTCTCCTCAAATGGTGACAGGGCAGTGCATGCATCCTTAATCAGTAGCCACTGGTGTTGTGAAAAAAAACCTAGCTCCCCTGAGCCTGTCCTGGTACCATACTCACAGAGGCACTCATTGATGGCCCTCTGCTGTGCGTGCAGCTGCTGCAGCATTGCCAATGTTGAGTTCCACCTGGTGGGCATGTCACAAATGAGGCGGTTGGTGGACAGGTTCAATTCCCGATGAATGTCAGGCAGCAGAGCATTGGCATTGTATGAATGGTGGAAATGACCACAGACTTTTCTGGCCTGCCTCAGAATATTTGGTTAGCCTGGGCACCTGGTCAAGAAATGCTGCACCACCAAATTCAGGACGTGTGCCAAGCATGGAACATGCGTGAAGTGTCCCTGTCGGAGGGCAGAGAGAAGGTTGGTGCCATTGTCGCATACAACTATTCCATTCCTGGCAACCAGTATGCCGCGTCATACTGGTTGAGCTTTCTCTGGTCGTCTCCCACATGGCTCTCTTCTGATGTTCACCACTGCTGTTTGGAGCTATAGGTACCCTTATATACACCAATTACAAGATCCGTAGCATATTAACTTGTTTTGTACTTGTTAAAGTTTAAAAATTAAAAAAAAAAAATTGTGTATCTTTGTATATCATTTTGACAGTATGTTTTATTCTATAGGATTTTATGAAATTACTCACCCTTACTTCTCCTGAGGAAGCGTCGTTCAGAAATGAAACATGTAGAGATTATAAATTAAAATAAACAGCGCGCTCCCCTCTGTGACTAGTTAAGACTAGTGGAGGATTCAGTGTAGCTTAATGAGAACCCCAGACACAGCTGCCCACTCCTCAGGTTTCACAAACACCCGTGATAAGATTAACACAAACAATATAGAGCAGCCCTGTGTGAAACTACACAACAAACACAATAAAAAATAAACATATTTTGTCACAGATAATATCCTGATATACTCAGACACATTAATTATGAATGAATATTATAATAATGAAAAATAAAGTGTCTAGTGCTTCATTTAAAGTGCAACAATTCAGTGTCTCAGTTCTTATGAATTATATCATATATCCGGTGCTTAAAATAGGTGCTTAAATAAGCATATAAATCACAGCATATATAAACAAATAGCATCCAGAAAAATGTGCAAATAAGTGCGATATCAAAAAGTGCAAAGTGCGCATATATATAGTCTCTTGGAATTTTCCTTTAAGATATTTTGAGTGGAATAAACAGTTCAAATCAATTGTCATCAGATAAACCCCATCCAATGATGTTCCACCTTCCAGAGATATATATGGAGTGTATTTAAGTGCACCAATCCTTCACCATGTGCGGATGGTCGCTCACCTTAGTCCCCCTTGGGGATGCGCCTCTCGCTTACAATAAGCTCAGCTGTAGTGGTAAAATTTCAATCCTTCACCCCCCTTGAGGGGGCGCCTCTCACTTAAAGCTCAACTGTAGTTGGAAAATTTCATTCCTCCATATGTGAAATAGATAAAAGTATAGCCTCTCATAGTGTAGTATTTCAAAGCGATAATTTATTTAAAAAATAGTAACTTACATTTAAAATTAAGAAGATCAGCGTATAATAGTGTTACAGATGATCCAAACGATATAGAAAGCAGACTTCCGGGTTCGGCCGTACCCGGAAGTGATGTCACCACGTATCTCCCCATGCGTTGCCTCACGGTCACGTGTCTTTATCAAGGGAGATACTGGATTTTAAATGTAAGTTACTATTTTTTAATAAATTATCGCTTTGAAATACTACACTATGAGAGGCTATACTTTTATCTATTTCACATCTGGAGGAATGAAGTTTTCCAACTACAGTTGAGCTTTAAGTGAGAGGCGCCCCCTCAAGTGGGATGAAGGATTGAAATTTTACAAGAACAGCTGAGCTTATTGTAAGCGAGAGGCGCATCCCCAAGGGGGACTAAGGTGAGCGGCCATCCGCACATGGTGAAGGATTGGTGCACTTAAATACACTCCATATATATATCTCTGGAAGGTGGAACATCATTGGATGGGGTTTATCTGATGACAATTGATTCGAACTGTTTATTCCACTCAAAATATCTTAAAGGAAAATTACAAGAGAGTATATATGCGCACTTTGCACTTTTTGATATCGCATTTATTTGCACATTTTTCTAAATACTATTTGTTTATATATGCTGTGATTTATATGCTTATTTAAGCACCTATTTTAAGCACTAGATATTTGATATAATTCATATGAACTGAGACACTGAATTGTTGCACTTTAAATGAAGCACTAGACACTTTATTTTTCATTATTATAATATTCATTCATAATTAATGTGTCTGAGTATATCAGGATATTATCTGTGACAAAATATGTTTATTTTTTATTGTGTTTGTTGTGTAGTTTTACACAGCGCTGCTCTATATTGTTTGTGTTAAACATGTAGAGATGGTGTTCAGGATGTTGTAGCTATCATGCCGGAGGATGTCCGCTGGGGTTCCGCCTAGGAGTCCTCGTCTTCCCCCTGTTAGGGTTCTTTATTTCAGCCCTAATCTGTCTGTATATGATGTTTTTGGCTACAATTATTTTATTACTACCATACCTCTATTATTGTATATGCCACTATACCTGTTTGGGGCTTTGACAGTTAGGACCCTTGGGCGTTTGCCCTAGTGTTATGACCACCACCATGATACTGCACACCCTTGGGTGATTCATATAGATCATGTTTACATTTTTATTTTTGTCAATTTTAATGAATTTTGAATAAAATACCTTTTATATATATTCTAGTCTCATGTTCAGATCTCTATAAAATATAGGTGCCTTTAAAGTCCCCAATCTTCCAAATTGGAAATGTCCAGTATGTTTATACATTCCTGGCTCAAACTGAGGTGGCATCAACCACCTCTGAGCCTGCCCCGGCAGAGCTGACAGAATCTCTGCCCCAGTGTGGCTCCCGTCTCCTAGGCAGACCAACTCAAGCACCCCATGACTTATTTTAGCCTGACTGCTTGCGTAGCCCTTAGAACGCTTTGCGAGCATTGCTGGTTCAGAGGACGCTGCTGCAGAAGAGACCACAGAGAAAGAAGAAGAGGAGGGGGTGGAGGAAGTGGATGTGGCAGAAACAGCACCATTTTTTTAGAGGCGTGGTGGCAGAACTAGCACCCTTCCCAGCTGCCAGCAGAGTTACCCAGTGTGCCATGAAGGAAAGGTAACATCTCTGACCGTTTTTGCTGGACCATGAGTCAGCGGTAATATGTACTTTGTTGCTGACAGCCTTGTCCACGGAGGCCAAAACATTGCCTTCCACATGACAGTAGAGCGCTGGAATGGCCTTACATGAAAATAAATGTCTTTTTGGAACCTGATACTGTGCTACAACACATTCCACAAATTCATGAAAGGGGGAAGAGTCTACCAGCTAAAAAAGCAGCAGTTGGAGTGCTAGCAATTTGGCCAAGCTAGCATTTAAACACTGAGCATGTGGATGACTGGGACAGTATTTTGTATTATGGTTCAGCAACAGGGATAGGGAAATTTGCCTGCTGACATCAACTGGTGGTGTACTGCTAGCAGATTAGCTGCAAGTACTTGTGGCACCGATTGCTAGACCTTCATTTCTCTCAGTGCAGGCTTTTGAGAGGAATGGAGGTATAGTATGGGTCATAGGTGTGCGCAGCCTATTGCATTAGGGTGTGCACCCCCAAAGCTCAAACACCCAAGCCTTTCTCTGAAGCCTCAGCTGCACGGGGCAGTGAATGAATGTGAAGTGCTCTGTGCTAAGCGGCTTCCTGTTTATTCACAAACTGAAGCATAGTAAACACAGTTTACAATGCTTCAGTTATGATTGAACACAGTGAGTGTGTTCACTGTGTTCATTTAGAAAAGGAAGATGACAGGAAATTACATTTCTTCTAGCTTCTTCCCCTCGCCATCCTGAAAGGTAGTGATTTGGATGTCCCCAGGCACACCTGGCACACCTCCTATGGTATGGATTGAGGTCACAGGCGAGGAACATCCCCATCTGGGCCTATGATGTGGGCCTTTCAGGTGCTGTTGCCAACGGACTGTATGGCAGGTTGTCATATGTCTTGTCAAGCATGTAGTGCCCAAGCGGCTGCTGTTCTGGCCACACTTGATCCGCTTCAGACATAGATTGCAAACAGCAATGGTGCGATCTACTGCACAAGTGTTGAAAAAAACCCCCACACCATTGATGGTTTGGAAGTCAGCAGGGAGTCAGCAACGCCCTGAACCTGTGGAGCTCTGTGGTGTGATGCAATAGGGTGGCTGCCCTCAAGCTGGCCCCTGGAGGACATTCTGCCTCGTTGGAGTTGTGCCTCTTCCTCCTCCTCCTCACTTTCCTCCTCTCTTCTCTCAGGCACCCAAGTACAGTCAGTGTCCTCATCATTCCCTCCCTCCTCATCCCTTGAGCAAACTTGGCAGTATGTAGGGATGGGCCAAATACCCCCTGGTTCGGTTCACACCAGAACATGCAAACAGGCAAAAAATTTGTGCGAACATTCGAACACTGTTAAAGTCTATGGGACCCGAACATGAAAAATCAAAAGTGCTCATTTTAAAGGCTAATATGCAAGTTATTGCCCTAAAAAGTGTATGGGGACCGGGTTCTGCCCTAGGGGATATGTATCAATGCAAAAAAAGTTTTTAAATCGATAGTTTTTTCAGGAGCATTGATTTTAATAATGCTTAAAGTGAAACAATAAACGTGAAATAAAAAACATGAAATATTTCTGTGATGTTTAGAATATAGCTAGAACAAAATGACATTTGTGAAGGAAAATTTGTCATTTATTATATTGTAATACACAAAAAAAATCACTGTAAAATTTGCGTGGGGTCTCCCCCCCAGTCTATACTAGGCCCTTTGGGTCTGGTTTGAATTTTAAGGGGAACCCCGCTCGAAATTTTTTAAAAAATTGACGTGGGGTTCCCCCTAAAATCCAAACCAGATCCTTATCCGAGCATGCAACCTGGCCGGCCAGGATGGGGGGGGGGGGGAACGAGCGAGCGCCCCCCCTCCTGAACCGTACCAGGCTACATGCCCCCAACATGGGGAGTATGGGTGCTTTGGAGCAGGGGGGCTCTGGGCCCCCCACACCAAAGTTGATGGGGACAAGAGTCTCTTCCCCACAACCCTTGGCTGTGGTTGTGGGGCTGTGTGGGTGGGGGGCTTATTGAAATCTGGAAACCCCCTTTCATAAGGGGGCCCCCAGATCCTGACCCCCCATGTGAATTAGTATCGGGTACATCGTAACCCTACTACTTCACCAAAAAGTGTCAAAAAAGAAAAAAACACAGGAGACAATTAGGGACAAGTCCTTAAATAAAAATAAGTGTCCCACATTGTAATCCATCATCAATTACAGCAAGCGACGGACGCCGTTTTATTTATAGTGAAGGGCGGGGCCACCCAGTGATGTAATTGAGAGACCCGCCCTCTAACATCACATGACATCAGAAGGGGGCGGGGTCACACGTACGTCACCTGGTGGCCACACCCTGCACTATAAATAATACATCAACACAAAGCCAGCGCAGACAACGGCAGCCCTCCCATGGAGGAGTAGCTGTGCGTGCCGTCTGTGGCAATGCATTATGGGGTGCTCCTTATGTTCGACTCTTACTGCGGGCCCATCTCTAGCAGTATGCTGCAGCTGGGGGAACGTGACTGCTAGTTTCTTGTCCTTCTGTGGCACCCCCTCTCTCTAGGCTCACATTACTCCCTTCCTCAACATGGCAACCAACATCGGAGTCTTCAAATTGCTGCGCATCCTCCATCAGCATGTAACTGACATTATGGTCGAATAATTCTGGCGACTCCTCTGTGCATGATGGTGGGACTAAGGATGAGAAGGATGAGGACAGCTTAGTTATCCACTCCACCAACTCTTCTGCATGTTGTGGCTCAATAACATGGCCAACAGCAGAAAAAAGGACAAGTGTGACCCGCCTGCAGAGGATGAACCATGTCGGCCACCACCACTTTTCACTGTAGACACAGAGGCTACTTGCCCTCTTTTAGTGGCCTGAGAGCATCTGCCTCTCCTTTATGGCCTACAGTACATGATGGGGATTTTTCTCAACAAACTTTAAACTGTATTATATACTGTACACCATTGAATGCACTGTATATGTAGTCTAGACTGAATGCAGCGTATATATATATATATATATATATATATATATATATATATATATATTATACACGCGGCGAGTAGCGTGTATGTATCTCGAAAGACTGGTCTACTACTGAGCTCATATTCGGCTCCCCCCGTAAAAAGTCGTGTTTTTTACACGACTTTTTGAGCCGAATATGAGCTCATATATGCCATATATATATATATGTGTCATATATATGTGTCATATTATATATATATATATATATATATATATATATATATATATATATATACATACACGCGGCGAGTAGCGTGTATGTATCTCGAAAGACTGGTCTACTACTGAGCTCATATTCGGCTCCCCCCGTAAAAAGTCGTGTTTTTTACACGACTTTTTGAGCCGAATATGAGCTCATATATGCCATATATATATATATGTGTCATATATATGTGTCATATTATATATATATATATATATATATATATATATATATATATATATA
>BLSH010290578.1:103869-121771 GCA_018402905.1 Glandirana rugosa | reverse complement strand
TGATCAGATCTGATCAATTTTCAATGATTGGCACCATAGCTTGTAGACTCTATAACTTTCACAAGGACCAAATAATATACACTTATTTGGGTTATTTTTACCAAAGATAGGTAGCAGTATAAATTTTGGCCAAAATTTACAAAGAAAAATTACTAATTTGCAAAATTTTATGACCGAAACAAAGAAAAAGGCATTTTTTCAAAAAAATTTCAATCTTTTTTTATTTATAGCACAAAAAATAAACCCCCTCCTAGTGATTAAATACCACCAAAAGAAAGCTCTATTTGTGTGAAAAAAAGGACGCAAATTTCATATGGGTACCGTGTTGCATGACTGAGTAATTGTCATTCAAAGTGTGATAGCGCTGAAAGCTGAAAAATGGCCTGGACAGGAAGGGGGTTTTCGTGCCAGGTACTGTTGTGGTTAAATACCGTAAATTACCATACAGAAAACCTTAGCTCAACCAGTAACCAAGGTAAAATCCAAAAGTTAAAATCCTTCAAAACTGGATTCCTCTTCATCATCTGTATGTCCAAACAGAGCTCCAGCTGCATCTTTTGTGAGGCTATCAGCATAAACGTTGTCACCATCACTAGTTTCGCAAACATCACCATCACTGCTGTCATTCTCATACAAAGCGCTGTCTTCACTGCCATCCATAGCATTACTAATGCCACATTTCTTGAAGGTGCGTTGCACCATTTCCTCTGGAATCTCTTGCCATGCATCACAAAGCCATTTGGCTATCAGTTATATTTCAGGCTTCTTCAGATTTCCAACTTTTGTCAGTTGGGCTTGACCAGATGACATCCATTCATGCCACATCTTTTGCACACGGTCTTTAAAAGGTTAATTCAAACACACATCTAGGGGCTGCAATACAGATGTAAGGCCACCTGGAATAACGGCCAAAGTAACTTGAGAAGACTTTGCCAATTTGTTTATGTCATCACATGTGTGAGCTCTAAACATATCCCAAACCAGCAATGATGGTTTTTTCTTCAAGGCTGCTCCTGGTCATCCGTTCCAAATTTCTTCTATCCATTTTTTTGTTCAGTCTTCATCCATCCAGCCTTTATCATGTGCATGCACTGTAATTCGTGGTGGGAATTTGACCTTTTTTGGCAAGGTCTTCCTTTTAAAAATAATGACAGGCCTCAGCTTAGTTCCATTAGCCAAACATGACAGAACAACTGTGAAATGTTTTTTTTCATTTCCTGTGGTTCTTAGAAAAATAGTTTTCTCCCCCAAACTTGCCACAGTTTTGTTGCTCGGAAGATCAAAGGTCATAGGTGTTTCATTCATATTCCCAATATCTCCCAGGTCATAGTTATGGATCCTTCTTTGTTTTATGATGAATGAATGGAATGACATCACTTTTTCATCAAGGTCTTTTGGCAACTTCTGAGAAATCTTTGTTCTTTGCCGCAAACATAGACCATACCTATTCATGAAGTGGGTACTGGTGTCGCTGACGCAAAAAAATTTTCAATACCTGGTGCTTTTAGTTTGTCATCTTTAGCCATTTGAAGGGCACGTAAGTGAATTCCCATGCGTGTTACACAGTAACCATTTTGACGACACTCCATAACCCATTTATGCAATTCAGTCTCTAGAGCCCCATATGAAGTCGTTGCACCACGTCAAGCTTTTTTTGCCTTTGGAATCTTTTCCAAGTCAGCTTTTGTTTTCCGCCACTCCCTCACTTGTTTTTCATCAACACAAAATTCTCTACCTGCAATGCTGTTATTGCTTTCTTCTGCTCTTGACACAACTTTAAGTTTGAAACCAGCGTCGTATGACCTGCGTTTTTTTTTTTTATTTGGGATTAGGAGTAGCCGGATCCATTTCTAACATGATAAAAAAAAAAATAAAAAAAAAGACTTAAAAAAGAATGCCGTACCATAGTGATTTAATTCTCAATAGAGCAGCCTGTGTCAGAGCTCATGATATACAGTACATGCTGCATTGCCTACGCACTGTTACTGCATGTGCTGTGTTACTGCATAGGCAGCATTACCGCATATGTATGGCAGTCATTGGAAGGTATAGACTGATACCGATTATCGGCCGCCTTTTGGGCCAATAACCGATATCAGATGACCGATATTTACGGTATTCCTGTACATTCAAAATGTGTACTGTATGTTTATTTTTTGTACATTTAAAACTACCGTATTTCTGTATGTACCAAAAAGACATTACGGTATTTTTTTAATGACAGGTCCTCTTTAGAAGAGATTTGGGGTCTAAAAGACCCCAAATCCGTCTAGGGACCCTAACATAGGAAGTGGCCATGTAATCGGGAGTGTGTGTGTGTATGTACAACTGTTTATTTTTTACAGTACAGTATACTTACTTCCTATGTATTGGACAGGCTGCTGTGTTCTTCACATATGTCAAATGCAAAGAAAAAAAAACACTGTTTTGTCTTTGAATATCTGACCATATTAACCCTTATTGTTCACACAATAAGGGTTAATATGGTTACTTAATCGAATTGCCAAACTGTTTTTTTTCCTTTACTTTTTTTACATATAAGAAAGACACGGCAGCCTTATTCCATTCATAGGAAGTGCCTGTGTCCTCTGCCCTTACCTTCAGCCCAGTCACGTCACAAGTGTGACTGAGCTGAAGTTCCGCCCTCCAGCAGGCCGTCAGCGGACGTGACGGCATCCCTGGAATGCTTCTCAGCCGCCACGGGTGCCTGCGGAATGTGCCCTCGTGCTTGTACCGGCACTGTTGACTCGCGTGTAAGCCGAATCTCAGTTTTTTTACACAAAATCAGTGTCAAAAAACTCGGCATATACGCGAGTATATACGGTATATACAGTATCTCACAAAAGTGAGTACACCCCTCACATTTTTGTAAATATTTTATTATATCTTTTCATGTGACAACAGTAAAGAAATGACACTTTGCTACAATGTAAAGTAGTGAGTGTATAACTTGTATAACAGCGTCAATTTGCTGTCCCCTCAAAATAACAACACACAGCCATTAATGTCTAAACCACTGCCAATAAAAGTGAGTACACACCTAAGTGAAAATGTCCAAATTGGGCCCAAAGTGTCAATATTATGTGTGGCCGCCGTTATTTTCTAGCACTGCCTTAACCCTCTTGGGCATGGAGTTCACCAGAGCTTTACAGGTTGCCACTTGAGTCCTCTTTCTCTTCTCCATGACGACATCATGGAGCTGGTGGATGCTAGAGACCTTGCGCTCCTCCACCTTCCATTTGAGGATACCCCACAGATGCTCAATAGGATTTAGGTCTGGAGACATGCTTGGCCAGTCCATCACCTTCATCCTCTGCTTCTTTAGAAAGGCAGTGGTCATCCTGGAGGTGAGTTTGGGGTCTTTATCATGTTGGAATACTGCCCTGCGGCCCAGTCTCCAAAAGTTGGGGATCATGGTCTGTTTCAGTATGTCACAGTACATGCTGGCATTCATGGTTCCCTCAATGAACTGTAGCTCCCCAGTGCTGGCAGCACTCATGCAGCCCCAGACCATGACATTCCCACCACCTGGGTGAGGAGAGCCTGCTCAATACCATTGCTCCATTTCATCTGTTGTTTTGGAATTCCATATCGTGTTTAACAAGTTTATAGCATGTAAGTGCGATTCTTTTTTAATAAATTTGATTTTAAACGGTATCACACTATGTAGTACTTTTTGTCCCTACTGAGGTCCACTGAGATTTTCTCCAACACTTTATTTTGGACCGTTTTTTATGCTGGTTCTGGAGTCCTGTGGAGTGATCATTTAATATACAGAGACCAAGGTGTGGAGGTGCTACCTGAAGTGTGTCCCTTGTGGTGTGGAAGTGGAACCATGGAGTTTTAATTGACGTCCCTGAGGTCTGATTCACTTGATATCCTATGTGCACATACCCAGATCATTCTGGTAAGAGTACCTTATGTTAACTGCAGAGGAGGTCTGCACGCGGCGGATGTTAGAAACCTTGACCTATACCCTCTGACAGGCTGAATAGAAGTGGGCGTTCACAACAGGATTATGCAGATTTTTCTTTGAACACTACCTTATTGGCTTATTCACTCATATATTTGCACTTTATGAGATTTTTATTGGTTTACATCATTTATGCTAATTATATTTTGGTATCCGTTGCTTTTCATTTGCACATGTTTATGCACTTTATTACCACTAATTTCTTTGCACATGCTTATGCACTTTATTACCACTAATCAGTGGAATTTATTTATGATTTTATAGTGCTGCGCTGTGTTGTTCTCATCTTCTTCTCAATTTTTGTTAAAATTGTTGTGCTGGCCGCTTAGTCAATACACATAGGTAGCGCAGTAACTTCACACTTCCAAGTTTACTCCCACCACCATGCTTGACTGTAGGCAAGACATACTTGTCTGTGTACTCCTCACCTGGTTGCCGCCACACATGCTTGACACCATCTGAACCAAACAAGTTTATCTTGGTCTCATCAGACCACAGGACATGGTTCCAGTAATCATGCCCTTAGTCTGTTTCTCGCTAGCGAACTGTTTGCTGGCTTTCTTGTGCATAATCTTCAGAAGAGGCTTCCTTCTGGGACGGCAGCCATGCAGACCAATTTGATGCAGTGTGCGATGTATGGTCTGAGCACTGACAGGCTGACTTCCCACCCCTTCAAGCTCTGCAGCAATGCTGGCAGCAATCATGCGTCTATTTCCAAAAGACAAACTCTGGATATGACGCTGAGCACGTGCACTCAACTTCTTTGGTTGACCATGGCGAGGCCTGTTCTGAGTGGAACCTGTCCTGTTAAACCGCTTTATGGTCTTGGCTACCGTGCTGCAGCTCGGTTTTAGGGTCTTGGCAATCTTCTTATAGCCTAGACCAGGGATATGCAATTAGCGGACCTCCAGATGTTGCAGAACTACAAGTCCCATGAGGCATAGCAAGACTCTGACAGCCACAAGCATGACAACTAGAGGCAGAGGCATGATGGGACTTGTAGTTTTGCAACAGCTGGAGGTCCGCTAATTGCATATCCCTGGCCTAGACCATCTTTATGTAGAGCAAAAATTCTTTTTTTCAGATCCTCAGAGAGTTCTTTGCCATGAGGTACCATGTTGAACTTCCAGTGACCAGTGTGAGAGAGAGTGAGAGTGATAACCCCAAATTTAACACCTGCTCGCCTTTCACACCTTGTAAAACTAACGAGTCACATGACACCGGGGAGGGAAAATGGCTAATTGGGCCCAATTTGGAGATTTTCACTTAGGGGTGTACTCACTTTTGTTGCCAGCGGTTTAGACATTAATGGCTGTGTGTTGAGTTATTTTGAGGGGACAGTAAATTTACACTGTTATACAAGCTGTACACTCACTACTTTACATTGAAGCAAACTGCCATTTCTTCAGTGTTGTCACATGAAAAGATATAATAAAATATTCACAAAAATATGAGGGGTGTACTCACTTTTGATAGATACTGTATATATATATATATATATTGTTACACTGCCTGAATGGACTCTATATACTATACACTGAATGAGCTGTATATATAGTATACATTGAATGCAGTGTATTATATATTTCCTGGCCATACCTCATGTCAGCACACAATGGGTTAACACCTCCGCAGGAGCTCACATGACCACCTGTTTGTAGCTGAATAAAAGACAGTCCCTCCCCCACTAACGTGTTCTTTTTTTTTTTTGTTCTGCTCCAGGCCACCCGTGGATTGCTGTTGGTAAGTAGTTTTGTTGCTGGATATCTCCCCTACCGAACCTGCCCCCCCATCTTCAGCCTCTCATGGAGTTGGAAGACCCAGAATGTTGGATGTAAATCTTCCTGAAACTAGGTATCCCTTGTGCTGGGAGCGGGCAATGTTACTTGTATAGCACTTCAACAGGTGTGGTGTGAGTAAGCTCTGCAATGTCACCATTGGGGTTTTTGCCGTCTTGTATAGGCAGCATGCCACTCTCCTGGCTTTGTTGTCAGTCTGAGAGCGGCAGTGGATGATGTCACAGAGGGCAGGGTAGCGCCTGGCAGTCACCAAGCAGCAGCAACAGTATTAGAGCTGGCAGAGGAACTGATTTCTCTCCATCTCTCTGCAGTCCTGCCAGTTTTCTCTGTGCGATGAAGACTTGTTGCTGTTTACTCCCCTGCTGCGCTGTGTTCCCGGGGATTAGACTCTCTGACTGGTTTTTGTCTCCTGTCTGCTTCCTGGAAGGCTGCCTGGACTGCCTGCTGCTGCTTGTGAAGTAAGTGGATGAAAGCAGATAGGCCTTAAAAGGACAGTGTACCTGTTTTTTCTTGGTGACAATCATATTTTTTTGCATGAGCCCACCACGCCTGTCAGTGGCACAGAAGATTAGCAAAGGTACGAGGGGGCAGCGTGGGACATGTCTTCAAAACAGTGAAGGAATGCAAATAGTATAGTGTTTTGCATGACTTTAGGAGCAGAAGCCCTAAAAGTAAACACATAAGACCCGCCACTGGTCATCCCCATGACCAGGTCAACCTGCATTCCCACACAGGGTGGCTTTTGTGCTCCTCAAGCAGCTCACGTGGCAATGGCTCACATGTGGTATAAGCAGCGCAGTTGTAAATGCCTTGCCAAACCCTGTATGCATATTGGCCATTAATCGGCATGGATTTCCTCAAATGCCAATGGATAAGGAAGCGTATGCAGGAAATATCCATGTCACAGGCAAGACGCAGGCCCAACCATCACAGGCGCATGCAGATCTTTCCAAATGTGAAAAGGAAAGGACTTCTTTTCTCATAATGATGGAGTTAAAAGCTTATTGATGAAGAATGGGAGAGATGTGATAAGAAGACCAATTTACAGTAATGGTCTCCAAACTTTATCCAATGAAGCTGGCTAATGCAGGTTTAAGCAACGCACTTCCAGGAGTGGATGGGGCTTACCAGCGGCTGGTGCGCAAGTGTCTTTGCCTTTCAATACCTTTAGGAATCCTACGGATTGGATAGTGGACCTAAGGCTGGTTCACACCAGATGCAGTCCAATGGATTTTTATTGGAGTCAAAAATGCATGAACAGTGTTTACCATGGATTCCAATGGCCTACGCCACCCCAGTGGAGTGTGTTCCAGTACAGTCAACTGAAGGAGAACATGTCACATTTTTTCTCTATAGAAGGCATCTGTAGCATAACAAACGCATTGAAAAAGCACCTGAACACCTCAGAAAGATGAATGCAGAAAGATCTTTTCAACTCAGAAATTGTGGTAAAACTGGCCTGCAGACTTGCAAAAAATCCATACAGCAGCAGGTTTTTACTAGCAACAGCATTAACTGTGATGTTTAAAGCATTACAAAAAATGGCCTTTATTTCAAGGGGAACCGTCAGGAATGGACATGGTTCTGGAGGACTTGATCCTGGCTGCAGACCTTTGGCCAAAACTTCAATAGACCTAGTTCTAAGGCTGTGGCATTAAGTGACGGCAATGGGAGCCTTGTGGTGGTGCCACTGGAGGGTGGCTAAAGCTTCAACACAAGCCCTTTGTAACATTCTCCATAATGGGAGGTTGTTTGGTAAAATGTTGGACAAACTGATTGACAGAAGAAATGTCCAGAGTGTGCCACAGTGTAATATAAGGAAGGAGCCGTCCTTTTTGCTAAAGTCAGTCGATCTTCAGAAGGTTTCAGGGGGCCAAATCTTATAGGCCAGGCTGAAATTTACCAGATCCCAGTGAAGGGCGCTCAAACTTCCTGTTTACATGGAATCAAAACCCAGGGCCGGTTGCTAGACGTGTGGAAAGTCTTTGAAGGATCTTGTCCTAGAAATTATTTTTCCAAGTTCAGTCGACTAGTGAACAAACAGGAAAACAGTTAAGCCCTTCTTAATCTGTGAAGGATCTTGGAGTAGTTTATCATACCTGAATATGTCAAGTGGTTTTCCAAAACTGCAAAATTAGCAAAATGACAATCTGCCTATGAAGAGTCTTGGAGACAGCATTTATTCAGCGAGGAATTGCATTGTCCCCATTGGGACATTTTACAATGGCCATTCCAGTACTGCCTTGGGCCAGGTGGCACATGGGGGCTTTTCAATTTGCCTTCCTCATTCAATGGGATGGGCTGGCTGCGGATCAGAAGGTCTTTGTGTCTGCACAAGTTGGCAAGAATGGAGGTTTTGGACACCAGTGTGCCTCTTTTTTGTGGCGTGCCTCTCTGCCCAGGAGATAGAATGATTCTGACATCGGATGCCAGTCTGCCTCCAGTTTGAGGAGACCAGTGCAAGGGCATTGGAGCCTAGCGACTTAAATTAAGTCGTTTTTGTTTTTCTAGCCTTGCAAACCTTTCAGGATCTTTTCTCCAAGAGGCCCGAGTGAAGTTGATGTTTGACACCAAGACAGCAGTAGCTTACATTGCCCACCAAGGGGGCACCTAGTGTCTGTCTTTTCCTGTTAGTTTTTGTAACATAAACTTTTCACTGGGTGGAGAGCCGCTTACAGTTAACCGCAGTTTACTTACTGGAAAGGCAGGATCCACTAACAGATCAGTTAGGCAAATTATTTTACAACAATACATATCTCGACCGTATTGGCTCTATGGTGCATTCCATTAGTAGTTCTCTTAGAGAGCCCACTGAACACACAGCTTCCAGTATTTGTAACAAGTTACAAAGGTGTAGTGATAGAAAGGTGGATTCACAGTACCATGGGGTTTTTCCCATTGGTGTCTGTCTTCCTTCAGTGTCCTTGATTATGAAGATTCTTCTGAAGATTTGGACAGAACACGTTTATGTCATACAGGTGCTTTCACCTGTCAAGGGGGCCTTGATTTTCATTGCTTGCCCAGATGTCATCAGCACCACCAATCCCATTCCTGGTCAAACAAGATCTTTTATGCCAAAGTCAATGGCAGCACCCCAATCCAGGGAGACTCTTAATAGCCTGGCTATTGAATCAGCCAGACTAGTGGTGCAGAGATTCTCATCCGAGGTGGTTCAGACCTTGAAGACTAGAAGGCCATGAACGCTATATATAAGAGGATATGAAAGAAGTTTGCTTAACAAAGTTCTCTCTCAGGTGTCCCAAGCTCTAGCCAATGTCCTGAACATTTTTTACAATTGGCGCTTGAGGTGGATCTGACATACAACACCATTTATAGTACAGGTCTCTGCCTTTATGCTCTTTTTCAGGCTGGTGGAAGAGCCATCGAACAAATGCTTCATGCAGGCCATAATCCATATACAACTGCCAAGGAAATCCTTGTTCCCTTTCATGGGATTTAGGCTTGGCTCTGAAAGCACTAGTACAGGCATCCCATGCTCCAATAGCTTCATTTGAAGTGTGGTTCCAGTTGGAGATTGCAGCAAAGATCCCTTTTGTGTCTTTTTACCAGAAATAGTGATACTACGTTCATTTCCAAAGCTCAATTCTAAAGTGGTGTGCAGTTTTCAGGAACACTGGGAACAGTCACTCCGAGCATTCACACGGAGTCACTGAGTACACAGCAGGAGGACTTCAGGTCCTTACACAAGTTGCGACCAGTATACATGCAAAGGTCAAAAGACGAAGGAAAGTGGATAATCTTTTCATTTCACCGTCAGGTTCTTGAGTCATCTTCTGTTGGGTTACCAGGGTGAATAGATTGGCATTCAGGAAGTAGGCTTTTCTGCCTAGGAACAAGTGCAAGCTCCTTCAACCCGAGGGCTGGCAGCTTTGGGGCAGTTATGCCAAGATTTCAGTGGGAGATATATGTGAGCCAGCTAGCCTTTCACTCGAGTTTACGGGCATGCAGTCAGAAAGTTCTGCAAGGTTTGGGGATGAGACCTATAAATATATATATTTTTTTTGGCTTTGGCAGGTTTCTTTGATTGTCAAGGTTTCTTTTCCTGTGTTCTCTCACACCCATTTATTCAGCTAGTTATATCCCATTGTGTGCTGAAGTGAGGTATGGCCAGGAATATGGAAAATTGTTAGCAAATACTTACCGTAATTTTCCTTTCCTGGCCTATCCTCACGTCAGCACAGGACTCCCTCCCTAGTGCCCTGTTGCAAGCTAAGTTATCGAACACCTTAGTGGGGGAGGGGCTGTCTTTTATTCAGTTAACCCATTGTGTGCTGACTCGAGGATAGGCCAGGAAAGGAAAATTATGGTAAGTATTTGCTAACAATTTTCCATATTCCTGGCCATACCTCACTTCAGCACACAGTATTTGATAACAATTTTCCATAATATACTATATAGGACATATATATATTCTTACACTGCCTGAACGGACTCTATATGCTATACACTGAATGAGCTATATATAGTCTACACTAAATGCAGTGTATTTTACATATATACTATATACGGCATATATATATTCTTACACTGCAGCGTACTATATATATATACTATATACGGTACATATATATTCTTACACTGCCTAAACTGACTTAATATACTATACACTGAATGAGCTTTATATATAGTCTACACTGAAGTCAATATATTATATACAGTATCTCACAAAAGTGAGTACATCCCTCACATTTTTGTAAATATTTTATTCTCTCTTTTCGTGTGACAACACTGAAGAAATGACTCTTTGCTACAAAAGTAAAAGTAGTAAAGTAGTGAGCGTACAGCTTGTATAACCGTGTAAATTTGCTGCCCCCTCAAAATAACTCAACACACAGGCATTAATGTCTAAACCGCTGGCAACAAAAGTGAGTACACTCCGAAGTGGAAATGTCCAAATTGGGCCCAATTAGCCATTTCCCTCCTCAGTGTCATGTGACTCGGTAGTGTTACAAGGTCTCAGGTGTGAATGAGGAGCAGGTGTGTTAAACTTGGTGTTATCGCTCTCACTCTCTCATACTGGTCACTGGAAGTTCCATGTCATCTCATGGCAAAGAATTCTCAGAGAATCTGAAAAAAAGAATTGTTGCTCTACATAAAGATGGGCCTAGGCTATAAGAAGATTGCCAAGACCCTGAAACGGAGCTGCAGCATGGTGGCCAAGACCATACAGAAGTTTAACAGGACAGGTTCCACTCAGAACAGGCCTCACCATAGTCGACCAAAGAAATTAAGTGCACGTGCTCAGCGTGATATCCATAGGTTGTCTTTTGGAAATATACGTATGAGTGCTGCCAGCATTGCTGCAGAGATTGAAGGGGTGGGGGGGGGGGGTCAGTCTGTCAGTGCTCAGACCATAGGCCGCAATCTGCATCAACTTGGTCTGCATCGCTGTCGTCCCAGAAGGAAGCCTCTTCTAAAGTTGATACATAAGAATGCCTGCAAACAGTTTGCTGAAGACAAGCAGACTAAGTACGTGGATTACTGGAACCATGTCCTGTGGTCTGAGGAGACCAAGATAAACTTATTAGGTTCAGATGGTGTCAAGCGTGTGTGGTTGCAACCAGGTGAGGAGTACAAAGACAAGTGTGTCTTGCCTACAGTCAAGCATGGTGGTGGGAGTGTCATGGTCTGGGGCTGCATGAGTGCTGCCGGCACTGGGGAGCTACAGTTCATTGAGGGAACCATGAATGCCAACATGTTCTGTGACATACGTAAGCAGAGCATGATCTGCAGGGCAGTATTCCAACATGATAACGACCCCAAACACACCTCCAGGACAACCACTGCCTTGTTAAAGAAGCTGAGGGTAAAGATGATGGACTGGCCAAGCATATCTCCAGACCTAAACCCTATTGAGCATCTGTGGGGCATTCTTAAACAAAAGGTGGAAGAGAGCAAGGTCTCTAACATCCACTAGCTCCGTGATGTTTTCATGGAGGAGTGGAAGAGGACTCCAGTGGCAACCTGTGAAGCTCTGGTGAACTCCATGCCCAAGAGGGTTAAGGCAGTGCTGGAAAATAATGGTGGCCACACAAAATATTGACACTTTGGGCCCAATTTGAATATTTTCACTTAGGGGTGTACTCACTTTTGTTGCCAGTGGTTTAGACATTAATGGCTGTGTGTTGAGTTATTTTGAGGGGGCAGCAAAATTACACTGTTATACACGTTGTACACTCACTACTTTACATTGTAGCAAAGTGTCATGTCTTCAGTGTTGTCACATGAAAAGATAGAATAAAATATTTACAAAAATGTGAGGGGTGTACTTACTTTTGTGAGATTCTGTATATTCTTACATTGCCTGTATATACTCTGCACTAGATCTATATGCTACACTTCCTGCGCTGACTGTATATACTCTACACTAGTTCTATATACTACACTGCCTACACACCACTGACTAAACTAGCTTAACTAGATAAACCTCAGCCTCCGCTCTCCACGTTCACACACTACACGGGGCCTCTGTTCAAGCAGCCTTATATAGTAAGGGGAGTGGACAGAGAGTGAGCAACATGAAATGGGCCCACCAATCAATTAATCAATCAATTGCTCAATCAATTAAACAATCACTCGATTAGTGAACCAGGGATAATTGGGTACACAGGATCTCCCACGCCAAGGAAAAAAGAAAAAAAAAAAAAAACAGCACAGACCAACTGACCAATCAAATGGATATATATATATATATATATATATATATATATATATATATATATACAGTATCTCACAAAAGTGAGTACACCCCTCACATTTTTGTAAATATTTTATTATATTTTTTCATGTGACAACACTGAAGAAATGACACTTTGCTACAATGTAAAGTAGTGAGTGTACAACTTGTATAACAGTGCAAATTTGCTGTCCCCTCCAAATAACTCAACACACAGCCATTAATGTCTAAACCGCTGGCAACAAAAGTGAGTACACCCATAAGTGAAAATGTCCAAATTGGGCCCAAAGTGTCAATAATTTGTGTGGCCACCATTATTTTCCAACACTGCCTTAACCCTCTTGGGCATGGAGTTCACCAGAGCTTCACAGGTTGCCACTGGAGTCTTCTTCCACTCCTCCATGAAGACATCACAGAGCTAGTGGATGTTAGAGACCTTGCAATCCTCCACGTTCCATTTGAGGATACCCCACAGATGCTCAGTAGGGTTTAGGTTTGGAGACATGCTTGGCCAGTCCATCACCTTTACTCTCAGCTTCTTTAGCAAGGCAGTGGTCGTCTTGTAGGTGTGCTTGGGGTCGTTATTATGTTGGAATACTGCCCTGCGGCCCAGTCTCCGAAGGGAGGGGATCATGCTCTGCTTAAGTATGTTGCAGTACATGTTGGCATTCATGGTTTCCTCAATGAACTGTAGCTCCCCACTGCTGGCATCACTCATGCAGCCCCAGACCATGAGACTCCCACCACCATGCTTGGCTGTAGGCAAGACAAACTTGTCTTTGTACTCCTCACCTGGTTGCTGCCACACATGCTTGACACCATCTGAACCAAATAAGTTTATCTTGGTTCCAGTGTCTTCAGCAAACTGTTTGCGTTCTTTCTTGTGCATCATCTTTAGAAGAGGCTTCCTTCTGGGACGATAGCCATGCAGACCAATTTTATGCAGTGTGTGGCGTATGGTTTGAGCACTGACAGGCTGACCTCCCACCCTTCAACCTCTGCAGCAGTGCTGGCAGCACTCATACGTCTATTTCCCAAAGACAACCTCTGGATATGACGCTGAGCACATGCATTCAACTTCTTTGGTCGACTATGGTGAGGCCTGTTCTGAGTGGAACCTGCCCTGTTAAACTTCTGTATGGTCTTGGCCACCGTGCTGCACCTCAGTTTCATGGTCTTGTTTCAACAATTCTTCTTTTCAGATCCTCAGAGAGCTCTTTGACATGAGGTGCCATGCTCTTCCAGTGACCAGTATGAGTGACTGAGAGTGATAACACCAAATTTAACAGACCTGCTCCCCATTCAACCCTGAGACCTTGTAACACTAACGAGTCACATGACACCGGGGAGGGAAAATCGCTAATTGGGCCCAAAGTGGACATTTTCACTTAGGGGTGTACTCACTTTTGTTGCCTGTGGTTTAAACATTAATGGCTGTGTGTTAAATTATTTTGAGGGGACAGCAAATTTACACTACTTTACATTGTAGCAAAGTGTAATTTCTTCAGTGTTGTCACATGAAAAGTTAAAATATTTGCAAAAATGTGAGGGGTGTACTCACTTTTGTGAGATACTGTATATATTACCAATACATATCTACATGTACTTATAGGAGGTGTAAGTGAAAGTAAAAATAACGATGGTTTTACTTAAATGAATCATCAGCTTTTAGCGTGGTTCCCCGCTGACAGCTGAAAGTAAAAAGTAATAGCCAGCAATTAGAAAAATTGGGGAAAAAAGCATGGTGTCCACCCCAAAATCCACACCATTGTCAATCACGCCAACCGCTGCCACAGGCCGATCCGAAAAAAAAAAGAAGTTATAGTGTACGGGCCAATGAATCTAGGGGCAAATTTCAAAGAAGGAACCCGGAGCTTGATGTTCCTGGTGGACACCTAGACTTTGTCTCCAGGCCGTAGAGAAGATGGCTAGCGCCTGCAATGATCGGCAAAATATTTAATTTTATCAGCAGCTGCCCAAAGGGAAACAGGAGCATCACCCCAAATGGAATTGAATGATTGCAGAGCTATAGCCAAAGCCGGAATGCCTGGAGAACAGGTCATAGGAAGAGGAAGCTGGGGGTGTCTTCCATAAACTGTGAAACAGAGTGTCTTCTGAGAACTGACGTTAACATGATTATTGTGAGAGAATTCTTCCCATAGGAGTAGAGAGGATGATCAGAGACTAAGGTGCGGAGAAAGACCTCTAACTCCTGATTAAGTCTCTCAGCCTGCCCATTGGATTGAGGGTGGTAAGAAGAAGAGAAATCCAAGGCAATATTGAGGGATTTGCAAAAGGCTCTCTAAAAGCGAGATGTAAATTGGACACCCCTGTCAGAAACATTGTGGGAACGGGCCTCATGGAGGTGGAAAATTTCTCGAACAAAAATGGGAACCAGAGCAGGAGCAGAAGGGAGACCAGGAAGAGGAACAAAATGAGCCATCTTGGAGAACCGATCGATTACCACCCAAATGACTGTATTATTCCCAAACGGTGGAAGATCAGTGATAAAGTCCATGGCAATGTGAGACCAGGGCTCCTTAGGAATGGGCAAGGGCATGAGAAGATCAGCAGGAGCTTGTGTGGAGGACTTAGACTGGGCACAGACATGACAAGCTTTAACATAGCCTTTGACATCCGAATGGAGAGTGGGCCACCAGTAGTGGCGACTCATGAGCTTAAAGGATCGGAGGAACCCAGCATGGCCTGCCACCCTGGAATCATGTCCCCAACGAAGGATCTTAGCACTTAGTTCAATGGGAACGAAGGTCTTGCCAAAAGGAATTTTTGACTCCAGAGTGGTAGAATGGGCAAGAATGCATGAGGCCGGAATGATCGGCTCAGGTTTAGAGGTGGGTTACTCGTCCAAAGTGTCAAATGACCTAGAGAGTGCATCATCCTGACTGTTGCAGGAACCAGGTTTGTAAGTAATAGTGAAATTAAAACGGGAGAAGAAAAGGATCCACCTTGCCTGTCTGGGATTCAATCATTTGGCATTCTGCAAGTACTGCAGATTTTTATGGTCAGTGAATATTGTTATGGAGTGTGGGGAACCTTCCAAGAGGTGACGCCACTCTTCTAACGCCAATTTAATTGCAAGAAGTTCCCGATCACCAATAGTATCATTTTTCTCTACCTGAGAAAATTTTTTGTAGAAAAATGCATATGGTTGACATTTCTCCTCAAAGGCTTGATTGAAGAAGCACTGCTCAAAGGCTTTATTGAAGAAGCACTCTCCTCAAGAGAGGTTCAGAAACAAAGGCCTGTTTCAAATCATGGAAAGCAGAGAAAGCTTCAGGAGGCCACTCCTTGGCAGTCACACCCTTCTTGGTCAAGGCAATAATAAGCTCAGCGATTGAAGAGTAATTATTAATGAACTACCTATAATAATTGGTGAACCCAAGAAATAGCTGTGTGGCCTTGAGACTGGGAGGAAGAGGCCAATCGGTAATGGCGAGACCTTTTCAGGATCCATACGAAGCCCCAAACTGGAGACAAAGCATACCAGAAACAGGAGCTCAGAACACTCAAAAGAACATTTCTCCAGCTTGGCATACAGATTATTTTCTCTAAGGCACTGAAGGACAACCCGGACATGGTTTCTGTGGACAAGCAGATTTTCTGAAAATATGAGAATGTCATCCAGATAGATGACAACAAATTGATAAAGCAGATCCCTGAAGATTTTTTACCAAGTTTTGAAACACAGCTGGGGTGTTACACAGCCCAAAGGGCATAACCAAGTATTCATAATGCCCACCTCTAATGTTAAACGCCGTTTTCCATTCGTCACCCTCCAGTATCCGTATCAGTTTGTATGCACCCCTGATATCCAACTTAGTAAAAATAGAGGCACTTTTCAATCTATCGAATAGTTCAGATATTAAGGGTAAGGGGTATCAGTTCTTGATTGTCACCGTGTTTAAACCAATGCAGGGTGTTAAGGTACTATCTTTTTTGGCAAAAAAAAAAATCCTGCTCCCACAGGTGATGAGGATTTCTAGGCGACCCCTGGGCAGAGTTGCTCCGGGAACAAGGTCAATGGCAAAGCCAAATGACCTGTGAGGAGGAAGCACTTCAGCTGATTTCTTGCAGAACACATCCCTGATATCGCTACTGTATATACAGCGGGAAGGGCATAAGATATTGAAGTGATGCCAAAAGGAAGTCTCTCTATAGGGGCAACCATGAGTAGGCAGGACAAGAAACAGGAGGAACCCCAAGCCAGGATATGCCCAGAAGTCCAGTCAATGTGAGCGGAATGGAGATGTAACCAAGGGAGACCCAATACAATGGTGCTAGAGACCTTCGGTAGGATAAGAAAGGATATCCACTCTTCGTGGTGTATCCCTACTGACATCTTAACAGGAGGGGTCTGGAAGTGAATAGGACCCCCTGGAAGAACAGTACCATCAATCGCCAAGACCACCAGTGGAGTGGTAAGGGTGAAGAGTAAGCTTCAAAGAAGAAGCAGTTCCCCATTCCATAAAATTGCCAGAGGCTCAAGAATCCAGATATGCCAAGGCCGCATGAGATGAAGCACCAACATGAAGAGATATTGAAAGAAGAAGACGTGAAGGGGATGTCGGGGACCAATACTCCACCTTCCAGATGTATTAGACCCAAGCTTTTCCTGGGCGCGGCGAGCAAATGTCACGAAAATGGCATTTGCCCCCACAGTAGAGACACAGGCCAATAGTTCTGTGCCTAGCACGTTCCTCTGGAGATAGGTTGGTCTGGCCCAGTTGCATAGGTTCCTCAGCTGGCAGGGGATGCTCCATGGATAGTGTTGAGCGAACCCAGACTGTAACGTTCGGGTCCGTACCGAACTTTCGGGTGTCCGGGGCACGGACCCGGACCCGGACATTTCAAAAATCGTTCGGGTTCGGTCCGGGGTTCTGCTATTTTCTCCACATGTTGAGATGCTGCAGGGCAGCCAATCAACAAGCGTTTCACTGGTTTGCCCTTAGAAGCCATCACAGCCATGCCTACTAATGGCATGGCTGTGATTGGCCAGTGCATCATGTGACCCAGCCTCTTTATAAGCTGGAGTCACAGTGCTGCAGTCACATGCTCCTTGGGTTAGTGTAGGGAAAGGAAGCTGAAAGCGTGAGGGAGAGATTAGAGACATTTTAAGACCTGATCCTGCATCCTGAGATAGATTACTTTACTACTGCTGTCTGTGCTGTTGCTCTGAGGACAGATAGCAGAAATTAGAGATTTCACATACCGCTGCTTTGAGTTGCAGATCAAGCTCTGCATAAAACAACGATTGCTACGATCGTGCTCAACGATCAGATTGTTGGGGGAATTTGAGATTTTAAATACCGCTGCTTTGCGTTGCAGATCAAACTCTGCTTAAAACAACGATCGCCACGATCGTGCTCAACGATCAGATTGTTGGGGGAATTTGAGATTTCAAATACTGCTGCT
>BLSH010290578.1:64794-92303 GCA_018402905.1 Glandirana rugosa | reverse complement strand
GATCTGCAACTCAAAGCAGCGGTATTTGAAATCTCTAATTTCTGCTATCTGTCCTCAGAGCAACAGCACAGACAGCAGTAGTAAAGTAATCTATCTCAGGATGCAGGATCAGGTCTTAAAATGTCTCAAATCTGTCCCTCACGCAGTCAGCTATCTTTCCCTACACTAACCCAAGGAGCATGTGACTGCAGCACTGTGACTCCAGCTTATAAAGAGGCTGGGTCACATGATGCACTGGCCAATCACAGCCATGCCATTAGTAGGCATGGCTGTGATGGCTTCTAAGGGCAAACCAGTGAAACACTTGTTGATTGGCTGCCCTGCAGCTTCTCAACACGTGGAGTAAAATAGCAGAACCCCGGACCGAACCCGAACGATTTTTGAAATGTCCGGGTCCGGGTCCGTGCCACGGACACCCGAAAGTTCGGTACGGACCCGAACATTACAGTCCGGGTTCGCTCAACACTACCAGTGACCAGTATGAGAGCGATATCACCACATTTAACACACCTGCTCCCCATTCACACCTGAGACCTTGTAACACTAATGAGTCACATGACACCGGGGAGGGAAAATGGCTAATTGAGCCCAATTTGGACATTTTCACTTGGGGTGTACTAGAAAATATGGGATATATCCGTGCTTGAATCTAAGTAAAAATTATAAAAAAGAACAGACAGCTGCTAGCACAGATACATAGAGAATACCCAGAAACAATATTTACAAAAATGCAGCACTTGTCCAAATAGTGATATGCAAACCTAGACTGATCATGTGCAAAGGGAATTAAATATATATACAAGTCCACATATAGTTTGAACTATATGTGGAATTTTATATATATATATATATATAATTCCCTTTGCACTTGGGGTGTACTCACTTTTGTTGCCAGCGGTTTAGACATTAATGGCTGTGTGTTGAGTTATTTTGAGGGGAAAGCAAATTTACACTGTTATACAAGCTGTACACTCACTACTTTACATTGTAGCAAAGTGTCATTTCTTCAGTGTTGTCACATGAAAAGATAGAATAAAATATTTAGACAAATGTGAGGGGTGTACTAATTTCTGTGAGATACTGTAATTGACTTTATACAGGTATATATGAATCATTAATCACAATAGGATATGATTATTAATTTTATCAATATTTTATTGAGTATTATTCACAAAATACACATTATTCAAGCAAAGCGGCTCATTCAATCACTCCATATTTGTTTATATGTGTGGGGACACATGAAGCCAATGTGAGCAGCTACTTAAATCACATTATCACCTAGAAAGTTAGTGAAAGTGGTAGCGCATAGGATTTCTCATACAGTATTTATTTACTGATCTACCTGGTGCAGTTTGTTAATTAAAGGTCAGTGGACTTAATTCACCAAACAATATTGCATGTGATATTCTGGTCTTGTGACACATTTAATCCTAATATCGCATGCGATATTGAAAATCTCAGTTCACTAAAGGTTTATGCGATTATTTCCTGCAAAAGTAGGAAATGGTTGGTAAATACTGCATAAACTGATGTAAAAATCAATTCACAAAAATAAATAATAATAAATACATTCATTTGTCCTGGTCTAGCCATGCAATGTTTAAAAATGTTTGAAAAATGAGTTGTTAAGGAGCTGGCACATCTCAATGAGCAGGGCAGGGATATGTCAGTTTTTAAAAATAAGGCGGGAATTTTTAAGCTGCTGCAGTTGGTGAGATTTCTCTCCAGAGTCTAGAGTGACAGTTGATAGTTGTACATAGCAGTGCCCTGAGCTACAGCAGAAATTGAGCCATTCCATTCAAATTTGAGGGAATTTAAAGCCATGCAAATGAGGACAAGGAGAAGAAGAAGAGTGGTCATAATCTGTGGACGCACTTTTAACCACTTCAGCCCCAGAAGGATTTCCCACTTTAGGACCAGAGCCCTTTTTGCGATTCGGCACTGCGTTGCTTTAACTGACAATTGCGCGGTCGTGAGACGTTGTGCCCAAACTAAATATGCGTTCTTTTTTTCCCACAAATAGAGCTTTCATTTGGTGGTATTTGATCACTGCTGCGTCATTTCTGATCGCCGCTATAAATAAAAAAAGAGCGACAATTTTGCAAAAAAAAAAAAACATTTTTTCTTACTTTTTGCTAAAATACAAATCCAAAAAAGAAAATATATTTTTTTTTCATCAATTTTGGCCGATTTATATTCTTCCTCATATTTTTGGTAAAAAAATTGCAATTGGCGTTTATTGATTGGTTTGCCTTAAAAGTTGCCGCGTTTACGACTGATGAGAATTCATTACTGGGGTTTTTAATATTTTTTTATTTTTTACTAGTAATGGCGGCGATCTGCAATTTTTAGCGATACTGCGATATTGCGGCGGACATGTCGGACCATTTTGACACTTTTTTGGGACCATTGGCATTTACACAGCGATGTGCTATAAAAATGCACTGATTACTGTATAAATGCCATTGGCAGTGAAGGGGTAAACCTGCAGGGGGTGCTCTAAGAGTTAACAGTGTTCCGTGGGAGTGTTCTAACTGTGTGTGGGCGGGGCTGGCAGGGGGAGGGGAGTGATCATGGCTTCCATATACAGGAAGCCTGTGATCACCGCCCTTCCCCCTCTATGAGAACGGAGATCCGTGTTTACTTACACGGACCTCCGTTCTCTCACTGCGGGGGCATCGCGGGTAGCCAGCAGCGATCGAGTCCGCCCTACCCGCTCCCTGGCCCCCTCAGAACAGAGTGAGCGCACGAGCGCGCCTCCGGCGGCGCGCGTGCGCTCACAATACTAGTTATCGCAGCCGCCGTCCTGTGACAGCATTTCGCGATAACGAGCCAACTTGCCATCGTCACGCTGCGGCCGGCGGTCGGCAAGTGGTTAAACATAATGCGATAAAATGCTGAGGGTTTTCATGAAATAAATACCGGACATTTCATAATAATAACACGCGCTTTATTTTAAAAAACATTTTTTTGGTGAATTGAAATCATTTTTCTGAAAAATGCAATGCATTATTTTACCATTAATTATACAGCCTTAATTGTCATTTAGCAAATTGAGCATAGACCCTATGGGTTTAACTCAGGTTCCACAGTGAGTGTTGTTTATTTTGACATAAAATCCTTTTAATTTGGTTTATCAAGATTAGTAACACATAAAAGTGAACCAACAGGAAGAATGGAAAATAATAAGAACAGAAATAAATTAGCTAGAGCAGACAATTAGATGGAGAGGCACAAGTGTCAGAAGAATTGTGCTTGATTAAAAGGAGAAGTTGATGAAAAATAATGGTGGAGAAAAGTTAAAAAAGATGCAGGAACAAAATAGCACAGAATAACAACATGCGTGACTGTATGATGCCTGTATTGTATGTGTCAGATATAATCAGGTTATGAGATGAGTGCTTGACATGCATGACATGAAAACTCCCATTTCTGGATACTATAAAAATCTAGATGTGTCATTAGGCAGTCAGCTCCTTATATACCACCTTCAACCTAGGTGGCATAAATCAGCATCAGACGTGTAAACCTACATAGCCTTGTTATTCAATAAACATGGAGGAGACATGGGCTTAAAAAAGAAAGTCCTGCAACATGAAATCACAGATAGATGAAAAAAGGCCTGTTGTATGGGGTGCCAGTAGAAAATAGCTGTGTGTGCTGCTTGTAATCACTAGATTCATCTTATTTCCTAAATCAAACACAAAA
Organism: Glandirana rugosa; assembly: GCA_018402905.1. Lineage (NCBI taxonomy): Eukaryota > Metazoa > Chordata > Amphibia > Anura > Ranidae > Glandirana > Glandirana rugosa. Next base: position 88,592 of record BLSH010290578.1, on the reverse strand, counting down.
GGTGAAAGGAAGAATCTGACTTCTACAAGCTAGCGGATAAAGTTCTTTTTAGACACTGTAAATAGCAGGTCCAAACCAATCAACATCCAAAGTATATTGTATTGTATTCAAAGCACTAAACCTAAAAGCAAAAAAGATTTACCAGTCCTTAGAATCAGAATTCGTTTTTTTTAGCCAAGTGTGTCCAACTGTAGTCAAGGTCTGTAAAGTTAGCAGAGAGTAGCGGGTGCAGTCTCATCATGTCTACTGCTGCCCTTGTTCCTGTTTGCCAGGGATATAGTGGTCAAATGCTTATTTGGGGAGGTTTCTGTGTCTTATCAGTGACATAGAACTGTGTACAGCAAGTGTTGTACACCCCATGTTAAATCTTGTCCTCTACCCAATAGGTATACACAGAGAAAGAGTATGTGGACTGCTATTAATGCTCAAAGAAATGGATGATTATGGTCAGTGTAGTTCCTTACAGACTGTGCTGGCTTGGTAGACTACAGATCCCATATTGATTGGAGCTCTGAGCAGAGGAATAGGAAGAGTGGTTGTTGTTCTCCAGCTGAGAAGGAGAGTGTAGAGGACATTCAGAGGGACTGAGTGTGCTTTAGGCTGCTAGCAGGCCATCCACCACTGCACCTGAGAGGGAGGGAGAGTGCCACAGGTGCCACGGATGCTGCAGAGCCTGCTGCCTTATAAAGGGGAAGGACACTGTGAACACTGGCCAGTTGTACTCCCAACAGGAAACAAAGGGGGAGACACCTGCTACCACATGAGTTGGTGAGAGGCTGATGAAGAGGTCCTGTGCAGCTCCGAAACATTTCACCTTTCTTGTTGTGATGTCATCATTCTTCAACAAAAATAACCTTCTGGATGACATTTGGGATCCATGGTGTGCTGGCAAAAATGAAAGTGGATCGGTTGTTCCAGTTTCCAGCTGGGCGTTGCTGCAGCACTCGTTACATTTGAGCTTAATCCAGGAACGTGTGCAATGGGAATATTGACATTATCGCAAGGCTGCTGGCCAGATCCCACTACACTTTGACAACAGAAGAACAGTGTTGCCTGCAAGTATCATAGAGCTAGTGTCTTTATCAGTGCTCCAACATAAGAGCTGACCTCCAACAAGCTGACCAGCAGAAGAGAGAGGGCATATTACAGACTAGAGATGGGCCCAACGACCCCCTGCTTGGTTCGCACCAGAGCTTTAAAACATTGTAAAGTTTCGAAACCAAACAACAAACCCCATTAAAGGCTAGGGACCTAAACTGGAAAAATGAAAAGTGCCCATTTTGAAGGCTAGTTATTGAGCATACAAAGGGTATGTGTGTCCAGGTATTGCCCTGAGGGACATGTATTCATGAAAATAAAGTTTGTAAAAAAGGTCATTTTTAAATGAGCAGCGATTTACAGATGCTTAAAGTGAACCAATAAAAGTGAAAAATTCCTTTAACCACTTGCCACCCGCGCTATAGCCGAAAGACGGCTACAGCGCGGGTTTAAATTGCCGGGAGGGCGTCCATAGACTAGGACTCGGCTGATCATAGATCAGGTAAAGGGCCAATCAAAGCAAGCCTATTACCACGTGACTAGCTGTCAGCCAATGACAGCTTATCACGGATATAAACAGATGCTGGTTACCTTTTTTTTTCCTTCATGCTGTCAGCATGAAGGAATAAAAAGCTGCAGCTACAATTAGAGGGACATCAGTCCCCTTAGTGCCTGAATGTGCTGCAAATCAGTGCCATCTGTGCCCACCAGTGGCACCCATCAGTGCTCACCAGTGTCACATATCAGTGCCTACCAGTGCCCAACAGTGCCACATATCAGTGCCCATCAGTGCTGCCAATCTGTGCCTCATCATCGCTGCTGCCTATCAGTGGCGCTTACCAGTGCCTATCAGTGCCCATCAGTGACACCTATCAGTGCCCATCAGTGCAACCTATCAGTGCCCGTCAGTGCAGCCTCATCAGTGCACATCAGTGAAGGAGAAAAATTACCCGTTTGCAAAATGTTATAACAAACTATGAAAAACGTTTTTTTTTTTCAATTTTCCTCCGCAGTGGTGATTAAATTATACCAAAATATCTATTTATGTGAAAAAAAATGATAAAAATTTCATATGGGTACATTGTTGAATGGCCACACAATTGTCATTCAAAGTGTGAGACCTCTGAAAGCTGAAAACTGGCCTGGGCAGGAAGGGGGTGTGAGTGCCCAGTAAGCAGTTAAATATAGTGCCTGGAAGGCCCCCTTAATCTGCCTGTAAAGTGGCGCATCTGTAATGTGTATAGAACCTGCTGCAGCAAAAATGACAATTACAAAGCCAAAAAATGTACATTTTCCCTGCAAGTTTTCTTTATTTTATAAACAATGGCTTAGGGAGCCAGTCTGTATGATGAAGTCACAATTTAGTGCACTCGGAACAAGATTAGAGATTTTTTTGGATTCATTCTGGTGTCTGTTTCGCAGACTTTGGATAGAAGTAACAGGTGCAGAAAAATTAGGCTTTGGGTGTTGGTGGTGCCTTCACACCGTAACCTTATAGAAGTACTCTTGATGAATCAACCAATGCCAGTGCATAGTCAAGGAGCAAGTCAAGGAGCAAGTAGCTGATGCTGTGTTCAAATAACTCAGCTGACTCCTGCATGCATGATGCTAGGGCTATGGCAGGAGTAGCTGTGGACAAGGAGGCAGAATAAGCTTCTCTGGCAGCTGCGGTGAACTGCACATTAGTCTCTGCTTGGGTGACGGATTATGAGGAGGATGAGGAAGGTTTATCAAGCCAGTCTATTGCCTTCTCTGCATGCTGTGGCTGGATAGCACAGGCAACATCACTAAACAGAGGAAATGTTGCCTTGCTGAGGACAGACCATGTCCACCTTTGCCTGTGAACACAGACACTGTTGGCCTTCTCACAGTGCCATGTGAACATCTGTCTCTCCTTGCTGGCCTCCCAGACATGATTGGGGGGCTTATTACCGAAATGTAATAGAGACAGGGAAATATGTACAGTAATTGGATGCACTTTAATCAATGGAAAGTGATATTTGATGCACTTTAATTTAAGGACTCACTACACAACACACTCTATGGATACACTTCAATATACTGCAGTACAAGTGCACAAACACACTTCAATATATTTCAGTAAAAGTGCACCGATGCACTTGAATATACTGCTGTAAAAGTGCACTAATGCACTTAAATATATTGCAGTAAAACTGCACTGACGCACTTCAATATACTGCAGTAAAAGTGCACTAACGCGCTTCAATATATTGCAGTAAAAGTGCTCTGACACACTGCAATATACTGCAGTAAAAGTGCACTAGCACACTTCAATATACTGCAATAAAAGTGTACTAATGCAATTCAATATGCTGCAGTAAAAGTGCCTTGACACTGTACACTGACACACTTCAATATCCTGCAGTAAACCTGCCCTGACACACTTAACTGACACTAAAGTAAAAAAGGAAGGTCATACTACACTCCTGCTGCATTATCACTATATTCACACTACACTGACACTCTACACTCACAAAATCACAGAATCACAAAAGCATGCTATAGCACACCAACTCGCTAATAGCAATGAACATAGCCCTATTCTATCTATCTTCAATCCAATATCACACTGCAAATGGCTGTTCTGAGAAGGAACCTTTTATAGTGTGGGGTGGGTCTATAAGCAATGAGCAATGATTGGCCACAGTCATCATTACTTTCTCCAATCATGGATCTGACAGTGTTCTATACCCTGATTGGGCAAAGCCTTCATTGCTTCAGTCAATCAGAGCTGCATGTACACGACATGCAGTACATTGTGGGGCATTTCTACAGGCCGAACAAACAATCGAACGCCCCAACAATTTGGGTGTTTGTCGAACGGGCAAACAGCCAATGTTCGGGCTGAACTTATGATTGGCCTGAACCATTCACCCAGCACTATTACAGACTGCTGAACTTTTATGGTTGTGTAACTCTCCTTAGTCAGGATTGCCCCAATATACAGTATAGTAGAGGGGTTGCTCTCGAGATGCCAATTGTTAATTTTTGCAGTATATTCCTTGCTATTGTTTACCCATTTGTAGCATATTTCTTGCTATTGTTTTACTGTCTGCAGTGTCATTACTGTTGTTCATATCTCTATTGCATATACATCTGCAATACATATTCTACAACCCAGCCAAGTGTGTCAGATTGTGTGGTGCTATTTGCTAAACTGTGGTCACAACAGAAACAGTGGATCTGGCGTAAGTGCTACACAACATACAAGGAATATGTTTTTGGTTTAGATGTAGTGGCTGTACTAGTTTGCTTTTTTAAAGCTTTTCCCTTTTATTTTTACCTGGTGATTTTGCCAGTAAAATTCCTTCTGTCGTAGAGTTACAATGCTCACTTATCGTAATGCATCAGGACAATAGAAGCAGGACGACACTAGCGCAAACTCCCCTTTTCCTTTTGTCCATAACAATGAAGGTGACCTGTAACCCTCAGAACAATGGTAATAGTTAACATAGGCAAAGAGCACAAGAAGTTATTTGCTGACAAGTTTTCTAGCAAGATTAACACTTTCAATGGTATATTTAAGGGAGCAACTTAGAGAAGTTTATTGTTAAGGTTTACATACACTTTAAATCCGTCAGAGCTCTGCGGCCTCCGGAAGTGTCGTCAACATTTCACACTTTAAAACGCTGGTGCTTGTTTTGCTGTATCCTATTTCTTTCCTCTGACTCCTACTCACTGCTGGAATCAGCAATGATTTAGGCCTCACACATTGGACATTTAGGTCTGGTTCATGAAATTCTGGAGGTTTCATGTGGGCTGAAGGCACAGGCACTGCCAGCAGCCTGTAAAACCCTATAAAAGGCTGAAAGCTGTTATAGGACAGGAAAGCTCAAGCAGGAATAAAACCCTGTCTGAAAATTGTAACCCTTTCCTGCTCTACTAAAAATATTTTCTTGGTATTCCTGTCCTAAACAGAACTGAAGGGAAATATCTCCAATAGGGATGCAATAGATGGTAATAAAAGTCTAACAGAGTCTCTAACTACTACCACTTTTAAAAAATAAAACATTTTGGCTGGGGTAGAGCTTTAATTTTGGAGACGGTGTTACCCTTTTCGTGATGTCACCACTCCCACCTTCCCAACTCATCCAATCAGAGAAAGCTTTGTCCTCATTAAAAAATGACTGCAGTGATTTTCAGCTTTCACAGCAATCGCTCAGATGTGACATATGCTTGATGACATTAATCCAAACTTGACCAATGTAACTATGCAATAAAAATCATAACTAGACTTCAGCTTTAAGGAAACAGGGAATGCTATTGTATACCTGCTGTTAAAAACACCATCAACGGGGTTATCTCAGACAGTTTTTTCTAAAGTCAAGAAAATGACTCAGAAAGTACTGTAGCCAGGCGATCAGCAGGACAGCCAAGAAACCAGTTATTTCAAAAGAAGGCATGGGGCACCAATATTAGCCACCATACTGCTGCAATACAAGTTTGTAGGAGCCGGGCTGTCATTTTTATGCTGGATTGAGTACTTATTGAGTCACTCACCTAGAACATACCGGACAGGAATTTCAAGTTTTCAGACCCTTCTGGCTTCATGCCAGTTCGAAATCGGCGGGGTTGATTTGTCAGGGGACACAAAGAAGTTCTATGGTGATTGCATACAATTTTATTATACAACATCAGCATTGTAATAGCTACACAATTCATTATTTTCAGTTATTTTTGAGAATCCAATATAAGTGTAGCACCATGGTCCTAAATATGGCTGCTAGCAAATTTAGTTGTGGTAGGTGGTAACTAGCCTGGCTAATTGGTTAGGATCCACTGATTTCTGTTCTAAGCCTGAGTTTGGTGTGTAGTCTCTCCCTTCTGTCAATAGGTGGCGCTGCTTTGACATTAGGGTTAAGGATCACAGTGAATTCAGGTTATGAGTGGAAATATTGTCTCAGCCAATCGGCAGGAGTTTTGGCCACTGAGCATGCTGGGATAGTCTATTTATTTGGAAGGAGTCAGGTGATTGGTGTTCTTTTCCACCTGGGCGGCTGCTTGGGGGGTTGTGTGTCATATCGCTCCGTGTTGCTAGGCCAGAAGCCTGAGGCCTATCCTGGGAGTTCCTGGTTGCTAGGTCTGTCTGAGACCTATCCAGGAATCCGAGCAGCAGCATCATGTTAGGCTTAAAGTTGGAGGCTTAGCCAAGTTGAGGAGGTTCTGCCTCAGGGAGAGCCAGATCGGTGCCAGTGGTAAAGGAGAAGCAGTTGCCACAAAGGGACGACCACTCCTGTTACCAAAGGCAGGTGCAGAAAGGATAGAGTTTTGAAGAAGTACCAGAGCAGACTCTTCACTAGCATCTGGAGAAGTGGGAAAGCTTCAGTAGACTCCTCCAAGAACTCAGCAGGTGGTGTGGTTGCACCTTGAAGATAAGTACAGTGGGTAGCTGACGGTCAAGCCAGGGACCCAGCAGGTAGCGTCGGTGAAGCTTGTGGGATACAGCGGTTAGCTGAGAGAAGAGCTCAGGGGATCCAGCAGGTGGCTGGGAGTCCCAGAAGTCTAGTGAAAGATGGGAAGATGGGGGAGCTCAGTGTGAAGATCTACAGTGGGATATTGTGAGTGAAGATCTACAGCGAGATACTGTGAGTTACGTGTGCAGATCTACAGTGAGATATTGAGAGTGAAGCGTTGCTATGGGAGACAGCCATTGCCACAAAGATACAGATTGCTGCATTCAGCTTAAAAGCCCTTTTTCTCTATTGGTGTCTGCCTATTTCTATTTTTGTTTGCGGAGTCTGCTAATTTGCCATCTTGCACTACACCCACTATGCCAAGTAACCTGCACCCAGATGGGGAATGGTAGTCCTCTCTGATTCTGGAGGTTACCACCAGGCCTCTGGAAGTTGGGGGAGGCCGCTACATAAGCTTACTAGAAAAATCTCATTTAGAGTTAAGTGTTGCTATAGGAGACAGCCGTTGCTACAAAGATACAGATTGCTGCATTCAGCTTAAAAGCCCCCTTTATGTATTGCTGTCTGCCTATTTCTATTTTTGTTTGCAGAGTCTGCCAGTTTGCCATTGCATTTGCCTAACACTCTCTCCTCCATGTTCCTGTTAAGAGAAATAAAACTCTCTTTGTTCATTTTTACAAAAAGTGACTGGTGCCCGTCATTCCATCTTGTACTACACCCACTATGCCTAGTAACCTGCACCCAGATGGGGAATGGCAGTCCTCTCTGACTCTGGAGGTTACCACCAGGCCTCTGGAAGTTGGGGGAGGCCGCTACATTAGCTTACTAGAAAAATGTCCTTTCATGTTGTGAGTTCTGTCTGTCTACTGGCCATTTCTTTCTACAACTTGCTTCCCTGCATGCGTTGCATCTTCTCCTCTGCAGTTTACTTTCAGTTTCTAAGGACTACGTGTCCCATAGTACCTTGCTGCCTGCAAGCAGTGATTTCTGTACTGACTTCACCACCTAAAACTCCTCCTTTCAGCACCTCTGTATTTCAGAAGGCAGGCCCTGTGAATATGGTGGCACAGCAGTTTCTACTTACAGGGCATAGTGAATATCTTTCCCAAAAAGTAAATGTGTGGGGGTCTTCACAAAGTAAGTTTACAAACTACAAGATAGTTCAGCATAATAGGAGTAGGCTAGAAATAATTGAAATTCACAGTAGAAAGTTATATGCATGTAGTGCTACCCCTGCCAGAGCCACTGGCATTTAGGCCTGGTTTCCCCTAGACAGCACTCACAGCCAGACACATGCCATTCTCAGCATTCTTCTGCAGGCTCAATAATCAATCTAGGGGGTTTGTTTTTAGTGTTTTTATTGGGGAACTGTGAACTTGGATAGGGATGGGAGCATGGGATACCCTGAAGTGCAGAAGCTGTAGAACTTGAGGACTGCTAAAACTTCTGGCTGCTCCATACAGGTTGTAAACTGTGTCACACACAACTTAGGCTGCAATGTACTGTTCTAGTAGTTGTCTTGTACTGCTCCTGGCTGTACGCTCAGTCTCTGAAATATGGAGCAGTCCTGGTTGCATTGCACAACTCCTGGCTGCGCCCAGTCCTGACTTGCAGTGTGAAACTTAGTACCTCCAGAATGCGCCCTTAGTACTGTTGTACTATGGGGGTACTCTGGCAGGGGATGTAAGGCGGCACTCTGGAGGCATTAAGGGGGCACTCTGGAGGATGCACCACCAGACCCGCCCCCGAGTAGTAGCAGCAGCAGTACCAAGCCTACACTACAGCACAGTCATAGCACTCTTCTCTTGTCACAGACATATGAACAGGAGAAAAGTGCTTGGTTTTCACAGCACAGATCGGCCACCATTCCTGCCTTCCTGCCCTCCTGGGCCCCCCCCAGTGGCAAGATGCCAGGGCCCGGTTGCAAGTGCAACCTTTGTGACCCTGGTAGTTCCACCACTGGATCAGTGTCAGCGGTGGTAGTGGGGAGTGGGATCAGTGATGGTGGTGGGGGGTGGGATCAGTTATGGTGGTGGTCAGGGGGTAGAATCAGTGGCAGCAGTAGTGGTGAGGAGTTTGGATCAGTGGCAGTGGTGGTATTGAGGGGGTGGGATAAGTGGCAGCCATGGTGGTGAGGGGGGGATAAGTGTCAGCTGTGGTGGTGAGGGAGGTGGGATCAGTGGCAGCTGTGGTGATGAGGTAGGTGGGATCAGTGGCAAAGGTGATGGGGGGATAGGGATGAGATCAATGGCAGTGGTGATGGGGGGATAGAGTATGGCAGTGGTGATGGGGGGATAGAGTTGAGATTGGTGATGGTAGGGGGATGAGATCAGTGGCAGTGGTTGTGCTATCCCCCCGCCACCAATCTCAACCCTACCCCCTCATCACCACTGCCGCAGAGGTAACAACGAGATATGGGTTGAGATCAATGGCAGTGGTGATGGGGTGATAGGGAGTAGATTGGTGGTGGGGGGGTGAGATCAAGGAACAGGCCAGTACTTTGTTTTGTTGTTTTATTTAGGGGATAAGCTTGGATAGAGAAAGGGATAACTGTGGGATGCCCAATGGATCAAATCACGGGACCTTCTATATACACTGCCGTATATGCACTCCTTCTTCCTCCAGCACAGACACTTGCTGACTGTTACACTCCTTTCCTACTCTCCTGCACAACGCTTGTTTCTTCACCGTTAGGCCTAAAAGAAAATTTATCAGGCCTCCATTGCCTCTTCCTCCACCCTAGCAAGCACATGGTGAGGCCTGAACTCTGTTAGCAGGACCTCCGGACAGCCCGTTACAGGCAAGGGCCACGGGCTTCCTGTTGTGAAGCAGCAGGCCCTGAAATTGTAGCAAAGTACATTGGTGCTAGCTGGGTATAGATGAACTACTACTTCCAGCCCATCCTCTTCCAGGCTGTCTCACTGTCCCGTGACACTCCTTCCCCTGACTGGTTCCCCTGACTTCCACAGACTGTCCACTGTCTCCTCCCAGCCTGCTCCAGCCTTTCTGTCCAGCTCCCAGGGTCTGTCACTCACCGACACTGCTGGATCCTTTAAAGAGTTTATAAATGTAGATCTCTGCTGCTCTCCTTCTCCCTTATGCTACTCCAGGAGCTGACTATGCCCCTGGCTGCACCTGAGCCTCCAAGCCTCAAGGTCACACCCCAGACTGAGGGCTCCCTCCCGGGTGAGGCCTCCACAGCACCTCCTAGATCTCCACTCTTTCACCCGACACTCTCTTCCCCCAAGCTGGGTAGATCACAGTATTTTAAGAGGCCTGCCCCCTGCCAAACCAGGATGGGGGGAAAGTGACACCTCCTCATCCATCCCCTTTTCCAGAGCCTTCTAGAAACAAAGGGGAGGAGTATCCAAGGGGTGTTCCTTCCTGCAATCTCCAGCCCTTTCCGGGTCACTCCCCTGCCCAGATCGAAACATTCAGGCCTGCACTTATTGTCAGGCCTGACTAAATTTTGCCTCTCCTAGCAAAAAACCCGCTACAAAAAGGACCTATCACCATGGGGGCGCTACATATGTCAGTTAATTCCTCTCAGTATATCTCTCCATGTGCCTCCAGGAATGCCTCTGCTGTCATGGGTCGCCTTGCAGAGGGGAAAGCTTCTCCCTCTTGACTTTATTGTTTGTCAGCTGGTCAGCTGACTTTCACATTCAGTGTCCCTTCCCTACATGGCTGTGGGACAGTCCGCAGTGACAGTACTTAGCCTCTCTTCAGAGGCAGAATGGGCAGCGGGCGGGCCCCTCAGAGGCAGAACGGGCGACGGCGAGAGGGCCCCTCAGTAGCAGAATGCCTGGCAGCGGACCCCTCCACGTTGATGGAACCCCAGAACCCAGTCACAAGTGGGACTGCTGCAAAAATGGTAGTACCACCACTGGCCCATGTGCATGAGCCCTAGAGACAACATCATTTAGCCTAATAGTGGACACTTCTACATGCTGTTTACTTCAGATCTCTATACAGTTGTTGGTAACTAATTCTACACAGAACAGGGACATCTGGAACTCATAGACATCAAGTACATAAAATCATTTCCTTTTTTCAACCTCCTTGTATTATTCATTTTACTAAATTCTTTTAAATGCACAGTAAAAATGTCATCTAAGGTTTGCAAGTGTTTCTAGAATTTTAGCAGAGTCCTTTGAGTTTTTATATTTTGCTAAAATTCCATTCTTTTTTTCTACCTTGCCACAGATGGAAAATCTAATAGAAAATAAAAAATATTACATTATTCTTTTATCACCCAAGTACAGCAAACCATTTTCTACATGGATTCCTTTTCTTATTTTTGCTTCAAAATACAAGTTGAACACTCCTGACCCAAAGTACTTGGAGATGATTTGGCTCCAGAATGGGCGTAGAGCAGTCGTAGAGTGGAAATTAGCTGCATAAATTGCACATGTCAGGTGTATGATATAATGTGACACATTTGTTATCTTGGGGACAGGAGCTTGTTGTGTATCTCCAGCTGAAAAAGGACACTGTCACACCCAGCTCTATCCATCCTGCTTAGTACCAGTCCTACTCTAATAAGAATAGAGAGGTAGGGAGGGAGGGCTCCTGTTCCTCTTAATCCCCTGAGACACAAGAGATGCGGCAGCTCAACTCCATCCCTTACAAGGCTGAATGAACGCAAAGCGCTCCCCTCCTCCTTGCATACAGCCGCGCTCTCACGTGGCATCTCCTCTTGTTATAAGATGCAGGATGGAGTTAAATACAAATCACCAAGAAAAAAAAAAAGCAGACAGAATTTATCAAAGAGCTGCCTGACTGGACTGTGTGACACATCTAGGAGCAAAAGCCAGTTTATGAGCCAGATGGAAAAAACACATTTGAAAGGCAAGACCAGAAGCAAACTGGCTCTAGACACTGACCAGGCAAGGGGTATTGAGTTTTCAATGGGTGAAAGCCCTTACTATGGGAAATGAATGATTGATATATATGTAGATGAGGATACATTTTGGGAAGGCTCTCCATTTGTGAAGAAGTCATCCTCTCCCTGTTTGTCTCTGCTATGCATATTTTTCTCTTGAATGCAATGTTTGTACTCCTCTTTATCCTACCTAGAAATGTTTGGCTTAAGCCTTTCTTTTTACCAAGAAAACTGTAAATTAGGTGGCGCTGAAGGATCGTGTAAATCCAGCTGAGCCAAATACATAGGTCTAAGCAAACAATTAGAAATATTATCTTATCTGATTAAATTCTGCACTGGAAAATGGCAGCTGACAAATTACAGGTTTAGTCAAATTCTGTTGGGTAATACTGAAGGGTTGATTTACTAAAACTGCAGAGTGCAAAATCTGGTGCAGCTCTGCATAGAAACCAATCAGCTTCCAGGTTTTATTACCAAAGTTTCATTGAGCAAGCTGAAGTTAGAAGCTGATTGGCTACCATGCACAGCTGCACAAGATTGTGTACTCTCCAGTTTTAGTAAATCAACCCCTGAGTGTTTGTAATAGTTCTTCTCTTGAAAAAATATAGATAAGGTTGTTTGGTGAGAAGCAATATTAGGACTAGGTCATCCAGTGTCCAGGGCATAGATGACAAACCAGGAGGAGTAAGGAGACAGGGTCAATAATAGTTTGCAATGTTCCGCTACAAAACTTATGCTGCAGCATGCGCTTAAACAGTGCCACAGTAAATTGGAAAGTTTAAAAGCCATCCACATACTGTCTCACGGTAAAACATGGGGCTAACAGTGGTGAAGGAGAAAAAATCCTCGACATCAGTATGAGGACAAAATGCCTCTGCATCAGTGGTGTCACTGGAAGTAAAATGCTCCTGAATCAGTGGTGTTATTGAATATACAAATTGTCCCTGTGTCAGTGGTGTCACTGGAAGTAAAATGCTCCTGAATCAGTGGCGTTATTGGATATAAACATTGTCCCTGTGTCAGTGGTGTAACTGGAAGAAAAAAAATGCAACTCAGTGCTGATTGAGAAAAATAATGCTGCTCTGTCTGTGTCAGTGGGAGAAAATTCTGCTGTGTCGGTGGCATCACTGTCACTGAAGGTATAACTATAACTATTAAGTATATATAACTATAAATGCTACTGCAACTGTGTCCATGGAAGGAAAAAATGAAGCTGCATTGTCGGTGTCATTTTCGGGAGGACTGCTTTGACATCTGTCTCAGTGGGATGAAGGAGGGAAGGGGACCTGGGAAGCTCATTGGGGGGTATTTTTCTAATGGACAAACGCACACTACTCAGGCATCCTTCTTGAGCTAAACCCAATGGAATAGACTACAGGGGAGTGGTGTGTGTACCAACACCACATGGAACACTTAGGCAAGATAGTGTAGCAGATATATGATAGATGTGAGAAATCACATGGCAAAAAAATGTAAATGGGTCAAAGGATAAGTCTATATCCACTGCAGTATCGATGCGAGGAGTCTCCAGGTAGAGATGGAACATATTTCTGCCACCTGCCTGATGGGTTCAATAGTGGACTCTGCATCTTATCAGGAGTCCCCATTCAACTTCTGCTGGTTTTCATCCTGTTTCTGATCACTCGGCTGACACTCCTGGTCGCAAACTCTGCTGGACTTTCCTGTTCAGCAGTTCTACAGTCTTAGAACATGTTTCCATTATTAACAGTGTTAGACACTTTTGTAAGAGATACTTGCCTTGACTTGTATTACTGCACTACTGAGCAGAAACAGACAGACCCTCCTGCTCCTAGGGGTAGAATATGGCACTTCTGGTTGCTAAACACATGGGCTAGAAGCAGTGTGGTGGTAGATAGAGGATCAGTGGTGCCTATTCTGTAAGAGCCACAGCACTGTCTAGTAATGATAGCGTCAGGAGAAATTGCAGTTCCCATAGATCTGTCTGAAAAGCACACAGCAATTCAAACAATCATGATTCGTATATAATATGGTTTTCTATACAGAGGACAAATCTGCATACATATGTTTATGCAAATCAAAACATTCCCAAAATGCCAATTTGTCTTTTTTGCAAATCAATTTGCTCATCACCAGTGCTGGCCTGATTGGTGGGCTTGTAGCAGAATGGGGAATTGTCTGAATGTTCAGACATACAGTAGAGTAAATTTAATTTGCAGTTTGCTAAACAGGTGTAAAGTAGAATTAATAATGCAAAATGGGGCACAATGGCAATGAGTATGTACACATTGCAAAATAACACAAAACAGATTATGAAAGCTACACAAATGTGGACTTTTCATAGCAGTGTCTCCGTGACTCAACCAGGTTAGCATGTGGCTGCAAAACATAGTCTGTAACATAGTCTCATAGTTCATAACACAAACATTTACTTGTGTATATCCTCATAAACCTGTCCATTTCAGTGAAATTCATAGCTCTGGTTACACAGGCAAACAGATGGAAGGATCCAAGGCTCAAAGACAAAGGACCACCCCACTAGGACAGCAGAGTTGGTGAAAAAAAGGAGATAAAGAGGCCTGCAACTGGATTTGAGAATGGTGAGTAAATACAGACTGAACATTGTGCGCATAGAGATTGGAGCTAAAGCTGATGTAGATTCCTGGCTGCCTGTGTAGGCACCTAGACCTAAAACACCAGGTGGATGTTTGAACGCCCTCCCAAGTAGTGTATAAATTTGAACCAGGATTGTGGCTCTCCTTTACAAGAAAGTGTTAGGGCAGGTTTACACCAGATGCACTGGGACTGTGTTGGGTGGCTATAACTGCACAGTATATCTAACTCTTTACAAGTAGTTGATATTGCGCAGCCTACTGCACATATCCCTCTGGTGTAAACATATTGACATAAAGAGCAAAAATGCATATAACAGTGCAAAAAAAAAAACACATATATTTATCTCAATCGTAGCACACACTAGTGCATTATGTGTATAACAATAAAAAATTAAAAGGTGCTTAATGTGGGACAATATGAAATGACGATGTAGGTCATTCAAAGATTTTTCCAATGATAACTATGGTGCAGTTTCATTGGTTAAATACACAATCACTGTTTCTTCTGAATACTGCTTCAAAACAAAGTGCCTAAGTGCAGTCAGTGCAAACTGTGCTCCAATTCATATAATCTAAAGTGCTTCACTCGTGCAATCCCAGCCAGTTTTGGGGGGAGATCCTTGCACACCTCCAAAAGGACTGTTGGGGAAATGTGGTGGTCCCCGTCCCGTGCTCACAGAACTCTCACCTCAAAGAAGAGGAAAAAACGCCCATATATAATTAATCCCCTCCTGATGGACTGACTTCTCCTTTAAGGCCCTTCCTCTTCTCTCCTCCTTTTTCCTTGTTTACTATGGATACCTTCCACCAGTTCTCCGCTCAAACATATACAGGACCGATAGAGATAAAAAATATATAGACTCCCATAGTGTAGTTTGTAAAAATCAGATAGGTGGTTTATTCTGGCAGAATACCTACTCACATTAACGCAGAATAATCAATGCAGTGAAATATACACAGCGGCTCTCTGCCTCTTGCTATGCTCCACACACTGTGTCCAGTAATGTTCGTCCTCCAGTCACATTTGCCTACGCATTACGTCACGTCATGTGACTTCATCAGGGTCTTTTTTTTTATTTTAATAAGAGTGAGTGGCGCGAGGCCTATCCAAACTATACCTGCACAGTCCCACTGCAAGGACAAATTCCTTGTCTCCTATATGCACTGTTCACACCACTGCAGTGAGGTGGTGTGCAGGTACAATGTGCTGAAAAAAATAACTGCATACACGGTGCTAGGCAATCCACTGCCTCGCACCACATGGCCAGCAATTGAACTTTATGAGATGTCTGTGTGACATCTCAATAATGTTCCTTTAAAAAAAAAAGAAAACAAAAAGAAAACTGTGTGAACCGCTGAGCTCAGTGCATGATCACTGCGCTGATCCCACTCAGATCGCACTGCACTCCAACCGCTGCACTGCAGTGTGAACCAGCCCTTAATCAGGGTTGTGAGATGCAAGGCTTAAATCTGCAAACATATTGCTGGAACTTGTTGAGCATTTTTAGGCACTGTTCATCCTCCATCTTTTACTAAAACTGCCCTTTTGCATGGTATTGTCAGCATCCAGAAAAAAAAACAAAAAACAATTGTCTGTTCTATTTCCCTGTTCTGCTGTTCTCTGTTTTAGGTTTTGTAATCATTTGTAACCTTGAAGCCTCTGTACCTTCAAGTAGCTCTAATATTTCAGCTAATCTTAGTAAAGTCACAAAAAATTCCTGGTAGCGTCTTGTGTCATCACTCACCACCTTACCTTTTAATACTAATTTCCCAGCATTTTCATGCCATTAGTGCATCTACAAAAAGCAGAGATGAATCATCTTTTAAATAAGTTTGTATCATTGCATCTTTCAAATGAGATGTAATGCCAGTAATAAAAGCCTGTAATAGCTAATAGCTTAAAGAGCTGTAAAGAGTATTTAATGGTTTAATGGATGTAATATACAGTATCTATCTATCTATCTATCTATCTATCTATCTATCTATCTATCTATCTATCTATCTATCTATCTATCTATCTATCTTCTTATGCTGGCCATACACGGTTAGAAAATCGTTCAAAAAAGCGTTTGATACGCTTGATCGTTCGGTTTCGAAGTGTTAGTAGGCAAATTTTGATTCTCGAAATGCAAATTTTATGCCAAAAAAGCAAAACAACGTGTCAGATTTTTTGCGCTGAAACAAACGATTTTCGAAACGTTAGTAGTGGAATTGATTGAAAACAGTTCGAATAAATCTACAGCGCATGTGCATGTTAAGATTTAACCCCAGATTGTGTAATCGATCGACAAAAAATCTACCGTTAATGTTGTTCACGATCCATAATATGTAGATAATTGGGCAACATCTATTGATACAATGATGGCATTATCGCATGCACGTTCGACTGATTTTACTAATATCAAACGTTTTTGACGAACGATTTTCTAACCATGTATGGCCAGCATTACTCTGATCTTCTCTCTCTTCCTCCTTTTCCTAGCTATGTATTTATCTGTCTACCCTTTTCCTCTAGTATCTATATATCCTTTTCTCTCTCTTTTTTGTTTGTATCATTGTATCTTTTAAAATAAGATGCTATGCCAGTAAAAAAAGACTGTGACAGCTAGCTGTAAAGAGCATGTAATGGTTTAATGGATGTAATATACAGTATCTATCTATCTATCTATCTATCTATCTATCTATCTATCTATCTATCTATCTATCTATCTATCTATCTATCTCTG
Source organism: Glandirana rugosa (assembly GCA_018402905.1). Taxonomy (NCBI): domain Eukaryota; kingdom Metazoa; phylum Chordata; class Amphibia; order Anura; family Ranidae; genus Glandirana; species Glandirana rugosa. Next base: position 71,914 of record BLSH010290578.1, on the reverse strand, counting down.
TCTATGTCTCTATCTAGCCATCTACCATGGAGGTATTTAGTGTGAATAGACTATTAAGCATGCTTCTTTAACCTGGGAATCCTTGTATCTCAGTTAAAATGACACTGAATTCTTTAAACCTGGACAGGTTTTGTGACAAAGGATTAAGACAGACACCTTATTAAACATCTTGTAGCAGGTTAGAAAACAAGGACATCTTGAAAGGTCAGATCCAGGCTGACAGGCACTGTTTCTGTACATCAAATTAAACAGAGTGACTCAGAGTCTCAATTACTGTTCAGCAACAGCACCAACATCTTGCGGGAGATTCGCCCAATGGCAATTTGGCATCACACAGAGATCACGATGTAATGAACTGAAGGTCAGGAGATCTCTGTGTTGCATAAGATTTCACTGTGATGGATCTTGGCTTTTTTTAATAGCCCGAGGAAGATCAGAAAATATTACTGTAAGTGAGAATATATGTAACAGCACTGCCATGACTTGCAGTAAAATGTAAGCATCATTGCTGATCTGCAGAATCTAAAAAGATAAGGACACAAAAGGAATCTAAACACCGGGGATAGGCACTTGTCACTAAATACATTTACATTTATTTTTAGCTAGCTCCCACTTTGAGGTACACTCAGGGCCGGATTAAAATCATCATGGGCCTGGTGCTGAGGATTTTGGTGGGCTTTTTAATGGAAATAAATTAAATAAAAAAGCAAATAATTTTTTGCTAAAACAAAATAAATATACTCTCACCACTAATATCCTGCAGCCTCTCAGCAGCAGCAACACCACTAATACCACCTGCTATGCGGTCTCTCACCAGCAGCAACATAGGGTAACCGCATTTCCAAACTGCCATTCAGGGACAACCCCCCTCCCAAAAAAAGATGGAGGAGGAATGTAGTCTCGGGGGTTGACGGGCAAATGGCTGGTGTTAGCACTTAAATCATCCTGACATCATGCTTTATTTGGTGTCAGGATGATCAAATTCTATCTGATGCAGCGTGTCACTTGCCACCCATAGCCTGCCACCAGATGCAGGTTGTGACTTGCCACCCATAGCCTGCCGCCAGATGCAGGTTGTGACTTGCCACCCATAGCCTGCCACCAGATGCAGGTTGTGACTTGCCACCCATAGCCTGCCACCATATGCAGTGTGTCACTTGCCACCCATAGTCTGCCACCAGATGCAGTGTGTCACCTGCCACCCATAGCCTGCCACCATATGCAGTGTGTCACTTGCCACCCATAGTCTGCCACCAGATGCAGTGTGTCACTTGCCACCCATAGCCTGCCACCAGATGGTGTGTGTCACTTGCCACCCATACACTAGAGAATAGTAAATGATGGCCATAAATATGATGCAAACAGCTGATTTCTTCAAAATGGGGTTTTATGAGAATGATTTTTTCATAGTTGGGCACCCTATAGGACCTATGCAAAGCGGTGCGCTGCGTTGCATCTAAAATGATGCAAGTTTACTTTTAGTATGCTGCAGAGCTTTGGCAAATCATTTTAAATTAAATTAATGGCTTGCTTGAAACAATAGGTGTCAAATTCACAGTACTGCACGTTAAACATCAGTGTGCTTACCACACTTTAATGAAGGTAAACACGACCCACAACTGAACACAACTGGTATGTTTAAGAAGAGTATTGTGGCTATTACCATTACAATGACATCCTTGGTTATATCCCCAAGATCCTATCTGCTTAAGTTTGAATGTGATATTGATGCATGCATGAGCCCTGGTTTTCTCCCACAATCTAGAAATATACTGCTAAGTTAACCAATATCTAGGATGCATAAATTGGTACTTAGATGGTATAAATGCCCGTGTGGATGAATGTCACACTAGTATATCACGATTAAACATTTCCTAATATTACCACAACAAATGTAAAATGAGCAGGTCGTTTCCACAGTATGGGCTGCTTTAAAGTGGTAGTAAACTCCACTTTGTGATTTTTGCCTACAGGTAAGCTTATAATAAAGCTTACCTTTAGATAAAATGAATATCTTCTGAACGTGCACCTTGTTTGGCAGTCAGTGACGTCACTGGCACATGTGCTCTGAAGAAACATATTCATGCCATTCCTTTCTTGCCGTGGCTCTGACTCCCACGGGAATGCATGAGAGTAATGTCATTGGGGCTCGGCAATTCAAACGACTGGAAGGAAGACCGGGTGAAGATGGAATACCACTCTGCAGTTTCTAGGTTTTAGCGCTGAATTTCACACCAGCCTGGTGTGTATCTATTTTTAATGTCATGGTGAAGATGGAAGCCCTTTTAGCAGTGACATTACGTCACTGGAGGGCTTAGTTTCAAGGTAAGTCTTTCATAATGTGTTAGTATGCAATGCATACTAGAAAATTATACCATTGCCTTTCAAGAGGAGTTCTTCGTTTCTTCTAAAGTTTACTACTGCTTTAATTTGAACCTGTGCCTAGACAATGCATGTGAACACATATTCTAAACAAGCTCTTAAAGCACCTCTCTAGTTATAGGCAATGTGGAGAAAGTTGTGCTCAAATTCCACAACAGAAGGTATCAAATCAGAGCTTCTTTTTTTCAGTCTCTAAATTGTGGTCCATGGACCATATCCTGCCTGCTACAAGACTGCATCCGGCCCGCAGCTAGGGTCAGGTTCCTCCCACTGCGCTGTGTTTATCAAGTCAGTTGGTTGGTGGGACTACTCATAACTTAGCAATCAATGATGCGCTAGCTCCAGCAAGAGGACACAACTACCTCTTTCCATACCTGCTCTTCAGCTTCCAGCTTTCATCTTGCAGCTATGCTGACTACAGTCACACTGTAAGCAAGGTAAGGATGAACCACTGATAGTGAATCTGATGAAAGGGGGCTCTGATGGAGGGGGGACTCTGATATGGACACTGATGTAAGACTCCTAAAGCAGACGTTAATGTAAGGGGGGTTCTGATGGGGACCCCAATGTAAGGGGGGAATTCTAAGGTGAACACTGATGTAAAGGGGGCTCTTATGGGGACTTTGATGTAAGTGGTGCTCTGATGAGGACCCTGATGTAAGGAAGGTTCTGATGCAGATCCTGATGCAAGATGGGATCTAATGGGGACCCTGATGTAAGAGGGGCTCTGACAGGGACCCTGATTTAAGGGGGAACTCCTAGGACAGTCTCTGATGGGGGGGGGGGGTGCTCTGACAGGGACTCTGATGTAAGTGGGGACTCCTAAGACAGATATAAGCGCGGAGTTTCCTTAAATTCTTTCTCTGTTTTCTGTTCAGAATCATGTTGATCCAAAAAAATATCCAAGTAAATATCATTCATTCATATATTATCCATTGATTAAAAATTAAAGTTTTTTTGGCCAGTGAGCATTAGTAAAATATATAATGTGGCCCTCATACTGATACGTTTGGAGACCCCTGAGCCAAAGAAGGCAGAGATAGCGTATTTTAAAGCATTTTACAAATATGTAACTAAATTAAAGTTTCACTTCAAGCACACCAACTGTCATTTAAATATATACCTCAATAGATGCAAAGGAGATCCATCCACTTTTTGTGCACCAAATGCTTTTGTAAACCCAGATATTATCTTGTAAAAGTCACAATGACATCATCACTGTGCTCTACATAATCTGTGCAGAGATCAAAGTTGAGGAAGGGACACAGTAGGCCAACCCACTACAGGCTGCTTGCAGAAAACTACGGGAAAGGAGCAGATACAAGACCACTCTCACTGCACCATTAGAGAGGGCAGCGGTGACTGATCTTTAATACATGAAGATGCTGCATGGTGGCTAACAATAGATCATTACACAGATCGGGAAGAAATACAAAAAGCACACCAGATTGAAATAAAAATAAACATACCTGAGCAAACTCAGCCATCCATCCATTTCTCCATGCTTTATTTTGTTGAGAAATCACTTTGACCCCCCCAGAATTTCTAGCTGCAGCCACATTGAGTAAGGGCAAATGATTCATGTAGCATTTACTTCCTGGAATCCATCTGCCTTTAGCTCAGGCATGGAAGTCGAAGTGTGTGCTTAGCTGAGATAACCCCTCCTCCCCTCTTCCAGATGAAAAAAAAAAACTCTGAAGACTCCTGGGATGTATGGCATAATTTTGCCTTAAGCCAGAAACCAGGAAGCAACTGAAGAAATGTAAAAATATGGTTAAAACAAGAAAATATAATATACTTTCCTATCTGTTTAATAATGCTGGCAGCACAAGGATTAATAATAGTTAATTTCGATTAGGAGAGTTTAGTTCCACCTTAATGTTCATAGTCTAAGCAGAGGCGCACTTTCAATAATGATTGAATCTTCTCTATTGTGTCAGAAACCCTGAAAAAATATGTGTAGTATCAAGGCGGAAGGTTTTCTATCTCAATGCATTCTATGCATTAAGATAAAAAACCTTCTGTGCATAGCAGCCCCCCCTCAGCCCCCCTAATACTTACCTGAACCCCAACCCGAGCTACGAGTGCCTCGGCCGTCCGGGACTCTCCTCCTGATTGGCTGAGACACAGCAGCGGTACCATTGGCTTCCGCTGCTGTCCAACAAAGTCAGTTAGCCAAACAGGAGAGAGAGGGGGTGGGACACACAGAGCTGTGGCTCAGCTCAGGTGCCCCCATAGCAAGCTGCTTGCTGTGGGGGCACTCGACAGGGTGGGGGGGGGGCAAGAGAGCCAGCAAGGGTCCTGAGAAGAGGAGGATCCGGGGTGCTCTGTGCAAAACCACTGCACAGAGCAGGTAAGTATAACATGTTTGGTATTAAAAAAATAAATAAAATGAGACTTGACTGCTGAGAAGCATAGGCTCATTTATGACCAACTAATAACCAATACTTTGCCCCCCCCCAAAAGGACGCAGAGACTGATAAAGGTTGGAAATAGGGCAAAGCCACAGCTTTATTGAACTTTTCAAAAGTACAACTTTCCAAATGTACCAAACAACATCGCCAGCCACAGTATACCATGTGCACCCATAAAGAATAAACTCACATAGTCTAAAAGGCCTGTCCTTACCATCAGTGCCAGACAGGCATTAGACAATTTAACTTGAGGGCAGAGCCCATAAAGCAACATCAATTGCTGGCAAGGTCAAAACCGCCAATAAAGCTGTGACAAAACATCACAACGGGCAGGCAGGTGGGCAACTCTTGACAGCTGAATCTCCTCAGAGCAGTTGGATGTGCCTCAGCGTAGCCTTCTCCTAGAGTTCAGACTCCACCCAGTCACCTCAGGTCATGTAGCCAATCCTAAGGGAGCTACTTAACTTCCCTTTTAGGTTCACACCCACAGTGATGCGATGCCATGCTTCCAACAGTCATGGCTCCCTTTCCCTAAAGGTAGTTCAAGGGGTCTTCATTATTATCACTTTAAAGGCTAAGTTCACCTTTAAAAAATAAATAAATAAATAAATATACAAATTTTAGAGGGAAAAAAAATGTGCATTTTTTTTCTGGAGCCTGCAGAGCATTGCACTTGAAATCAGCAGATTGCAGGTGCAACGTCAGGCTCCTGTAGAATCTCAATAAAACTGTCTGCCTGTACCTCCCGGGCAGACAGTTACTGGAGAGCAGGAAGATCAATGAACTACAAGAACATTCACTAGCACTCTCTGTCTGGCATGGTGGCAGACTGTAGTTGTAGTTCATTCATTCACAGAGCACTGTGGATGAATGATGTGGCAGTGTGGGCCATGCTCTTTTTAAATTGCAACGGGGGGTGCAGGGAGAAGGTCTCCTGCATGCTGTCACAGTGTGGGGATTGGAGGGGAGCAGGCAGGTGCTCTTTGTCAACATGTTACGCCCTAGATACGGGTGCATCATGTTACCAAAGGTGAAAAAGCATACACAATTTCTCAATGAAATCATCGCACAACAGCTTCAACATCCAAGCCTTTCTTTTAGCATGAAGCCAATAAACGTATAAATCGAAGGACAAGGAAGGATAGTTGGCGCTAGACTGCACCCCTGTGTGCTGGGTAGGATGGTTAAGTGAGAAAAAAAAAAAGGTCCTGGGGGGGGATCCTGGGATGGGGTCCTGCGGGAGCGGCTCCACAAATGGCAGCTCTCTTGGGGGCAAGAGAACCTCTGTGCTGAACAAAGAGAAGAAGGGAAACACAGCGCCTCTAAGTGTGATCATTAGACATATTTATTAAAAGCAAGATTAAAACTATCACAGACGAGAAGTAAAAACAGGCGTTGCAGTGTGAGTCTCCGCAGACTGTAGTGAACAGATGATGCCTCACTGCTTCTAGGATGGAATGAAAGGTGCCTGTATCTTTATTGGGTCTGGGACGTAGAGTCTGTATTGTTGTGTAGCCCGCAGCCTGTTTACATCTGTGTCTTCGTTTTGTCCTCCATTTTGTGGGAGACCATACTCCCCCCAGTGTTTATATATATGGACATTAACGGCAGTTCCGCTGACGTCACAATGTTGCCTTTAAATTTGCCCTACTCCAATATGGCCTGAAGAAGGAGCGTAGACTCCGACAAAGCTCCAGAACGAGCGTCCACCCGCCCAAACGAGGGCTCACCCACTGCTGGAAGTGACATCTACTGTGCCCGACACCGCAGCCCCAGGAACCAGGAAGCGCTGGGAGCAGTGTTGCCAACCGCCAGTAAATTTACTGACAGTTTGTAAAAATCTGTGATTTTTACAACTGTCTATAAATATCAGGGTCTGATAATTTGTCATGACTTTTAAGTGTAAACTGGGCAAACTACTTGATATGGGTATTGTCAGTGTTTCCATGTTGTGTTTAAATATCAATTGTCTTAGTTTTTAATAGGAGTTCTGTTATTTTTCAGGTTGTGTTGTACCTTTGTGACTGTTATGGGTATAGTTCATCAAACGGGTCAAATGTGAATTTTCAGTACTGTTTAATAGTCTGGGACTATAAATATCTGTCAACATTTTTAGTGTCTAAAAATGTTTGACAGTCATTTAAATGACCGCCAACCGTTGTGACGAGGGTCGCGAAGGACCAAGGACCCCGACGCCACAGCCCGTGTCATCTACAGTGAAGGTCGTCACCCACTCGGGAGCAAACCCGCCCACCTGCGAGCAAGACCTCGAAACAGCCTCAGATGCGAGGAAGAAGTCCGGTATAACCTCATCCCGTTTAAAT
>BLSH010290578.1:16014-27252 GCA_018402905.1 Glandirana rugosa | reverse complement strand
TTCTGAGTCATCCTTTGTCTCTGCCCCTACCCACCTCTGAGCACCGTCCCTTGGCTCCACCCCCTACCCACCTCTGAGCACCGTCCCTTGGTTTCACCTCCTACCCACCTCCCTGTATTGCCCCTTTTAGAGAATACAGAACCAAGTATTCTTTTGTCCTACTAAGTAATTTGTATGTAATTTGATACACCCCATCCCAGCAACAATGGCCTCCTAGTAACAATAGATCCCCCAGCAACAAAGTACCACCCCAGTAACAATAGATCCTGACCAGCACCAACAGATCTCCCAACAGTCAGCATCAATAGACCCTGCAGCAGCCAGCAGTAATAGACCTCTAACTCAATGGTAGATCCCTCCCAACAACAACGGAACCCCCCAGCAACATAACATCCCCTGTCAGCAACAATAGACCCCCCCACACAAAAATAGATCTTTACCAGCGCCAATAGATCCCTCAGCAGGCTGCATCACCAGACCCTCCACCACACTCCTTGCCATAAAATACATTCAGTGCTGGAGGTGCCGGAACTGCGTTCCCCCACGTTCCCCCTGAAAAAAAGCCCTGATTGTACAGAAATGGTACTCAAAAATCTTGTATTTTGTATTGTTTAGTCTAGTATTCTGCACAGGGTTGTCACAATGCTGCCCCTTCCATATTTTGGATTATTCTGTGAGAGCCAGGGATGAATAATTAAAGTGGTTGTAACCCTTTCATATATCCAGTGAAGGGACTGTCCTTAGGTGATACAGAGAGGTGAAACAAATCATCCTATGTAAGTTATATCTATCAGCAGTCTTCTCTTTTCTACATCTGTTCAAAGTGCTGAATTTATAAAGAGCAAAGTGCTTTCCAAGGAAATATAAGAAGGGTTGAAAATCAAGCGCCACGCCACTGCTAAGAGGACCAAATACAATGTTTTCATTAAAGGTCAGGAGTACAGATTAAGAGATAGTCAAAAGGGTTCAGGGGTCTACATGCCCCCTTCATCAGGGCTAGAAAGAACATAAGAAGATTATCATGTCAATCTGGCATCAATACAATGTCCCCTCCACGGTGTCATAATTAAAACCAAACAGTCAATATTAATGAGAGTGTCAAAATAATTACATAAAAAGAGAACATGAGTGTTGAGCAAAAATAAGAAAATGGGTGCCGAAAGGAAAACAAAATGAGATGAAAAGTCGGCAGAGTCATAGATGGGGGGGGGGGGGGGTCAGGTCAAGCAAACAACTTTAGGGTTCCATTGACACCTATACAGTTTGCTTTTGAGAGTTTATGCAGTGCTTTTTGAGTTTTTAAACCACAATTTAACTGCGATTTTGTTGCGTTTTCTCCATTTAAGTTCATTGAATCAAAAAAGCACAGTTTTGCATTTAAAAAGTCCCTGACCCTTTCCAAAAAGGCAGAGGCAGAAAAATGCATCGATGTGAATGTGTTCCATAGGAACCCATGTTAACAATAATGTCCTGCGTTTCTGCAAAAAGCATGAAAAAATGCATTGGTGTGAATGGAGCCTAATGGCCCGTACACACGTTCCGAAAATCGGACGGAAATCGTCATCCGAGGAAGAATCATACAATTTTCAGATGGTGTGTGCACTTCTTTCGACAGCCGATCCCGAAAGTCAGAACGAAAATTTTCGAAGGAGCAAGCTCCATAATTTTCCTCTTATGATACCAGATCGTACGATTTTCATTTAACCACTTGCCGACCGCCGATCGGCAATTGACGGCGGCAAAGTGTCTCGTTCCCGCAAATCGCCGTCATACGACGGCGGCTGCGGGAACGTGTATAGTGAGCGCGCGCGCGCCGCCGGAGGCGCGCCCGCGCACTCACTGTGTCCAGGGGGAGCCAGGGAGCGGGTGCGGCGGCTTCGATTGCCGCCGGCCACCCGCGATGCCCCCCCCGGAGCGAATGAGCGGAGGTCCGTGTATGTAAACACGGACCTCCGCTCTGTGTGAGGGGGAAGGGCTGTGATCACAGCCTTCCTTTACGTGAAGGCTGTGATAACTTCCCTTCCCCTGTTAGGGCATCCCCCATACAGTTAGAACACGCCCAGGGAACATAGTTAACCCTTAGCGCGCCCCCTGCAGGTTAACCCCTTCACTGCCAATGACATTTACACAGTAATCAGTGCATTTTTATAGCACTGATCGCTGTATAAATGCCAATGGTCCCAAAAAAGTGTCAAAATGTTCCGCCATGTCCGCTGAAATATCGCAGTACCGCAAAAAATCGCAGATCGCCGCAATTTTTAGTAAAAAATAAAAAAAAATTAAAAACCCCAAAAATGAATTCTCATCATCCGTTGCGCTCTTCTTTTGTTTATAGCGGCGATCAGAAATGACGCATCGGTGATCAAATACCACCAAAAGAAAGCTCTATTTGTGGGAAAAAAAGGACGCAAATTTCGTTTGGGTACAACGTCGCACGACCGCGCAATGGTCAGTTAAAGCGACGCAGCGCCGAATCGCAAAAAGGGCTCCGGTCCTAAAGCTGGAAATCCTTCCGGGGCTGAAGTGGTTAATCACTACAGTTGTCCTCCAAAAATACAATATAAATACACTACAACACATGACATCACTTTCGATTTTTTATTCTGTCATACAAGAATTTTCGTGACTTTAGTACACTCTTCCGATTCCATCTGAGATTATCATGCAAAAAAACCCCCGAATGATCGGTCGTCCAATTTTCGGAACGTATGTATGGGGCATAAGGCAAGTCACTCTGACTGTTCAATTCAATATCATATCCCAGTGTCAGCATGGTATTGTATCAGGGAGCACTTGCTTGAGAGAAATGTTCATGCTTGTTGAGCACTGGTAATTGACTTGATGTCCATAACCTGGCCACAGCTTTACTTTATGTCTACTCACATGATAAAAATGCTTTAATTTAGTATTAGGTGTTGTATATAATACATAAGTGACAGCGGGGATAATGCAAAGCATCACAGCTGCAGCATAAGGGGGAGAGGTTGGGGGTGGTAAAAGGTGTCTCAGTTTTTGCTACTATGATCTGACTTCCTGTTAGAGGGTGGCTTTGTTCATTCGACATGATCCCACAATATATAGGAAAGTAGCTACCCTCTTTGGCATGAACTATGGACTACAGGCTATGTAGTGTGCATAGAACAGTACACATGACCGTAACTAACCTGCACTGTTCATTCAAAGCAAATGCAGTAGTGGGGCAAAAGAGGTTCTGGAGCTCATGAATGATGTTACAAGGAGGCAAAAATCGTAAGAAACAATTTCATGAAAAATAGATTACAGGGCTATTCGTGAAGAATACTAATTTCCATGCTGCAGCTGTCCCACATTGGCGCTAAGACTGCATACTGAGCAATCACGTGACTGCTGATCACTCAGCTCTCATTCTGCTCAAAGCGGAGAGCAGTGACTCTCAGTCACTACTCTCTGCCCTGCTCTTCCAGTGCTCACTGCTGTGCCAGGCTACGGATAGGAGGAGCCAGCTTCCTGTGAGCCCAGGCTGCTTATCTCCTCTCTTACCCATTTCTGTGGACATAGACATGATTCTTTAACCAAGCTGAGCTGTCATGTCTGTGCATCCTCCTTGTGGGTAAAAGTGACACATAAACAATCCGACTGCCCTTGGGTGTTTGTGGATGTCCTAAAATATATGTAACTTGCTCTCCTGCATTGACTTCTGTTGCCAGGTCAAAGATAGAATGGCTAAGGATAAATACTTAAGCTGTACTTCTAGTACAAAAATGATAAAAATCTAAGATCAGGTTGATTAGAACCATTTGAAAGAAGTAAATTTGTTCCCTTTGCACATAAAAGAGGGTTGCTGATTACAGCGTTTAGTAACTTTATATAAACTTAAAATGAGGAACAGCTAAAAGGTATAATCCCTTCTGCGTTACTAGGTGACTGCTGGAGATTGCTTTGTAGACAGATCAACTAACTTTTTCAGCTTGAGGAAGGTAAAACTTCTCACACTAATCTTGGCTTCCTGAAGCTTAACTTCAAGTCTGCTGAAAGGGAATTATATCCATGGCAAAGGGAAAAACAGATTTACCTGTATATAGTAGGAATGTAATGTAGTGCGGCTTGTATCAGGGAACAATGCAAAAAAATTACAATAAAGGGGATTGCATTGCTCAAATCTAATTTCTCTTTGGGATGTAATTGAGCTTAAACACTTTTTTTTAATAAGCCTTCCCCAAAAAAGTATTTGGTGAAATTCTTACCCCAACACTTGCAGCTTACTACTTTCAATCGGTGTTGCCAACCTACCAGATTGAAATTTACTGACACGACTCCCAACATATACTGAGGCAACCACGTTTTACTGACATTTCCAAAAGTTAAAAAAATTACAGTTTTAAGTGCAAATTTCAGTATTTAGGCTACAAACAAGTACAATATGCAATTAGCATTAGGATATGTATTGTAGATGTTAAGGAAAAAAACACATTTCTTATTTTATTTTTGATATAGTAAGTAGCTCAGGGACAGGACTCAAGAGGACAAGCAGTGGCGGCCGGTGCACCATTCTCCATTTTTTAGGGGGGGGCAGCAAACAAACCGCCCCTCCCCCAACCAGGTGGACAGAGCCAGGGCGTAGCATGCTCTAACAACATCAATCACCATCTTTCATCTCCTAGCTCAACTGCATGGCAACTCTGCCTCTGCATGTCACCGTCGGAGACTGCATGCTCCCCCCGCCTCCGCCTCCTCCTCTCCGCTCCATCCACCGCCGCACACATCACATGAGTGGGTGAACTTGGGGCGCAGTGCTCTATCGAGCCCACCCGTTTTTGAAGTCAGGCTCTAATCATGTGCTTAAAAAAAAAAACCCATTGAAATACATCCATCCTGTGCCCTTTATGTAAATTAGCAGCTGGGCACATGGATTAGAGAGAGGGACACTCTTTATGGAGCTGCCGCCACTGAGGATAAGAAATTAGAATGGGCAACACACACACATGAAACCGACTCTCACAGTGACATTGACAGCCGTGTGCAGCAGCACAGATCACGGTCACAACACGTCCCCTCCTGAGTCACAGTGACAGTTTCTCTCCATGCCAGGTGGTCTCTTCAGTCCATTTCAGTCCAAACAGCACTGACAGTCCCGCTCCCTGCTTGCCTTGCTCCTGTCCTGCAGATCCACACACGAGGCTCCAGCTGCTCCACTCTCTTGGACCATGACATCACATGACATGCCCAGGCACCACCTCCGCAGCTCTACGCCAAGTGTCACAGCCATATTTTTTACTGGCAACTTTTTCCTGTCACTGGCATTTACTGGCAGGAGAAAAGTGCCCATTTTTACTGCCTGACAGTAAAAATACTGACGGTTAGCAACACTGCTTTCAATGCTGTTGGCTACAGTTCTCATTGCTGCGTCTCAGAACTTCTGGTCTTGACCTGAAAGAGCTAACAGTGGACAGTTCAGTCTCCAGCCACTCTGTTAGAGAAGCTTAGAGACGGGAAGGGAGAGAAGGAGGTAATAGCAGCAGAGTGCCTTGCCATTCTAGGCTACAGCTCTGTGTGTTTCTATTGAGGAACAAAGTGGGGGGAGACACAACAGTAGTCCCTGCATGCAAAGGTAACTCCATAGGATACTGCAAGAGAAAGGAACCACTTTAAAACAGGAAACCTGGGACAGTGGTCATGGCACCTGCTTATACTGAAACATAGGCAAGGATTAAAAGATAAAGAAGCTGCATACAATATAAGTGATTAAACCAGCTGCTGAAAGTGCTTACATTTCTTAGTGTAATTTCACTTTCATGACCCCACTTAAAACCTATTTTCAACCAAAATATAAAACAGAAATATCAGCACAACGAACATAGTAACTACAGTCACTAGGATGTGTCTCTTGTGCTGATGCCTCTTCTGCTAGTTGATATCTTTCTCCCACCCTCTTACCCATAAGTTTCGTTGTGAAGATTAATAGAATTAAGGGGCTGTCACAAGAGTGTCCTTCCTTTCTGCCCAGCTGCTCCATACATAGAAACTGTATTACAGCTACAGCATCTATGAAAATTAGAGCATGGACCCAGGAGGATTTCACCTAACAGAAGAGGCTTCAGCATAAGAGATGCAGCCTACTAACTGTAAGTTATGTACTGAATTTTCTGTTTTTTATTTTGGCTACACTTAGGCCTTAACTGGTTACATTCACCTCAATTACAATTAGTGAACCTGTTCTTTTTAGAGAGAATTTATTTTATACAGTCTTTACATGGTGGGTCTGAACTTGCTTCTCATTACTATAATTACTAGGGATGGGCCCGCGGTTCAAGTTGAGCGTAAGTCGAACGAAGTGTGAACATTATGCGTCGTTCGCGCCGCGGAGCGCCCCATAATGCATGCCGTCTGCGCTCGCCGTGTTCTCACAGTTTATGTCACCAGGGCCACCCGGTGGCATAGCTGGTAACCCCACCCCCTCTGACATCATGTGACGCCAGAGGGGCGGATCACTCAATTACGCCACTGGGAGGCCCAGCCCTTGACTATAAACTATCAAAACAAAGAGAGCTCAGTCTACGGGAGCCCTCTCATGGAGGAGGAGCTATTGCATTATTTTTTTTCGGGTCCGTCGCATGCCGTGATTGACCATGGATTACAACGGGGGACACTTATTTTTTTTTTATTTTTTAATAAAGGACTTGTCCCTAATGGTCTCCTATGTCTTTTTCTTTTTTGACACTTTTTGGTGAATTAGTAGGGGTACGATGTACCTGATACTAATTCACATAGGGGGGCCAGGATCTGGGGGCCACCTTATTAAAGGGGGCTTCCAGATTCCGATAAGCCCCCTGCCCGCAGACCCCCACAACCACAGCCCAGGGTTGTGGGGAAGAGGCTCTTATCCCCATCAACATGGGGACAAGGTGCTTTGGGGTGGGGGGGGCGCATAGTCCTCCCTGCCCCAAAGCACCCATACTCCCCATGTTGACGGCGTGTAGCCTGGTACGGTTTGGGGGGGGGGGGGGGGGGGGGGGGGGGGCGCTCGCCTGTCCTCCCCTATCCTGGCCAGTCAGGTTGCATGCTCGGATAAGGGTCTGGTTTGGATTTTAGGGAGGATCCCACGTTAAATTTTTTAAAAATTTTGGCACGGGGTTCCCCTAAAACCCATACCAGACCTGGTATGGACTGGGGGGGACCCTACAAAAATTTTTCAGTGATTTTATCTATATTGCCAGGAACCAGCAATACATTACAGCCACAAGTGGTTTTAAATGACAATTTTTCCTTTACAAATGTCATTTTGCTTTGGCACCATTCTAAACATCACAGATATGCCTTTTACAGGCAGACTAAGGGAACCCCCCAGGCACATTATTTAAAGGAATATTTCATTTTTATTGTTTCACTTTAAGCATTATTAAAATCACTGCTCCTGAAAAAACGATTGATTTAAAAACTGTTTTTTGCATTGATACATGTCCCCTAGGGCAGTACCCAGGTCCCCATACACTTTTTATGGCAATAACTTGCATATAAACCTTTAAAATGAGTACTTTTGATTTTCCATATTCGGGTCCTATAGACTTTAATGGTGTTTGAATGTTCGCACAAATCTTTTGTCCGTTTGCATGTTCTGGTGCAAATTGAACGGGCCATCCCTATTAACTACCCAAAATAAGAATGGCGCATGCTAAAAATTCTATATTATAGAGGCTTCCATTATTGTTTGGGGGTTATTGGTCCACTTGCACATTGCACACCCATGCAGGACATCCTTTGCTTTTTCAGAGCAATCCTACATTTTTCAATAAAGCTGTCTGATACCAGTAGCTATACTACCCCCAAATAGTTAATGGTTTAATTCATTTTGGGGAAACTGGTAGCTATTGTGAAAATACAAGTCTCTGTATTATCTGCCAGTTTGGACCTTCCTGAATGGGGAAACAATCTCAACTGGTAGCACAGTGGCTAAGTGGTTAGTGCTTCCACCTAGCAGCACTAGCATCGTCGGTTCAAATCCCCACCATGGCACTATCTGCCTGGAGTTTGCATGTTCTTCCTGTGCTTGCTTGGGTTTCCTCCGGGTACTCTGGTTTCCTCCCGCATTCCAAAGACATGCTGGTAGGTTAATTGGCTCCTGTTTAAACTTGCCCTACATGTATAAATGTAAGCTAGGTGCCATAGATTGTAAGCTCCTTGAAGGCAGGGACTGATTTGATGTATAATATATGTATGGTGCCTGTGTAAATTGATGGTGCTATATACTCTAAGTACTTATAATAAATAATAACTGATTTAAGCTATGTGTAGGCAGGTGCGGTTAGCTACTTTGCCACTAGGTGGCTCTGTTTAAGAATAGTGTTTGGCTACAGTAAGTAAGGTCTTCAGGTGCTAGCCTCCTTTTAAAGTGATTCTAAAGGAAATAATTAAAATAAAACAAGCTATAGTTACCCGCTCTGCGCAATGGTTTTGCACAGAGCAGCCTCGATCATCTTATTATTGCACCCCCCCTCCACTGAATGCCCCCATAAAAAGCCTTTTGCTTTGGGGGCTTCTGAGCCACGCTCTGTGTGTGAATGGACACAGCCCCGCCCACCACTCTCTCCTCATTGGCTCACAGGCTGTAATTGACAGAGGCAAGAGCCAATGGCTCCCGCTGCTGTGTGAGCCAATGAGGAGAGAGAGACCCAGGAGAGTCGCTGCTCTCATGCACATCGCTGGATCGAGATGGGGCTCAGGTAAGTATAAGTAGGGCTGAGGGGAGCTGCACCCAGAAGGTTTTTTTAAGTTAATTATTATTGTTATGCAAAATGTATATAGTTCCAACAATCTATGCAGCATTTTACAATAAAAGGGCAGACAGTATAATTACAATACAATTTAATACAGTAGGAATCCGAGGTCTCTGCTCATTAAAGCTTACAATCTAAGATGCCTAGAATGCATTAAGGTGCAAAACATTGAGCCTTTAGAACCACTTTAAGTGGAGCCCTCCTGAAGTGATGTCATGGGTTAATCAATGCCCAGTTAAAAGCCAGATGGGAAGGAGCCAGAGTGACCTTGGGGCTTGGGAGCTTAACATCCCACACCTATGTGGATGCAACCAGCAGGACTGTAGACCGTGGATATGGCAGGAGGCCAGCAGGAGTAGGCCAATAATCAGGAGGTGCTGGCTGTAGTTATCCTGTCCCTTATGAAGGTGGGGGCTAGGGTGGATTGCAAAATGCGATTCACTGTGTCATTTCCAGTGATTCCAGAATGTACTAAATTCCACCAGTAAAACGCAACAAAACTACTTTTGATTGTGGGCATTCCATCCTTTGGGGATATGAAGGTCAACATCCGGGGATATTGTCTGGAGGCCTCTGGCATGAAGTGTGGCACAGGATGGCGGTGGGTTCAGCCTCAGCATGAGGGATCGTGTTTTAGCAAGACAGGAGTGGGGGTGGGGACTTCTGCTCTTAGCACCAAATTCAGTCAATCACAAAGTTTCTCTTACATACTGAGGTCATACAATATTATAACACATTATAGTATATAAGTACATGATAAATTAACATTAGTTTAAATACCTGCATAGATTTATGCAGGTGTATCGCTTGACCATATAACCTTTGATTAATTTATAATTCCAAGTACTTTAAATTAGAATGAATAGAATGTGCCTTCTGTTCAATTGAAAACATGAGGGATTATGCATACATTTTATGACCATATTAAACAAAAGACCGAGTGCTACTATACAAGCCATGGACTCCTGATATCAATGTTACATTATGGTATGCAGTGACATTCTTCTTCATAATATATAGGACACCAACACGTAGAAAGGTGACTGTCAGTTCAGGGACAAAAGACACCTTCATATTTTCTATTTTTTTTTTTAAATCATCCTTTATTAAAGGTTCCATAACATACAAACAATACACCTTTCCACATGCAACATGCCTGAAAAGGGTTTGACAATGAGGTAAGCATAAAGGAAACTGTATTGAGATATTGAGATATTGTCTCATTATGAAAAGCATACTTTTAACAATTTGCCAGAACATAATACAATTAAAAAAAAAAGAAAAAAAAGGAATTGTCATGAGATCCAGTTGCCAGCACAGCCCTATATCAGCCAGTAAATCAAGATAGAGATAAAACTATAGTTTAAGAAAGCTACTATCCCAAAGAACGAGTCATTAAAGTCATTAGAAACGCTATGGCTTTTACCTTAATCAATACCCCCCCTAACCCTATACACTAAGGATGGGCGAGCGGTTCGGTCCAAGCATGAGTTCGGGGACGAACATTGGCTGCTCGCTCATTCACCAAGCAACCGAATTATCAGTATGTTCGACCATTTTTTCGGCCCACCAAATGACCACAATGCACTGCACCGTTGCACAGTGCATTGAAAGCACTGATTGGCTGAGTAATAAAAGCTTCTCCCTATCAAGGCACAGAGCACTGTCAGAGCCATGATTGGACGCTGTCATGATGATTTTATCCAATCATGGCTCATTGTTCTTAGTCCCGCCCCACGCTATAAAAGTATTCTTTCAATAGGGGCCATTTTTAGTGTGATCTCGGCGTGGAAAGAGATAGAACAGGGCTCTCTTCTGTGCTACTAGACGGTTAGTGTGCTATAGTGTGCTATTGTGATGCTATTTTCAGTGTAGAATATTAGTTTAGTGTGAATCTAGGGATAGATCAGTCAGTGTGAGTGTAGTGACCACCACCATTCATCTTTACATTAGTGTGAATCTAGGGATAGTTCAGTCAGTGTGAGTGTAGTGAGTGAACACCATTCATCTTTATATTAGTGTGAATCTAGGGGAAGTTCAGGCAGTGTGAGTGTAGTGAAAGTTCAACACAGTGGGGGTCATTTACTATAGTGCTGCCGCAAAATAGCGGCAAAATTGCCGCAAAATAGCGGCAAAATTGCCGCGAATCGCGGTAATTACCGCGATTCGCGGTCGATAAAACGCCGTTAAAACGGCGATAAAACGCCGTCGTGATATCATTTACTGGGGGTGACACAACTTGAAAGTGATGTGAGTGTGACGGACTTGAAGGGGATCTAAGTGTGATTATATTTCTACTTACCACAAGTGAGTGATGTGAGTGTGACTGACTTGATAGGGATCTAAGTGTGATTACATTTCTACTTACCACCACCAGTGATGTGAGTGTGACTGACTAGATAGGGATCTAAGTGTGATTTGATTATAAGATGTGACTTTTATCGTAGTGTTATCGTGTGATATCGTGTGATTGGCAGATCATCGTGTC
>BLSH010290577.1:33958-58833 GCA_018402905.1 Glandirana rugosa | reverse complement strand
ACCATGAAAGCTTTTGTAAAATCCCTGACTCCTGCCAACTTGAACCAGAAAGCTAGGCCTACCAGCTCGCGATCCATTGATGCGGCTGAAGAACCCCTGACAAAATAAAGAATTATAGCAGGAACATTAATCCCAGAGTCCAAACCACCTACCTCCACCAACAAAGAACTCGTTCGCTCCTAGTCCTGGAATACGCCTCCCATGTAGCGGCACTGAAGGAATCCCAAATAAATCCAGCGGCGACTCCAATGCTATCTTCCACAGCCGCCGAGGACAAGATATCCCATGTTGCTCAGCTGCCGGTGCCAACACACAAAACTCGTCCCACTGAAAACGAGACAAGGCACCTGCTACTTTGTTGCAAATCCCAGGAATATGCACAGCATAAATGAAAGCATTCAATCTCAGGCACATTAAAGCTAAGTGGCACAAGAGGCCAATACGGTATTGAACGCTGACACTACCCCCATTTTGTCACAGTGAATTTGCATTTTCTTGTTCCAAAAGGCATCACCCCAAATCTCAACTACCAGTACTACCAAAAGTAAAAGGTTCTTTAACCGGTTCCCTACCAAGTCATAGTGAAATGACGTCAGCAGGAACCCTTCGTCGATCCGGGCCAACATCATATGATGTTGGCCCGCAGCACGGCGATCGCAGATCGATCGTGTGTCCGGGGGTCGTGTCCCCCCCAATCGGGGTAAAGAGCCAATAGATTTGGCTCTTTACCATGTGACCAGCTGTATCCAATCACAGCCGGCCACTTTGTTGTTACACATGCCGCGGCTCGTGCGCGTACCCGGTGACGTGCAGCGCGGCGATCGGGGACGAGGCTTGTCCCTTGGACACAGCCGTCCCCGATCAGGGTAAATGAGCCAATGAAATAGCTCTTTACCACATGAGCGGCTGTGTCCAATCACAGCCAGTCATAAATGTAAACAGTTTACATGTAACGCGTTGTTACCTGGCTCTTCTCCTCACACACTGATCCAGTGTGAGGAGAAGAGGAGAACTGTGAGTTACCATTACTTGATCATTATTACTGTGCCAAGATTGTGCCCCACTCCCCTAAAGAGTACCTGTCAATCCATCAGAGTACCTGTCAGTCAATCAGAGTACCCTATCATCACATCAGAGTACCCGTCAGTCCCTCAGAGTACCCGCCATACTATCAGAGTACCTGCCCTACCATCAGAGTACCTGCCATACCATCAGAGTACCCGCCATACCAGCAGAGTACACTATCATCACATCAGAGTACCTGTCAGTCCATCTGAGTACCCGCCATACCATCAGAGTACCCGCCATACCAGCAGAGTACACTATCATCACATCAGAGTACCTGTCAGTCCATCTGAGTACCCGCCATACCATCAGAGTACCCGCCATACCATAGGAGTACCTGTCAGTCCATCAGAGTACCTGTCAGTCCATTAGAGTACCTGCCATATTATCAGAGTACCTGCATACCATCAGAGTATCTGCCATACCATCAGAGTACCTGCCATACCTTCAGAGTACCTGCCAGTCCATCAGAGTACCTGTCAGTCCATCAGAGTATCTGTCAGTCCATCAGTGTATCTGTCAGTCCATCAGAGTACCTGCCAGTCCATCAGAGTACCTGCCAGTCCATCAAAATACCTGCCAGTCCATCAGAGTACCCGTCAGTCCATCAGAGTACCCATCAGTCCATCAGAGTATCTGTCAGTCCATCAAAGTACCTGCCAGTGCATCAGAGTAACCACCAGTCCATCAGAGTACCTGCAAGTCCATCAGAGTGCCCTATCATCACATCAGAGCACCTGTCAGTCCATCAGGGTACCTGCCAGTCCATCAGAGTACCTGCCAGTCCAACAGAGTACCCGCCAGTCCATAAGAGTACCTGCCAGTTCATCAGAGTACCTGCCAGTCCAACAGAGTACCCTATCATCACATCAGAGCACCTGTCAGTCCATCAGAGTACCCATCAGTCCATCAGAGTACATGTCAGTCCATCAGAGTACCTGCCAGTCCATCAGAGTACCTGACGAGCAGTCCAGTATAACCTGTCATACAGCCACCATGTCCAAAAGGTTATACACTCAAGAAGAAGCATACAAAATGCTATGCCTGACCGACGAGAGCAGCGGGGAGCTCTCATCGCCCAGTGACAGTTCCAATTACAGTTCTGATTTAGAATACCAACCCATCGAAGAAAGTGTGTTATCATCTGAATTTGAGGAGGAAGAAGTCCGTCGGAAAAGAAGACGGTTTGAAGATGAGGCAGCTACCAGCAGCGCCAGAGACCCTAATGGCCAATCGACAGATGCCAACAGCGCTAGACCAGAAGAAGAGAGGCCCGCCAGTCCATTAGAGTACCCGCTAGTCCATCAGAGTACCCACCATACCATAGGAGTACCTGTCAGTCCATCAGAGTACCTGTCAGTCCATCAGAGTACCTGTCAGTCCATCAGAGTACCTGCATACCATCAGAGTATCTGCCATACCATCAGAGTACCTGCCATACCATCAGAGTACCTGCCAGTCCATCAGAGTACCTGTAAGTCCATCAGAGTATCTGTCAGTCCATCAGTGTATCTGTCAGTCCATCAGAGTACCTGCCAGTCCATCAGAGTACTTGCCAGTCCATCAGAGTACCCGCCAGTCCATCAGAGCACCCGCCAGTCCATCAGAGTACCTGTCAGTCCACCAGAGTACTCATCAGTCCATCAGAGTATCTGTCAGTCCATCAGAGTACCTGCCAGTGCATCAGAGTAACCACCAGTCCATCAGAGTACCTGCCAGTCCATCAGAGTACCTGCCAGTCCATTCAGAGCACCTGTCAGTCCATCAGAGTACCTGCCAGTCCATCAGAGTACCCACCAGTCCATAAGAGTACCTGTCAGTTCATCAGAGTACCTGACAGTCCATCTGAGTAACCTATCATCACATCAGAGCACCTGTCAGTCAATCAGAGTACCTGTCAGTCCATCAGAGTACATGTTAGTCCATCAGAGTACCTGCCAGTCCATCAGAGTACCTGATGAGCAGTCCAGTGTAGCCTGTCATACAGCCACCATGTCCAAAAGGTTATACACTCAAGAAGAAGCATACAAAATGCTATGCCTGACCGATGAGAGCAGCGGGGAGCTCTCATCGCCCAGTGACAGTTCCAATTACGGTTCTGATTTAGAATACCAACCCATCGAAGAAAGTGTGTTATCATCTGAATTTGAGGAGGAAGTAGTCCGTCGGAAAAGAAGACGGTTTGAAGATGAGGCAGCTACCAGCAGCGCCAGAGACCCTAATGGCCAATCGACAGATGCCAAAGGCGCTAGACCAGAAGAAGATACTCAGGAGTAGCAGAATGTATTTTGGGGTGTCATTTATGCTATGTGCATGCTATGTGTTGGAAATATCTTATAAATTGACAACATTGTGTAAAAAAAAATGTGTTTTCATTTCTTTTCCACATTTTCCAAAAACTTCTGAAAAAAACTGACATGTTCAAAAGACTCATTGTGCCTCATAGATTATACATTGGGGTGTTAGCTTTCCAAAATGGGGTCATTTTGTGGGAAATTCCATTGTCCTGGTGCTCCAGGGCCTTCAGAAGTGTAATAGGTGGTTGAGAGAGAAATGAGATGTGTAATTTATGCTCGTAGAACACCTAAAGGTGCTACTTCAATGTTAAGCCTCGGTATGTGGCCAGACTGTGTAAAAGTCTCACACATGTGGTATCGCCATACTCAGGAGGAGTAGCAGAATGTATTTTGGGGTGTAATTTTGGCTATGTACATGCTATGTGTTGGAAATATCTTATAAATGGACAACATTGTGTAAAAGAAAATGCGGTTTAATTTTTTTCCACATTTTCCAAATACATCTGGAAAAAAATTACATGTTCAAAGGACTCATTATGCCTCATAGATTATACGTTGGGGTGTTAGCTTTCCAAAATGGAGTGATGTTGTGGGCAGTTCCATTGTCCTGGTGCTCCAGGGCCTTCAAAAATGTAATAGGTGGTTGAGAATTGAGATGTGTAATTTATGCTCGTACAACACCTAAAGGTGCTACCTCAATGTTAAGCCTCTGTATGTGGCCAGGCTGTGTAAAAGTCTCACACATGTGGTATCGCCATACTCAGGAGGAGTAGCAGAATGTATTTTGGGGTGTCATTTAAGTATGCATATGCGGTGTGTGAGAAATAACTTGTTGTTATGACAATTTTGTGTATAAAAAAAAAAAAATTATTCATTTTGCAAAGAATTGTGGGGAAAAAATTACAACTTCAAAAAAGTTCACCATGACTCCTACTAAATACCTTGGGATGTCTACTTTCCAAAAAGGGGTCATTTGGGGGGTATTTGTACTTTACTGGCTTGTTAGTGTCTCACAAATTTAGATAGGCCGTCAGTACATCAGGTGTGATCAATTTTCAGTGATTTGCACCCAAGCTTGTAGACTCTATAACATTCACAGAGACTAAATAATATACACGAATTTGGGTTATTTTTACCAAAGATATGTAGCAGTATAAATTGTGGCCCAAATGTTTGAAGAAAAATTACTTTTTTGCAAAAATTTACAATAGAAAAAAAAGTGTTTTTTTTTGTCAAAATTTTCACTCTTTTTTTGCTTATATTGCAAAAAATAAAAACCCAGCGGTGATTAAATACCACCAAAAGAAAGCTCTATTTGTGAGAAAAAATTATACAGTTTGTGTTTGGGTACAGTGTAGCATGAGAGAGTAATTGAGATTCAAAGTGTGAGAGCACTGAAAGCTGAAAATTGGTCTGGGCAGGAAGGGGGTATAAACATCCTGTATTGAAGTGGTTAACAAACCAGCCGAGCGCCACTCGTCAGGCCACTTTTCAGCACTCCTGTGCCCTTGAAAGTAAGTCCCGTAGCCAACGGCATCCGTGAACAAGACCAAATCAGCATTAATTACAGGACCCGCCATCCACGGTGAGCGACCGTTATAGGACTCCAAAAAATTATCGCAAACCTGGAGATCAGCCCTGAGCTCCCTGGTCAGACGAATGTAATGCCCCCGAGCACTAACGCCTGAAGTAGCCAAGGACAACTGCCAGCAAAAAATCCTGCCCATAGGAATACTCCTACAAATGAAATTTAATTTGCCATGCAAAGACTGTAACTCCAACAACTGAATCTTCCAACGGCCGTAAGCGTCGCCAAACACCCTCCTTAGCGCCACCAACAGGGCCGGTGCTACCACTAGGCAAACTAGGCTTAAGGCGCACTGCTGCCTAGGGGCGCCCGGCCGCTGGTTTCCCTCCGCGTATGCATGTTCTGCAGGCTGCAGCACATAACTAACTCAGTCTCAGGCAGCTGCTCTGTCCGACCAGTAGTGTAATTAAAGGTGCAGCGCAGCACTGGAGCCAGCGCTAGAGGAAGCAGAGCCCATGCTTCCTGTATAGCGCAGCCTCCTGTCACATGGGCACGGCAAAGGGGATGGAGTCAGGGGTGGAGCCAATGGGGGCGGCAAAATGAGGATTTGCCTAGGGTGTCAAAAATCCTTGCACCAGCCCTGGCCACCAATTTTTCCAATGGTAATCAACATTCTATGGCCACCAAATCAATCATAATGCCCAGGAAAACCAGTTCTGTTGCCAGGCCCTCTGTCTTGTCAGGGACCAAAGGAATGGCAAACCGATCCGCTATGTGCTGTAAAGTCCCCAGCAGAACCGTGCAAATGCTAGAATCCAGCGGTCCAATACAAAGAAAATAATCCATATAATGGATGATGGAGTTCAGTCCAGACACATCCCTCTCGACCCACTGTACAAACAAACTAAAAGTTTTGAACAGGGCACACAAAATGGAACATCCCAACGATCAACAAAATATGACCCTTGCCAATGACAACCCAAAAAATGGACACTTTGTGGATAAACTGAAAGGAAGCAAAAAGCTGCCTCCACGTCAGTTTTGGCCAACAGGGAACCGCGCCCATATTTGCGTACCCATCAAAGCTGCATCAAACTATGTATAGGTAACCGCGCAGGCCTGCTGGTCAATACCATCGTTAACTAAGCCACCCTTAGGATATGAGAGGTGATGTATCAAACGGAATTTACTGGGTTCTTTCTTCAGGACCAACCCTAACGGGGACACCACCAAGCTTGGACACGGGGAGACGAAAAGGGGCAGCTCATTCGACCCAGAGAAACTTCCTTTGAAAGCTTCTCTGAGACCACTTCCGGGTGAAGTAGCACCGACCTTAAATTGGATGCTAATGGTGAAATGACAATCAATGTGCATGGGATAAGAAAACAGTCCCTAAATCCCAGCTCAAAAAGTTGAGCAGATTCCCTATCAGGGTACCTATTTAGGAAAGGAACCATCCACTCTCACCGGAGTCCTCACTTTTGACAGACGTATCCCCTGTTTGGCTTTTGTCCTGTTTAAAGCAGCGGGTGGGCGAATGGCTGCCACCGCAGCATGAGCACTTTTGTTAAAAACAGCAGATATTGCCGAAGCGACATGAGCTCTCGTTAAACTGCCAACACACCCCTTTCTTCCTAGAGGCTGACATGTGATAGAGGTATACTGCCCTAGCCTGTCCATATACTACCTTAGCCTGTCCATATACTACCCTAGCCTGTCCATATACTACCCTAGCCTGTCCATAGACTACCCTAGCCTGTCCATAGACTACCCTAGCCTGTCCATAGACTACCCTAGCTTGTCCATATACTGCCTTAGCCTGTCCATATACTGCTCTAGCCTTTCCCTAGATTGTCCATATACTGCTCTAGATTGTCTATATACTACCCTACCCTGTCTATATACTACCCTAGCCTGTCCATATACTGCCCTAGATTGTCCATATACTGCCCTAGATTGTCTATATACTACCCAAGCCTATCTATATACTAACCTAGCCTGTCTATATACTACCCTAGCGTGCCCATTTACTACCCTAGTCTGGCCATCTACTACCCTAGCCTGTCTATATACTACCCTAGCGTGCCCATTTAATAACCTAGCTTGGCCATATACTACCCTAGCCTGTCTAAATACTACCCTAGCGTGCCCCTATGTTACCTTAGCCCGCCCCTATACTGCCCTAGCCTGCCCCTTGGAATTGAACATAATGGTATGTCATATAATTTTGTATATAGACAAGGTGCTGTTGCATGTAAATCTGACTTCCTGATAAATTTAATTTTAGTTTTAATAAACATGATATAAAATAATGAATGTGGGGGCCGTTTGGTGGGTGTGATTTTTTTTTTTTTGAGGGGGGGGCAGCATTTCATTCTTGGACCCATACAGCACAATGTCTTGGGCCAGCCCTGAGCGCACTACCCACGGAGGAGGAGGAAGTTAACTCCTCCTACACTTTGAATGCTAAGCAGGGAGTTGAGCAGGGAGTCCCAGCCATGATGTCACTGGTTGCAAGACGCTAGGCGGCTCTAGCAACCAGTAACCAGTAGCATATCAGGGAAGGCAGAGTGAGCACCAGCGCTATGCCAGGGTTTTCTCACTCTGTCAGTATCATTCCGGAACACTGTATTGTCCCGGAATGAAGGTGCCTAGCGCCCCGGCATCTTCTGCTCTCCCAGGTCCCGACCGTGACCCAGAGGTGGTTGCTGCAGGCCTATGTGCTCCACGCCGCTCCTCCCAACTCAGATGAGGGCCGCAGGCCGCACCTGGAGACAGGCTGGCACCCGAAGCGCTCGCTCTCCCCCGCCAGGCTGTTACACTGACCGGAACCTTGACAGCAGTAACAGCCATCCACTCCAGCATCCTGATGATGGAGGATGGGCCCTAGGCTCCATGCCGATGAGTGCCCATATCCCGGGGGCTCCGCCTAAGCCTGGGATTCCTCCCAGGGTCACCACCTGCAGAAGCCTGTCTGCACTTGGTAGGGGGGCCTGAAGGGTCCACTTGTGGGCTACCGATGCAGCACTGAGCCTGATGGGTCCTGTCTGGACTGAAGCACTCCAGAGGCCGAGACCTCCTAGCACGTGGTAGGGCAGGCCCTGGCTGAGGGGGACTCTGCCAGACCCCTTGTAATAAAGCTGAAACTTGGCTCTGCACCCAGGCTAAGCCATGGGTATCCTCAGCAGCCCTAAGCTGAGTTAATCGTTTTTTGCTCGTGTCTTCCACAGTGTGGGGAAATGCAGGAGATGGCTAGACGCTGATGTTCATCCACCGATTTCTGCTCTGCAACTGCTTTTACCCCTCCTATCCAGCACTATACTTTCCAGCTCCACCCCGTCACACCGTTTCCTGGGCCAATAAGGCAGGATATCCTGCTAGCCATACCATTCTGACTTATTTAACCCCTTATGCCTGGTTTCCCTTCCACCCTGTCATGTATGCCCTCCGCTGACTTCATTCCTTCTCAACTCCCTGCATGTCTAGAGGGAAGGTTTAACGTCTTCAGTGAAAGAGTCCAAAACCCTCCTACTCTGGAGCTTCTACCTCCTCAAAATGCAGAGCCCCTACCACTTTATTTAGGCTTCAAAAAAAATAAGTTCAGCCCTTCCTGTCAGTACAAGACTTGGCCTACAAAGCCCATCCTGTCTTCCCTAAAGCCCTCTTCCCAATCAAGGGGTGCTCTCACTCCTAAACGTGGGGAGATTTCTGTTACAGTTTGCCCATCTCTGGGTCCCAGGTTCTTTCATATCAACCAAAGTCTGTGCAAGGACAGTCAAATTTGCAAAATGCCCTGAACCATCTCTCGTCCCAGGGAGTAGTTGTGCCAGTATTTCGCTTCATCACCTCTTTCTGCACTTTGCAGTGGCAGACAGTCACTTCCAGTTTGTCACTCTGCCCCTTGGCCTATTCTCTGCTACCAGAGTATTCACAAAGATCCTAGCACCTCTTCTTGCCCTCCACATAACTCACAGCATCCAAGTCACACATCATCTGGACAACCTTTTTCTAAAGGATTCATCTCCCTTCCAGCTGTTAACAAACAACACTGGACCCCCCCCCCCCTTCTGCAAGGACACCCAGTCAGAGTGCAGCCAGACAATGCCACAGCTGTGTCTTACATCCATCACCAAGGGGACACCAGGAGTCTTGCAGTCTTTAAGGAATAAAACCAAATAATTTTATGGATGTAAACTCACTGTCCAGCAATCTCTGCGGACCATATCCCAGGAGTGGAAAACTGTAAAGTGGACTACCTCAGCCACTAACACCTGGATCAAGGAGAAGGGGTCTTTCACACAGACATCTTCTATCTGTTTGAAATGGTGGATTCTGGATGTGGGCATGCTCTCCTCCAAATTCAACAACAAACCACCTCTGATTGTAGCCAGGATCAAGGATCCTCTAGCATTGGCTTTGGATGTTTTGATAATTCCCTGCCTCCAGTGTGATTTCTGCCTCATCTGCTCATATAGACAGTGCAAGAGAGGAAACTGGTGATTCTCTCTGCACCACACAGTCCTGGAAGATCCTAGTAAACAGGCAAACTGAGACTTATAGCAGATGAACCCTGGCCTTTCCCAACAGACCAGATCCCAGTGCCCCCTGTTCCATCCTGATTCTCAGTCTCTGGCTTAAAAGCATGGTGGTTGAAGGCCAGGTCTAAAAAGATAGAGGGGTCACTGAGTCTGTTATTCCTACCTTGGTAAAAAGGAAAGCCACTTAAATAAAGATACATGGAAATACTCCTTGCCTGGTATGTATATAGGCTCTTTAGTCCCATAGATTACTCTGTATCTCGCATTTTGGCCTTCCTACAATCAGGTCTTGATAAGAACTTGGCCTTAAGCACTCTGAAAGGACAGATTTTAGCCTTGTCCATTCTCTTTCAAAGACCTCTGCCTTTGCTCTCACTTGTAAATACTTTTTTTACAAAGTGTATCTTGCATTAGGCCCCCATCACAGCCCCTTGTGCTTCCATGAGATCTCAACTTCCTCTGCCCTCCTCTGCTCTGCCGAAACCACCTTTTGAAACCATCAGTGATATTCTCTTAGATGACCACTCCTGCAATGTAGCCTTTTTGATTGGTAGGTGTCAGGCATGTCTCTGAATTGGCAGCTCAGTCCTGTTGAGGATGAGCCTTTCCTCATACTTCACAAAGACAAAATTGTCTTCTGCCCAAGAACATCCTTTCTTCACAAGGTGGTATCATGGGGTCTTGCCCATCAATGAGGTCACAGTCCTACCATCCTTATGCCCTGCTCCAACGCATCCAAAGGAAATCTCTCTTAATTGGCTGGACAAAAACCATTAGAGTATACCTCTAAAGCTACAGCCTTGATCAGATAGAGTCCCTATTTGTCCTGTCCTCTGTACTTTGCCAGGGGCATCCTATTTCCAAATCCACCATCTAATGTGATTGCTAGAGCTTACACTCTAAAGGACAAACCTCCTCCTGCAATTTTACGCACACTTTCCACCAGATCAGTGAGAGTTTCCTGGACATTTAGGCACCAGGCCTCCATAGCTCAGCTGTGTAAGGCCGCGCACCTGGTCCTCTGTTCATGCTTACTCAAAGTTCTACTGCTTGGAAGTCTAATCTTCTGCGGATGAAGCGGCACTCTGAAGTTGGGTCCGCTAACCTTTGTTGCTGTTGGGCCAGTTGGCACAGTTCTGTTTGCCTAGTTGTTGCCCAACACTCTTATCCATTGCTTGGGGGACGTCCAAGGGTCTATGAACATATTACTGTCCATATTGTCCTGTCAGTACAGGACAATATGGACAGTAATATGTTCATAGACCCTTGGACATCCCCCAGCAATGGATAAGAGTGGTGGGCAACAACTATTCAAACAGAACTGTGCCAACAGGCCCAACAACTGTACTGTAGCCATGTCACTGTGTGATGCCCAAGGATCAATCACGGGACCTTCTATATAAACCGCCGTATATACACTCCTTCTTCCTCCAGCACATACACTTGCTGACCGTTACACTTCTCCTTCCTCTCTCCTGCACACTACTTGCTGATACCGGCCTGAAAGGCAATTTATCAGACCTCCATGACACTTCCTCTTCTGCCACAGCTAGCACATGGTGAGGCCTGCTCTTAATGTTAGCAGGACCTCTGGACCACCCGTTGTGGGCAATGGTCACAGGCTCCCAGTTGTGAAGCCATGGACCCTCATTTGTGTAGCAAGTATGTTGGTGCTAGCTGGGCACTGGATGGATTAAACTCCCAGCTTATCCATCTTCCAGTCCCCTTCAGCCTGCCTTTCTGTCCAGTGGCCATCCTTCCCCTGCTTGGTTTCTCAGACCTCTACAGACTGTCCACTGTCCTCTCCCAGCCTGCTCCAGCCTTCTCATCCAATTCCCAGAGGCTGCCACTCACCTACACCAGTGGATCCTTTAAAGTAGCCTCTCTGCTGCTCTCCTGCTCCCTTGTGCTACTCCAGGACGACGACTCCTCTCCTGGCTGCACCTGAGCCTCCAGGCCTCAAGGTCACCCCCCCCCCCCAGACTGGGGGCTCCCTCCCGGGTGAGGCCTCCACAGCACCTCTGCTACATTCTCCACTCTTCCACTCCTCTCTCCTCCCCCCTGCTGGGCAGATCACTGTATTTAAGGAGGCCTGCCCCCTGCCAATCCAGATTGGGGATTGGTCAGGGCTGCTTAACATACACCAGAAAGTGACTCCTCCTCATCCATCCCCTTTTTGAGAACCTTCTGGCCCCAAAGGGGAGGAGTATCCAAGGGGTGTTCCTTACTGCAATCTCCAGCCCTCCCTGAGCCACTCCCCAGCCCAGATCAAAACAATCAGGCCTGCACCCACTGTCAGGCCTGACTAGATTTTACCTCTCCTAACAAAAACTCACTACAAAAATGCACCTATCGCTATAGGGGTGCTACAGTACAATTAAGATAAGATGAATTTTACTTACCTGTATTTTCCATAGTACAGTACAGGACACAGGTCACTCTCTCTTCCATTCCTTAGTTACACTGCATTGCTTGCTACAAAACAGAGGACTTACAATGTGGGGTAGGGTTATAGTGAAGGTACCCAGTTGGTATACCTGCAAAAGCTTGCCATCATCCAATCACTTGAGGATATGAGCCTATAACCCAGGGCCTATGAAAAATGTGTCTGCATCCTTTACTGTACTCCAAGAAATGGAATTTACAGGTAAGTCAAATTTTTTATATTTTGGCTTCTCCGTCTCAGTTTTAGATATTATCTCATATTTTTCAATTGGCTGGTTTAATTGTCTCTAAAGAATACCATCATAATTCTCTGCATGTCAGGGTGTTGGCACGATAATTAAGTCATATTTTGACGGTACAAAGGAAGTGTATTATGAGTAGGCTCAGACCCTATATAAGCACAACTCTCTTCAGTATGACGCAGCCACATCCACCTCTCACCTCAGTTCACTTAGTGCGCCGCTGCTATACAACCAACATTCGCTCTTTCTCTTCTAAAGTTGGCAGGTATGATTATTTTTCCTGAGAACTTTCTGTGCTCTGATTTTGCCAGATATTACTGATCTGCCCCAAAATTGTCGATTCTGATGCACCCAACTGCATTCTTCGCCAGTTTCACTTTCACTATCATTTCTCTCTTCTGTTAGGAGTGATGGCATCTACCGAGCTGAAATGTTTCATCTGTCAGAACATTTATACAGATCCTGTACGGCTGATATGTGGACATAACTTCTGCCGGATCTGTATTGATCGTGTGCTGGATACCCAGGGGGGGTCTGGAGGATATTCCTGCCCTGAATGCAGAGAGAAGTTTCAGGATCGGCCTGCACTGCAGAGGAACATAACACTGTGTAACATAGTGGAGAATTTCCTGTCTGCTCAGCCACAGCAGGAGGAGTCTGGGGTCTTCTCTACTTACTGTGTGGACTCTCCTGTACCTGCTGTTAGATCCTGTCTACACTGTGAGGATTCTCTGTGTAATAAACACCTGAGAGTCCACAAAAAGTCCCCAGAATACATCTTATGTGACCCCACCTTGTCCATCAAGAGCAGAAAATGCTCCGTCCATAAGAAGATCCTGAAGTATTACTGCACTGAGGATGAGACCTGTATCTGTGTGTCCTGCTGTCTGATTGGAGAACATAAAGGACATGAGATGGAGTCACTGGATGAGGCTTCTGAGAAGAAGAAGGAGACACTGAGGAAAGTTCTGCAGAAACTTCTGACAAAGAGAGAGGAGACGGAGGAAAGAGTCCAGAGTCTGCAGGAACACCGGAGGAAAGTAGAAGAAGAAGCAGTCGGTGACACAGAGAGAGTCACTGCCCTGTTTAGAGATCTCAGGAGACGTCTGGAAGACCTGGAGAAGAGAATCCTGAGGGAAATCTCCGGGAGGGCAGAGTGGATCTCCATCTCCATCCGGGATCTGGAAATAAAGAAGGAGGAGCTGTCCAGGAAGTTGCGTCACATTGAGGAGCTGTGTAACGTGACGGATTCACTGACTGTCTTACAGGAATCAGACACAGGTGACTTGTGTGATACTGAGGATGGAGATAATGAGGACAGAGAGAGACATGAGAAGCTCCTCCATGATGGAGGGGGTCTGGGTGTGGCTGGGATATCACACACATTACACACAGGTTTATCTGATATAATAAGAGAGGTAAATGTAGACTTCTATATACAGGGAGCTGCAGACATATTACTGGATGTAAACACAGCTGGTAATAAAATAAATATATCAAATGACAGAAAAACTGTATCTTGGTCTGATATATACCAGAATCGTCCAGAAACATCAGAGAGATTTCAGTATTCTCAGGTGTTAAGCAGTCGGAGTTTCTCCTCAGGGAGACATTATTGGGAAGTGGATGCCGGGGGATCAGATTGTTGGATAGTTGGAATGTGCTACCCCAGTATAGACAGGGGAGGATGGAAGTCAGGAATTGGATATAATAACATATCCTGGGGTTTGGACAGGGATGGTGGTCAGTGTAGGATGATACTCAACAGTTATAAGATCCCCTTATCTGCCAATATCCCCAGTAACAGAGTCAGGATATATCTGGATTATGAGGCTGGGCGGATCTCCTTTTATGATCTGTGTGCCCCGACCCGACACCTCCACACCTTCACCACCACCTTCACTGAGCCCCTCCATGTTGGGTTAGGTGTATGGAGAGGTTGTATAAAGATCTGTGGGGGCAATCAGGAGATGAGAGAAATCTGCCCAGAGACTGGTGACATCACAGGGAGGATATAAATGTAAAATTCTGTCGCGCTAAGCATTAATGACTAAAGTGCAAACTGGGAGTCAAATCATACCCCCCATATAAATCGTGTACTTATATGTATACATACACCACCAACTTAATGATGATACATAAGGTGCAAAAAATATATAGTGCAAAATTTTAACATAAAAATTGCATTCATAAATCAAAATGTGAACATATATTCATCAACAAAAAAACATTTCATCAGCAGCAGTAGAGTAGATTCAACAGTCTCTATCGCTAGTAAAAAACAGGTTCCAGATCACCATGAACCATAAGGAAGAAGAATGGTTGTTTTGTGGAAAGTTCCAAGGAGATGAGATAGGTTGCACCAGAGCTCCGAGGTTCCCATATAATATCCGCCACCACTTATCTAAGCACCTCCAGTGAGAAAGGGTAAGGTAATGCTCATACCAGATTATACGACCCATTATACGACCCACTATCTCTAGTAGGGTCAGAGGAGCCAGCAGATATAACCCTCTGCGGGGTATAGGGTAAAAGCAGCCTCTTCTCAAGTCACCGGAACACCGTCTAGCACCAAACCTCAGCCTCTTAGCCACTCAATTCCCAGCAAGGTAGCATATGCTATCTGTATTCCATATGCCATATGCAGTGGGCTCAGCTAAGAAAGCAGAAGGTACACAGTAAAAAGTGACTAGGGAACCAAAGCAAAGGGCTGCTGCATCACTAGCGAGGGCCCCAACTAGGATAGCCTCAAGCAATGGCCAGAGGTCACTGGTTGGGAATGAGCACGCTATGTCTGCGGTTGTAGAGGAGTCTTCTAGAGTCCATCATGGATCTTCCTTAGGACTCGATTGGGGATCTCCCATACCATTTGGGGGGGGGGGGCACGGCCAAGACATTCTCTGGACAAAGGGCTGTAAATAAGAAGGGCAATACTGTTGGGGCTACTGAGTTGGAGAAGGGGCTCTCTGCACCTTTGAGGAGAGAACCTGTGGGGAAGAATTTCAGCTCTAGCTGTCAGGCATCAGGGGGGAAACCAGAGCAGGATCCTGCTTCAATGCCAGCAGCGGCTTCTGCCAGGACACTTCCTTATCCCCAGTCTAAAAAGGTCTGGGGGAAGAAGGCTCCAAAGACCTAATTTTTCTATCCTGCTACCCAGAGGAATAAGGTCCCAGAGGAACCCACAGAGGAGTCTGGCACTGAGGGACCCAGTGGCCAGAAGAGCAAGGGCAGCATAGAGGAAAAGGAGCCAAGCAACTCATGAGAGGAGAGTTATGAGGAGACTGCAAGTCCTGCAGGGAAGCCTCTAAAGAGGGAGTCTGCTGCATTACAGAGAAGAGTTATAGGATAGAGTTCCAGCAAAGGAGGCATTATGGGCCATGCAGAGGTGACATATACTTCTGCCTCGGACCTGGTCAACATTGGTGAGTTCAAGTTCTCCCCTGGGAATTCGGACTCATTGAATATCTCCAATGGAGGAACTTTAGACTGAATTGAACTCTACCCTGAGTAAACCAACATGATAATCTCCTTTCAGGATGCTTTGCTATGTGCAAAGCTTAAAGATCCCAGTCAGAAGATCTGCTTTGTTTTCATATCTCGGGGCTCTGAATTTAAATCCGTTACTTCAAAAATCTGTTATAGAGAATGACATGGACTATAATGATCTAAAGAAGAACCGGACTTTTCCTTTATGTGATCTTAATCTTAAACCAAACCATAGATCTCTAACCTGCTGAAGAATTCTGTTTGTAAACTGAAAGATTCCTGGAAGGAGCTTTTACTAGGAGCCCCCGGTCATTCCTGGTCCAATGGCAGTGAGTTCCAGAATTGATTTCTATCAGATGATTTTATATGTGAGCTTTGTAGTAACCTTTTCTAGAATCACAAGCTTCTTTTAGTCCACCTTAAAGTTAAAGTGTTACTGCCCCCACCCCCCTAAACAATACTATATTGCAGCTTACCATGTCTTAGATGTGCTGGCTACATTTATTTGTTTTATTTATTTTTTTTAGACTTTTATCCTTTTTCATTGGGTGATCCTGACAGTAAATCGTTTTCAACTTTCTTTTTAAAGTGGTAGTAAACCCACCCATTTAACAGTTTAAAAACCAATTAAATTTCCGGCACGTGCCGGAAATTTAACACTCCCATTGGTTGTGCTCTAAACCAAATTGTCAAACCATCCAATGGCTGGTGTCATAGCTGATCACAATTGCAGCATCATGGCAGTTGTAGATTAAACAGAGGCCAAGATGGCAGCTTCCTTGGCTGAAAATGATAGGAGGGTTTTCTACCACTTTAACAGACTAAGCTGTCCAGCAAAGGTGGAGGGTTGAGAAAAAAACATTTACCACTGACAGGGATGTTTACAACGGCCATATTTTATTTATTTATGCAGGACCTTTATTCTAAAAGCAAAAAAAGACATTGTTTCTGTAAATGCTTTCACAGTATTAAATAGATTTCAATAAAAATAAATAAAACTCCATGCAATCAAATAAAACTAAACCATGCACATAGCATATAAATCTCTTTCAAATGCATGAATAATAGATCCATGGGGCTAAAAAAATATTATCTGGATATCTTCCATCCCAAAATATAAAAGTGGCAAGTCCAAAATGCAGTGTAGCATCCACATATATGCAAATAGTCAAAAAATATATAGTGAAAAAAGCATATATATATTAAAAGTCCATCTCCTTTTTCTTCCAGCCATCAGTTCCTGCGTGAATGAAGCCTTAGGGCAGGCTGCGGATTTTTACAGTTATATTTGCTTTATTATATATTTCTAAGGGCTCCATACTATTTAGTTAGGCTTTGCTAGTTAATTTTTTTTTTTTTAAAAAGGGGGGGTCACACCCCCGAGATCTTTGATCTCTGATGGTGTTCAGGTAGATCTCCACCTCTCATAGGTTGCCCATCTCAGATTTAGATGAAGAGTTTTTATCCTGCAGCCTCGCTATGGAGGATCTTTTATCTGTTTTTTTAGAGTTTTTTATTCCTAGCGGGAAGTCGCCCGGAGAGGACGGGTTGCCGATATGAAGGGTATGAATTTTATAAAGTGTTTTGGGACCTTTTATAAGCGGATCTATTCCTTTTATATAGAAAAGCTTTTATGACATATACGTCGCCTGCTTCCTGGTGGAGGCTCATTATAGATTTTATTATATATTTTTCATATATAAAAGATTAGTACAAGCCGGAGAATTCCAGGCCGATCACATCGCTATATATGGACTATAAGACCATGGCTGAGATTGGGGGCACTTTGTTGGAAAACTCTTATCGATAAGTTAACCCATTAATGCCTGAAGATAAATCAAATAACGTCTGAACGCAGTTTTGCAACTTTGACATGTGCTAATAAAATTTTACATATCGCAAAAACATTTTTTGTTATTGTTTGAATTTTTTTCCGTCCTGGATTATTATTTAGTTTTTGTTTGTTTTTTTTTTTTTCCTGAAAAAAATATGGAGCTTCATTTGTTGATAAAATGGATATTGCCTGATTGTTTTTTTATTATCAAAGAAAAACTGGCTATAAATAGCAAAAATAAATTTAGTTTTTTTAAAGCGTTAGCTTTGTATTTCCTGCCATTACCCTGACCCACCACCAAAAAGAAAACAAAAACAAAAAACGAAATAAATTTTCCTGTATATATTATTTGTTGTTGGTACCTGTATTAGGACTGAGGGCCGGTTCACACATAGGAGATCCGACTTCAGGGGTGACTTTGCTAGGCAATTTGAATGCAACTTCAAGGCGACTTCAGTGTGACTTTGGGCAACTTACAACGTGACTTAAAGCGACCTCCATGCCAGAGAAGGGAGGGAGGGGGTTGCCTGGGTAATTCGTGGGAAGTACCTGGGTAAATTATTTTCTTTTTCCTGTACAGTCGCTTCAATGTAGATGGGGAATCTGAGTTGCAGGCGACCTCCATTGAATTCTATGGGCACAAGTCGGATAGAAGTCACCTTGAAGTCGTACAGGAACCTTTTCTGAAGTCGGATCGACTCAGTAGTGTACATTAAGATGGCTCTCATTCACTTCAATGGGATTTCTGATGTCAAGCGACTTGGAGCGACACCTCACATCCTAACGTCCTGCAAGCGCACCGCCCCAGTGTAAAAACACTTGGACTTTCACACTAGGGCGGCATGGGAGGCAGTTTACAGGCGCTATTTCTAGCACTAAAACACATGAAAACCTCCTCAGTATGAAAGGGGTCTTAAGCGTTTTGCAATAAAACCTGGAAGCTGATTGGTTACTATGCAGAGCTGCACCAGATTCTGTTTCTGTGTGCACCGGTTAATAAATCTCACTGACACTAAGTAACGTTTTTTTCGTCTAACATACCTAAAACATACCGACCCTGACCTTTGACCTTGATCCTGACACTTACCTAGATCCATTCCTGATGTTGCTATATTTTTCATCTATATATATGAAAAATATTAGTAATAACTGAAAACATAAAATAAGTAATAACTGTGATATTATTATATTATATATGATTAAATATATTTTTTTTTACACACAGGCTTTTTTCAGGAACAGTGTGAAAAAATAATATGTATATATAAAAATATATATAGAATGAAAAATTCAAGGGATCGCTGCACAAGTATTTATTGTATCCATATAAAAGATCACATATAGGTTGTCATGTGTATAAAGGTACGGTTTTGGGCTACAACAGATAACGCCCTTCTTCAGCCAACAAACACAGACAACTAGCTGAAACACACATAGTAGTATATAACACAAGATAAACAAATGGAACCAATCAATTAATCAGACACACAGAAAAACAAATCAATTAAACTCATGATAATAATTCAAAAGGAATGTGTCAATGAAGATGAGTAAAAGGATAAATCGTTCCCACACACTATGAATGCACCTCGGCAAGGTTACCTGGGATCAAAAAAATGAAAAAAGAAAAAGGAAAAAATAATAATAAAATATAAAAAAATATATATAACTCAAGTAAATTCAACCCAACAAGGACATTAAATATAATAACAATATTCAGAAGATCAGTGAGAAAATGCAACTAGAATAATTACAAAAACTCTCATAACAAGAACAATAGATTCACCAATGATAAATTATAGGAAAAGATACAAATCATTGTCTGAGTTCAAACCTTTAGGATGTAATGTGCCCAAACGTTGTATCCAGGAAACCTCATGACATTTAAGAATAAGCTCCAAATTCCCTCCCCTTCTGTTACGGGGGACTGGTCAATACCCATGTATTTAAGTTGAGAACTCGAATGCCGATATTCAGTGAAGTGTCTAGCAAGAGGTTGATCTCGTTTGTCCCTAATGGCATACTTATGCCTAGCTATTTGTTCCTTTACTTTTTGGGTGGTCTCACCCACATAAACAAGTCCACATGGGCACTTGATAATGTATATAACAAAGGAAGACTGGCAAGTGTAATATGACCGAATAGGGATATTATAACCTTTTTGTGGATGGCAAAAGGAACTGCCCTTAATTATATTAGAACAATGAATGCAATTCAAACAAGGGAAAGATCCCTTGTTCCTGGGTCCCAGAAAAGTAGTAGAAGGAATAGGGGCACAATACTGGTCGGCTCTAACTAGATGATTATATAGAGTCTTACCCCGGTGATAGGAAGGTAGTGGGGGGTGAATGAACTCAGACACCAAAGGGTACTGTTCACCCAAAATATTCCAATGTTTTTTAAGAATGTTATAAACCTGCAGTGAGAACGGGTGATATTGGGCAATGAATGGTAACCTACCAGCAGATCCTCGATTCTTTTTGAATGGCACCTCACAGCGCATTCTATTCAGAAATTCATCGGGATAACCCCGTTGTTGTAATTTGTGGTGCATTTGATTTAGTCGTAATTCACGTTTATCGGCATCAATCACAATCCTGGATACCCGAGCAAATTGTGAACGTTGAATAGATTTGGAAACTCCCGGAGCATGGAAACTGTTATGATGTAAAAGTGTGTTTCTATCTGTAGGCTTGATGTACAAATCACCATCAATTTTACCCTGGCGGATACTAAGTAAAGTATCCAAATAGGGAATGTTAGTTTGACACACATGGTGAATCTAAGTCCTGGGATCAGTGTGTTAAGATAACAGTGAAATAAATATAAGGACTCACGGTCGCCACCCCATACTGCGAACACGTCATCAATAAATCTATACCAAGCAAGACAATTGTTGGAAAAAAGGCGACAATTATAAATGAAAGAGGGTGTGGTATGTTGGAGTCTTCTGCGCTACCACTATGTATATGTGAGCTGTGTAACTCTTGTGAACAGCTATTGCAGTCAGTCAGTACTAAAATGTAAAAATATTTGAACATACACCGTAACAGAGAAAAAAACAGAGAAAAAAAACCAACTGCTGCAATACTAGTTTATATACACCATAATAAACCAGAAATGAACTTAGTAGAGTACTGCGCAGTCAGCTCATAAAGGAATGATAGCCACTGTAATTGCTAACTCTACCGTAGCTGGAGACCTCGCTGCCAATGATAAAGTGTAATGGGGAAAGCAGTATGTACAGTGCTGTATCAGATAAGTATGAATAATGGTAAATCAATCACAATTAATCTCAGTATATGTATAAGTGACTGCTTGTGCAAACATATGGTAAATACTAGAAAC
This sequence comes from Glandirana rugosa, assembly GCA_018402905.1. Lineage (NCBI taxonomy): Eukaryota > Metazoa > Chordata > Amphibia > Anura > Ranidae > Glandirana > Glandirana rugosa. Next base: position 38,050 of record BLSH010290577.1, on the reverse strand, counting down.
AATGAGCAATATAAAAGTGCAAAAGTGCTTAAATAAGGTGCACAAGGAATATTGATATATGTGCTATTAAGGTGCCTTCAAAGGGAAACAGTGAATCTTAATTAGGGTATTAAATGTGTGAATAGGTCAAAAACCGTTAAAATATTCAGAAATATGCAAAGATAAATATGTCCTAAAATCTTTAGAATACACAAAGATCCATAAAAAAGTTCATATTTGTCACATAAAATCACAGATAATAGTGATATGGTGCAATAATAAAGTGCACTGTGCAAAAACCAAAAAAGAAATGCTGAAAAGGTGACGCAATCTGTGGCGCAAGCTAATTGGTGCCAGTGATCGGGGAGTCGGTCTGGTAGCTCCACTCCGTGCCTCCAGATAGGCTCCTGTGCCCGTGTGCGCAACTATGTGCTCTCAGAGCGCTCACCTCAAATAGGTGTAAAATACACCTTTTACTGAAAATGCTGCAGTTGCTGATCCTGTGGGACAAACGACCTCCAAACACCTCATAAGTATCCTGCCTCGTCACTTGGTGGAACGATCAATACGACCAATGACTCGGGAAGCGATCCTCACTCATACATGGGGGTATAAAACATAAACTCCCATAGTGTAGCAGTTCCAGTAAACCAATTTATTAAAGAAGTAAAAAACGATTAAGCACTTGTATACATAAGGTGCATACACCTCTCACCCGACTTCCGGTTTCGGGTCACACTTCCGGTCCAATTGGTTTACTGGAACTGCTACACTATGGGAGTTTATGTTTTATACCCCCATGTATGAGTGAGGATTGCTTCCCGAGTCATTGGTCGTATTGATCGTTCCACCAAGTGACGAGGCAGGATACTTATGAGGTGTTTGGAGGTCGTTTGTCCCACAGGATCAGCAACTGCAGCATTTGCAGTAAAAGGTGTATTTTACACCTATTTGAGGTGAGCGCTCTGAGAGCACATAGCTGTGCACACGGGCACAGGAGCCTATATGGAGGCACGGAGTGGAGCTACCAGACCGACTCCCCGATCACTGGCACCAATTAGCTTGCGCCACAGATTGCGTCACCTTTTCAGCATTTCTTTTTTGGTTTTTGCACAGTGCACTTTATTATTGCACCATATCACTATTATCTGCGATTTTATGTGACAAATATGAACTTTTTTATGGACCTTTGTGTATTCTAAAGATTTTAGGACATATTTATCTTTGCATATTTCTGAATATTTTAACGGTTTTTGACCTATTCACACATTTAATACCCTAATTAAGATTCACTGTTTCCCTTTGAAGGCACCTTAATAGCACATATATCAATATTCCTTGTGCACCTTATTTAAGCACTTTTGCACTTTTATATTGCTCATTGTTTCTAGTATTTACCATATGTTTGCACAAGCAGTCACTTATACATATACTGAGATTAATTGTGATTGATTTACCATTATTCATACTTATCTGATACAGCACTGTACATACTGCTTTCCCCATTACACTTTATCATTGGCAGCGAGGTCTCCAGCTACTCTACTAAGTTTATAAATGAAAGACGTTTCAATCATATTCATGAATGCATTCGCATATGGGGGGGGCGACATTCGAGCCCATCGCTGTGCCTGTCAATTGGAGATAATATGTATCCTTGAAAAGAAAAAAGTTTTCCTCTAATACAATAGATAACAGCTCTAGTAAAAAGGTGACTTCAATAGAATTATATTTCCCAGATTGAATAAGCAAGCGTCGACACGATTCAATCCCTAAATCATGTGGGATGCTAGTATATAAACTTGTAACATCCCAAGTAACAAGCAAAGAGTCGGGACCACACTGTAAATCCTTAATTGATTGCAAAAAATGCTGTGTGTCCCTAATATAGGAACGAATCTGAATAACCAAAGGCGTTAGGCATTTATCTAGGTACTTAGCAAGTGGTGTAATAACCGACTCTGTGCTTGCCACTATTGGGCGTCCAGGTGGATTAATGAGATCCTTGTGGACTTTGGGGAGTACATAAAAAACAGGTGGAATAGGGAAATCGGCAGTAAGAAAGGTTTTGGTGTCACTGTCAATAATACCGTGTTGAACCGCAGTCGTCAAAACCAGCCTAATCCTATGGGAAATCTTAATGACAGGATTACTATCAAGGCGTTTGTAAGTGTTCCTGTCCAACAACTGTCTGTGGATTTCTTGTTCATACTGGACAGTGTTCATAATCACAACCGAGCCTCCCTTGTCAGCAGGCTTGATCGTGATATCCTGTCGTTTGGATAGATCATGTAAAATAGACTTCTCTTCCACAGACAAATTGTTAGGCATAAACTCTCGTTTCTTGTCATCCAATACAAACTTATTAATCTCCTCATCAACCTTACTGATAAACAACTCCACTGCTGGATAAGAGGTAGGAGGTACAAAATGACTCCTATTACGTAATTCCAAATTTATTATGGATAATTCCAAGACACTGGTGGTGTTCACAGCAGGTTTAGGAGAAGTGTGCCTTAAGTCTAACCTCTCTATATAACCTTTATAAATCCTGATGTAAAACAAAAGGATCCAATCTCTCTTTAGGACAAAAACCAAGAACCAGAATTTGCATAGCAGACAAAACTACTGAAGATATATTATGTACCCCATTAATGTCTAAGTCTGTTGTTTGTTCCTGGTGCGGGATGCTATTCCTTTGGGTCCCATACCTTCTCTTCCTCTGGCCGCCTCGTCTGGTTTTGGGTTTGTAATGTCCTTGGCCAAAAAATGCCCATCTGAGATTACTGCCGATGAGCCAGATGAAGCCATAGACGAGGACGACGAAGCGAGATTGGGATTGCGTTGACGAAACCTCGTTCTATTACGGTTATGCTCAGTCCAGTTATATACTCTATTGGCTGCATAGTCCTCACGATCCCGATCCATCTTGACTCTTTTACGGGTCTCGATATTTTTTCTATACGTAGAAAGTTTATCCTCCAATGTCTGGAGACAGCTCCTCCACTTTCAAAAGATCAGACAATTGTGCTTCCACTTCTGAAATTTGCTGGGTAATAGCCACCCTTTCCTCCTGAAGAAACTGGACTGTCAAAGTAATAAGATCAAACAAGCATTTGTTGATTATTTGAGTAAATCTTGTTTTAAAGTCCAGATTATGGGAAAACAAGGTGGGTACGATCCTGTCATGCTTATGAGGAAACTTTTTCCAGCACAGTATTTATGTATTAAGTTCTTTTTTATACGAGAGTACCTTTAAGATACAGGATCAACCAATATGAACACAGACTAAAAAAATAAGGATATTTATTAGTCATACATGTATTCATACAAACGTAGTTATATATAGGTGGACACAAATGATACTACATAAAATTTAAGATAACTGAATACTTAATACTCTTTAAGTACACAAAGTTTGTAAGACCGCTCTATGAAATTCGTAACCAAAAAATATGACAATTAGACAGAGCATTGATATTTCACAAATTTAACCGTTACTTTACTGCAGGTAAGTAAGTGATTAATATTGTGAAATAACAATTGGATGTCTGCTATGTCAAGAGGATAAAATTACAAAACTTAGCATAATAAAAATAAATGTATGTTTCAGAGAAAAATCTACCATGTGTTACGAATTTGAGAGAAGTACTTATCTGACTGTACTTGATAATAGTGTTGAGCGAACCCGGACTGTAACGTTCGGGTCCGTACCGAACTTTAGGGTGTCCGTGGCACGGACCCGGACCCGGACATTTCAAAAATCGTTCGGGTTCGGTGCCCAGGCCCAGGCACGGTGCCTGTGGGATTTCAAGCCATGCCTGGGCTTGCAATGTCAGGCCCAAGCGAGTTGTGATAATAGTTCATGTCAGTCTATTCATGAAGAGAGTTTAAGCATTGTGTACCATCTAAAAAGAGACTTTGTATGTAAATAAAAATAATACGATTCAAAACATTAAAATAGGAGAACTGTATCGTCTGTAGGTTAACAATAAAGTGTTATAATTAGTGAATGAATGGACGTCATTTCATTGCCAATTTAAACACTTTATAGTTACGAGACAGATTAACAGTATAAAAAACCAATGCTTAAAGTATCTCGCCAGAATGTTT
>BLSH010290577.1:10930-29270 GCA_018402905.1 Glandirana rugosa | reverse complement strand
TCCCTATCCCCATTTATTTGTAGGGCACTTGCCCTAGTTTGAAGATGATTTTAGAACAGTTATATGGCTTCTACCGTTAATTAATACTTTTCAGACACAGTTTGAAGATGATCCACATTCACCTCCATTTTTGCTTTTTTTATGTTTTTATTTTTTTAAAAATATTTAAAGTTATTTCCCTGTCCCCATTTTTTTTGTAGGGCACTTGCCCTACCCTTACCCCCATTTTACTTCCTTTTGCAGCCCTCTAGGGCTTTCCAGGACTTTGTTACAGCCATTTTTGTGCATAAAAGTTCGGGTCCCCATTGATTTCAATGGGGTTCGTTGTCCGTGCGATCGTTCGGGTTCCGTCCGGACCCGGACCCGGACTTTGTCCCGAAGTTCGGACGGACCAGCAGAACCCGAACTTCCAGAGGTTCGCTCAACTCTACTCGTCAGGAGCAAGCCTCTAGTATCTATCTATAATAAAAGATATATATATAGAAACAAACAGGTCCAGGATTGCTGCACACAAATTCTTTTAATGAATCAAAGTATCCAAAATACAAACATTATTAAAAAAATCTCAAAGTGATGATAAAAAAATCATGAAAAGATCATGAAAAGTCCATAGCAAAATTGCTCCATATTACCGATGGTTTCGGGCTGTTATCCTCCTCTCACGCCCCTTTTTCAAGGTATGGAACAATACCCCCTTTATATATATCTGAGTATTTGAACATGATCAAAAATATTGAAAAATCTGATAAGCAGAGTAACATAGGGGATACCCCTAATGGCATAAACTTACAGGAGTATAAGGGCCCATTCACTCCTGAGCGTTTTGTAGCTCAAATATGCCTGAAGCATGAAGCTACAAAATGCTGGAGGGGAAAAAAAAAATCAATGATTCTCTATGGAGATGGTTCATATCTCCACTCAAAGACGCCTGAAGCCAAACGCCTGAAGCTAAACGCCCTACGCTCAAACTACTCCTGGAGGTATTTTTGTCACATGAATTGGGCATATTCCAGCATTTCTGATACTTTTCTATTACCAAAGAATCAATGGAAAAGCGTCAAACGCGCGTATTAGCGCGACATTGGCGTTTGCAAATGCCTGATGTCGCGCTACAAAACGGTTCAAAGACACCCAAAACGCGTCGCCTAGGTGTGAATGCAGCCTTAGTGTGCTGATGGTGGGGTGCTGGAAACCACAAGTCGTCGATGAACATCATTTCCGGGAGCTCTGGGAGTGTGCAAGAGGACAACCCCCAACCCGGAACACCTTCCCAATGAGTGTGTAACCCTGGAAGGGTCCCGAAATAATGAATGTAGTGAGATTGTTTCTGTGCAGAAATGACATAAATGAACACAACTGATGGGCAAATGACACGTGAGATAGAAATAGTGTGAAAAATGAAAAGAAGATAGTGAAAAAGAAAAAAGGGGGGAAGGAAAGAGAGGAGAAAAAAGAAGTGGAATGTAAAAGGAAAATAAAGAGGTGAAATAAAAGTGAGACTGTGGAGATAAAAGGACAAAGGAAAGGAAAAAATGAAAAGGGAGAGGATGCATGGAGTGAATTGTGGTGTAACAGCCCCCTGTATGGAGAAGGTGCCCATGAACTGATTCCAGCATTGTGTCTGTGTTGTGAGGGATCCCGTGAACCTCGCCCACCTAGGGATGGTGTCCTATAAGGAAGACGCCGCCCCAGCTCCACCCCCAACGTCATGCTAGCGTGCAAATCGAGAGGCATCACCTAGGTAGCAGCCGTCGCCTGGCAATTGGTGCCAAGACTCCACAGCACGGCAGAGTGGTAAAGGACACCTTCGATGTTGCAGCGCCGCAAGGACACCACCCATCCGGCATGTACTGCGTGACGGTGATGTGCAGTGCTGTGTCCCTGCCTAACCCCCCTATAAACGGGTGCACAGGGTGCAGTGCACCCAGGTGCCATGAGATGAGGTCAGTAAAACAGGGACGATTGTGTAGAAACTGACCTTTGGGGGTGAAATGATTGTACTGGGGGACAGGCTGCTGCTGTCAGTACAGTGACTACCAAGTGATGTACTGTGCCCACCATGTGCAGTGCAGTAACCACCATGTCATGTGCTGTGCCCACCATGTGCAGTGTAGTGACCACCAAGTGCAGTGCAGTGACCACCATGTCATGTACGTGTCCACCATGTCATGTACTGTGCCCACCATGTGCAGGCCACCGTGTCATGTACTGTGCCCACCCGTGTGCAGTGCCCACCATATTATGTACTGTGCCCACCATGTGCAGTGCAGTTCCCACCATGTCATGTACTGTAACTCTGCCCACCATTTCATGTACTGTGCCCACCATGTGCAGTGTAGTATCTATCATGTGATGTACTGTAACTGCCCACCATGTGATGTACTGTGCCCACCATGTGATGTACTGTGCCCACAATGTCATGTACTGTGCCGACCATGTCATGTGCTGTGCTGAAAAGTGCCCACCATGTAATGCGGTGTAGTGTACCCTCTATGTAATGTGCTGTGCCCACCATGTCATGTGGTGTGGTGTACCCATATGTAATGTGGTGTGGTGTGCCCACTATGTAATCTACAGTGCCCACCGTGTCATCTGCTGTGCTGTACAGTGGCCACCATGTAATGCGGAGTGGTGTGCCATCTGTGTAATGCGCTGTGCCAACCATGTAATGCGGAGTGGTGTGCCCACCATGTAGTGTGCTGTGCCCACCATGTAACCAACATCTGTGACACGGACTGGGTTGGGGGCAGAAAAATAACAAATGTATATGTGGATGTGCATGTTAAAAAACTTCTAAATCAGAATTGATCTGCAGGCGTTCTCTTCCCTGTGAGTGATCTTTTGTGAGAGGCAGCCTGGAACGCCAATCTCTGACTATCTCCTGTATCATATCTCCAGTCTCTGACAAACTCATGTATCATGTCTGCAGTCTCTGACCATCTCCTGTATCATGCCCACAGTCTCTGACCATGTCCTGTATCATGCCCACAGTTTATGACCATCTACTGTATCATGTCTCCAGTCTCTGACCATCTCCTGTATCATGTCCGCAGTCTCTGACCATCTCCTGTATTATGTCTGCAGTTTCTGACCATCTACTGTATCATATCTCCAGTCTCTGACAAACTCATGTATCATGTCCGCAGTCTCTGACCATCTCCTGTATCATGCCCTCAGTCTCTGACCATGTCCTGTATCATACTCACAGTTTATGACCATCTACTGTATCATGTTTCCAGTCTCTGACCATCTCCTGTATCATATCTCCAGTCTCTGACAAACTCATGTATCATGTCTGCAGTCTCTGACCATCTCCTGTATCATGTCCACAGTTTCTGACCATCTACTGTATCATGTCTCCAGTCTCTGACCATCTCCTGTATCATATCTCCAGTCTCTGACAAACTCATGTATCATGCCCACAGTCTCTGACCATGTCCTGTATCATGCCCACAGCCTCTGACCATCTCCTGTATCATGCCCACAGTCTCTGACCATCTCTTGTATCCTTCCTGCAGTCTCTGACCATCTCTTGTATCATGCCCACAGTCTCTGACCATGTCCTGTATCATGCCCACAGTCTCTGACCATCTCCTGTATCATGCCCACAGTCTCTGACAATGTCCTGTATCATTCCCACAGTCTCTGACCATCTCTTGTATCATGTCTGCAGTCTCTAACCATCTCCTGTAGTATGTCTGCAATCTCTTACTTAAACTTAAACACATTGCTAATAGTATCAGTGGGGCTCTAACAGACTCTCTAATGGACACCAAGAGGGCCTCTGTTAGAGAGACCCCCTTACAGGTCCCATTAGAACCCATTGTAGTCTCTAATGGGGACTTGTGGGGGCTCTTTCTAACAGGCTCTCTAACAGAGTCCCTCTCTATGTCCACTAGAGTCCCCTCCAGGTCCCATTAGAGTTCTCTGCTTCTCTTCCTGTATTTTGTTTATTGTAAATTGATCGTGGGAGGATCCCAGGGTAATAAAAACTTCTTATGGGAGCATCTCTGTGTTTGAGTCTTTGCCAAAGAAACATTTGTAAAGGGGAGGAGTTAGTAAGATGACAACGCCCATGTGGGGCACCAGAAATATTTCTGCACTCAGGCGTCTGTGACCCTAGGATCGGCCCTATAGAGAGAGCCTGAGCCGAGCAGGAGGAGAAAGCAAGAAGGACTCGTGGAGTGGAAAATATATATATATAATATATACTTTGCAGGGGGAGAGGCCGGAGAGCCTGGAATGTGGTGCTGCAGGAAAACCTGGAGATTTTATTCTATATACAGGTGAAAAAAAGGTCAGAGTAAGAAGACTAAGGAAAGGAGAGATCTATTCTGTGGGGAACCTGCCCTGGACTGGCCTGCTCTGAAGGGGGATATATATGGGGGACCCTGGCCTGGCCTGCGCTTTATATGATAATGACTCAGCCTCTCCCCTTCATGACATTGTCAAAAAGGAGCGGGGTATGGGTGACCTTAAAATGATGTCCCCCCTTGAAAAAAGCTCTGCGAATGCCCATGGTCTGGTGCCAAGTCCTCCTTGCAATAAAGGGACACCCCCCTTTTGTGCAATGAGAGGACATTTGTGGGCTTTTTCGGCCACCTGGATTAACGGCATTCTGAACCTATGGATCTGGGATGTGGTGCCCCAGGTGTACAGGCTGGAGTTTCACACCCTACTGCCACCCTGCTTTATACCCTCCAACCTGCCTGAGTTTCCAATGAGAGTGCACGCTATGTAGTATGCCTTGCAACAGCTCCACTCTTCAGGAGTTATTGTATCAGTTCCTAATTTGCCCCATACTAGACCTCAAGGTTCTCAACGCCTTCTGAGTCCAAAAATCCCAGATAGAATTGGCTTGGTCTGTCATTGCATTTTTGCATCAAAAGTAATTTCTAGCATTTATAGGTATCAAGGATACATACAGCAGGGCTCAAAATTTCAAGTCCTGAGCTACTAGCCAGTCCTTAAGGGTTACTTGCCACCAGTTGCCCCACCCACACCCTACCATGCCCTGCCCCTAATCCCGCCCCTATACACACCCCCATAAATTATCATGAAATGACAACTTTATCAGTGCAGCCTCACCCATGCCCATCAGTGCAGCCTCACTTGTGCCCATCAATGCAGCCTCACCCGTGCCCATCAATGTAGCCTAGCCCATGCCCATCAGTGCAGCCTCACTGTGTCCATCTTTGCAGCCTCACTGTGGAGCGCATGGAGGAAGAGAGAGGGCAGCCGGTGACTGGATCATCATAGGGAAGAGAGCGGAGATTGTAACTGTTACTGTTGTACATTAGAATTGCAGTCCGCTCCCAGTCACACATAGATCCCGCCTGTGACAGACTGAACGCCGGTCTAATGCCAGGGTGTGTTCTGTCTGTCACAGGCACGGGTCAGGAGGGTGGGATCTATGTGTGACAGGGAGCGGAGCGGACTGCAATTCTATTGTGTAACCGTTACCGGGGGCAATCCCCGATCTGTAATCAACCAAGGAATCCACTTCCTCTCTTCCATGGCACTGTCTTCCTTATTAGGTTTGTATTTAGGAATGGCGCTGTCTCATTAATTAAAGAACCATTGTATTCATGAGTGTGTCTGTAAGTTTGTAAAGTGCAAATGTGCAAAAAATTATGGGTGAATCAAAAAACAAATACTCAAATCAATAAATATCATAAAACCTTCAGGAGTTCTACCCGAATTAAGATAAGTGAGTATATAAAAAATGTGAGAAAGAAATATATATGCCAAAGTGCAATCCGTAAAAATGTGATCCGTAAAAAGTCCGTGAAAAATCCGTAGTCCGTAAAAGTCCGTAAGTAATAATATTTCACAAAGTCTGATAAAACTGATGACTTATATCAATGATATATTTCAACCGTTAAATATTGTAAAATTCATGAAAAAGGTGACTTTTGTGCCAGATGCTGTATCCACTACACAGATGTGACTCGTGCTCCCCTCATGTGCCCGCACTTACCGAAGATTCCACACCCCTACAGGGGTATCACGCCTGTGGTAAATGGGGTCTTTCTCCTTGTTTCCAAGCTTCCTACAGCTGGTCGCACTTGTCTCTTATCCTTGGTTCCGAGCTTCCTTCAGCTGGCCGCGATTGTCTTTTATCCACTATGGCGCCATCCCGTTTCCCACCAGGATTTATCCAGGAAAAAATCAGCTCAGTGGTTAGCAGGAAGGGATCCATACCTTTCTCAAGCAGGCAGAGCCTGCAAACCCCGAATTGTCAGCGCAACATTTTGTTTTTATATTTTTTATTTCTGACACCAATTTTTGAGAAATAAAGTCCCATTGCTTTAACATACTACACTATCGGAGGAACTCTCTTCTCTTGATTTTTTCCTGGATAAATCCTGGTGGGAAGCGGGATGGCGCCATAGTGGATAAAAGAAGCTTGGAACCAAGGAGAAAGACCCCATTTACCACAGGCGTGATACCCCTGTAGAGGTGTGGAATCTTCGGTAAGTGCGGGCACATGAGGGGAGCACGAGTCACATCTTTGTAGTGGATACAGCATCTGGCACAAAAGTCACCTTTTTCATGAATTTTACAATATTTAACGGTTGAAATATATCATTGATATTGGAAGTTTCTACAAGTCATCAGTTTTATCAGACTTTGTGAAATATTATTACTTATGGACTTTTACGGACTACGGATTTTTCACGGACTTTTTACGGATCACATTTTTACGGATTGCACTTTGGCATATATATTTCTTTCTCACATTTTTTATATGCTCACTTATCTTAATTCGGGTAGAACTCCTGAAGGTTTTATGATATTTATTGATTTGAGTATTTGTTTTTTGATTCACCCATAATTTTTTGCACATTTGCACTTTACAAACTTACAGACACACTCATGAATACAATGGTTCTTTAATTAATGAGACAGCGCCATTCCTAAATACAAACCTAATTTCAACAATACTTACCTTGCCTAGCAGGGAAAGGCTTGGAGGGCAGCAGTCTCAAAATTTTTAATATATAAAGTTTAATACATTTTTATCCTAGCGCAGGAACCCCCCTTTTTTACTCTCTTCCTTATGATGATCTGGTCACCGGTCTCCCTCTCTCTTCCTCCACGCTCTCCTCTCCATTAACCACTGCCTGCCGGCAGTGCTCGTCCCCCCCTCGCTCCCAGGCAGCCCAGCTCCTCGCCAGCCCTCATTTTCCACTCACAAAATGCGAGTAGGTGAGTGGAAAATTTGAGGGCTGGCCTAGGCTATGAGAAGATTGCCAAGACCCTGAATCTGAGCTGCAGCATGGTGGCCAAGACCATACAGCTGTTTAACAGGACAGGTTCCACTCAGAACAGACCTCATCATGGTCGACCAAGGAAGTTGAGTGCACATGATCAGCATCATATCCAGAGGTTGTCTTTGGGAAATATACGTATGCGTGCTGCCTGCATTGCTGCAGAGGTTGAAGTGGTGGGGGGTCAGCCTGTCAGTGCTCAGACCATACGCCGCACACTGCATCAAATTGGTCTGCATGGCTGTCGTCCCAGAAGGAAGCCTCTTCTAAAGATGATGCACAAGAAAGCCAGCAAAAACAGTTTGCTAAAGACAAGCAGACTAAGGACATGAATTACTGGAACCATGTCCTGTGGTCTGATGAGACCAAGATGAACTTATGTGGTTCAGATGGTGTCAAGCATGTGTGGCGGCAACCAGGTGAGGAATACAAAGACAAGTGTGTGTGGCGGCAACCAGGTGAGGAGTACAAAGACAAGTGTGTCTTGCCTACAGTCAAGCATGGTGGTGGGAGTGTCGTGGTCTGGGGCTGCATGAGTGCTGCCGGCACTGGGAAGCTGCAGTTCATTGAGGGAACCATGAATGCCAACATGTACTGTGACATACCGAAGCAGAGCATGATCCCCCTCAGGAGACTGGGACACAGGGCAGTATTCCAACATAATGACCCCAAACACACCTCCAAGATGACCACTGCCTTGCTAAAGAAGCTGAGGGTAAAGGTGATGGACTGGCTAAGCATGTCTGCAGTTCTAAACCCTATTGAGCATCTGTGGGGCATCCTCAAATGGAAGGTGGAGGAGCGCAAGGTCTCTAACATCCACCAGCTCTGTGATGTCGTCATGGAGGAGGGGAAGAGGACTCCAATGTCAATCTGTGAAGCTCTGGTGAACTCCATGCCCAAGAGGGTTAAGGCAGTGCTGGAAAATAATGGTGGCCACAGAAAATATTGACACTTTGGGCCCAATTTGGACATTTTCACTTAGGCGTGTACTCACTTTTGTTGCCAGCGGTTTAGACATAAATGGCTGTGTGTTGAGTTATTTTGAGGGGACATGGAATTTACACTGTTATACAAGCTGTACACTCACTACTTTACATTGTAGCAAAGTGTAATTTCTTCAGTGTTGTCACATGAAAAGATAGAATAAAATATTTACAAAAATATGAGGGGTGTACTCACTTTTGTAAGATACTGTATAAATACTAGTGTGTGTGTATGTATATATGTGTATATATATATATACAGTATTGCACAAAAGTAAGTATACCCCTCACATTTTTGTAAATCTTTTATTCTATCTTTTCATGTGACAACACTGAAGAAATCACACTTTGCTACAATGTAAAGTAGTGAGTGTACAGCTTTAATGGCTGACCAATAGGCTCACTACTTGGTTGTCAGGTGACAAAAAAAGTCAAAATACCAGCGCCTCCTGCAGGGGGGCCGGGCTGACTTTTTTTTTTAGCCGGCGGGGAGGCGGCGCCCAAGCGCCCCATATACACCAGCCACCGCTGGTTGAAATACTGCCTTGTGGCCCAGTCTCTGAAGGGAGGGGATCATGCTCTGCTTCAGTATGTCACAGTACATGTTGGCATTCATGGTTCCTTCAATGAACTGTAGCTCCCCAGTGCCGGCAGCACTCATGCAGCCCCAGACCATGACACTCCCACCACCATACTTGACTGTAGGCAAGACACACTTGTCTTTGTACTCCTCACCTGGTTGCCGCCACACAGGTTTGACACCATCTGAACCAAATAAGTTTATCTCTGTCTCATCACACCACAGGACATGGTTCCAGTAATCCATGTCCTTAGTCGGCTTGTCTCAAGCAAACTGTTTGTGGGCTTTGTTGTGCATCATCTTTAGAAGGGGCTTCCTTCTGGGACAACAGCCATGCAGACCAATTTGATGCAGTGTGCGGCGTATGGTCTGAGCACTGACAGGCTGACCCCCACCCCTTTAACCTATACAGCAATGCTGGCAGCACGCCTACGTCTACCATATTTGCCGGCGTATAAGACGACTGGGCGTATAAGACAACCCCCTACTTTTCCTGTTAAAATATAGGGTTTGGGTTATACTCACCGTATAAGACTACCCCACTTCCGCGATCTCAACGTGGCTTGTAACGAGACTTCTATCATAGAAGTCAATGCAAGTCGTGCTGAGATTGCCTGGAAATAGTGCAGGAACCATTTTTCTAAGTTGGAGTGAAGCGATTCGCTCCTATTAGAACGGTTCCATTGCACAGCATTGAGACGACTTGTCAGGCGACTCAAGTCGCCTGACAAGTCGCCTAGATGTGAACGGGCCGCAAAGTATTGTGAAAGAGGATGTTACGCCAAGTAAATAGATACCATACATGACATGGTTGAAAATTGCGCGCACTCGCGGAATGGCGACAAAGTCCGGTATTTAAAAAGGTCCATAGGCGACGCTTTAAAAATTTTTAACGGTTACCAGGTTAGAGTTAAAGAGGAGATCTTTTGCTAGAATAATCACACTCTGGCGATCGCGGCGATACCTCACATGTGTGGTTTGAACACTGTTTTCATATGCGGGCACAACTTACGTATGCGTTTTCTTTGCTGTGCGAGCTCGCGGGGACGGTGGCGATTTAAATCTTTTTTTTTTTTTTTCATTTTATTTATTTACCGTATTTATTTTTAGCACTTTTCCTTTAAAAAAAAAATCTGATCACTTTTATTGCTATCACAAGGAATGTAAACATCCCTTGTGATAGTAATATATGGTGACAGGTACTCTTTTTGGAGGGCCGGGGGGTCTAAAAGACCCCCATCCCTCCTTTGTACTTCACAGTATTCAGATTGCCAAAAACGCGATTCTGAATACTGTCACTTTTTTAAATTTAGCGCCGTTAGCCGCAGTGTAAGCCGCCGTGTCCCCTCTCGCCACCTGGGGTAACGACCGAGCGGCTCCCGAGCCGGATCGGTCGTTACCCCTGGATAGCCGACCGCCAGCTCTAAAAAATTATACCGGGACATAGCCTGCAGGTGCAGGCTATGTCCCGGAGAGCCGTTCAAACCCGACCGCCGCCTATTTACGGCGCTGGTTGGGAAGACCGGCCCTAATCCCCGGTGTATAAGACGACCCCCGACTTTTGAGAAGAGTTTCTGGGGTTAAAAAGTCGTCTTATACACCGACAAATACGGTATTTCCTAAAGACAACCTCTGGATATGATGCTGAGCACGTACACTCAACTTCTTTGGTCAACCATGGTGAGGCGCTGTTCTGAGTGGAACCTCTCCTGTTAAACCGCTGTATGGTCTTGGCCACCATGCTGCAGCTCAGTTTCAGAGTCTTGGCAATCTTCTTATAGCCTAGGCCATCTTTATGTAGAGCAATAATTCTTTTTTTCAGATGCTCAGAGAGTTCTTTGCCATGGAGTGCCATGTTAAACTTTCAGTCACCAGTATGTGAGAGTGAGGGTGATAACATCAGATTTAACACACCTACCCCCCCCCCCCCCCCATTCACACCTGAGACCTTGTAACACTAACGAGTCACATGATACCATGGAGGGAAAATGGCTAATTGGGCCCAATTTAGACATTTTTACTAAGGGGTGTACCCACTTTTGTTGCCAGCGGTTTAGACTTTAATGGCTGTGTGTTGAGTTATTTTGAGGGGACAGCAAATTTACACTGTTATACAAGCTGTACACTCACTACTTTACATTGTAGCAAAGTGTCATTTCTTCAGTGTTGTCACATGAAAAGATAGAATAAAATATTTACAAAAATGTGAGGGGTGTACTCACTTTTGTGAGATACTGTATATATATATATATCAATACACTGCCTGACGTGTATTATATATACTGTACCCTGCTGAATGCACTGAATATATAGTCTACACTGAATGCAGTGCATATATATATATATATTAATACGCTGCCTGCACTGACTGTATATATAGTCTACACTGAATCTATATATACTACACCGCCTGCACGCCACTAACTAACCTGCCCAATCTAGCTCAAGTTCTCTCAATCTCCACTTCAACACACTACACACAGCCACTGTGTAAGCAGCCTTATATAGTATGGGGCGTGGACTTAGCCCCCTGAGCCATGATTGGCCAAAGGCACCCTGCCTTTGGCCAATCATGGCTCTCACAGCAGATCGCGCTGTGATTGGCCAAAGCATGCAGGTCAGGTGCATGCTTTGGCCAATCATCAGCCATCAATGCACTGCGATCTCGTAGCACATTATGGGGCATTCCGCAGTACTCGAACGCCCCATAATGTTCGTTCACTGAATGAATGAACACCCGATGTTCGAGTCAAACTTACGTTTGACTCAAACATCAGGACCATCCCTATTGGATACACATGGGCTAAATGCCTAGTGTACAAGGGGCCTTAGTGTGGTCTTCTTTACATGCATCTTTCCATGTTTCTCTCTCTCAAAGTTGGGAGGTTTAATTATCTTTACTACTGTGAAAAAACCTTCCTTTTTAGTACTCGGATCTCTATGTATAATATTACTGCTCTGGTTTGTAGGAGGATGTGACCCCTCCCAACTGCATTCTTCCCCGGTGTCAGAGACTTTCACTTTCATTTCTCTCTTCTGCTGTCAGCAATGGCGTCTGCTGATCTGAGAGCTGAGCTGGAATGTTCCGTCTGTCTGAACATTTATACAGATCCTGTAAACCTGAGATGTGGACACAACTTCTGCCGGGTCTGTATTGATCGTGTGCTGGATACACAGGGGGGGTCTGGAGGATATTCCTGTCCTGAATGCAGAGAGAAGTTTCAGGATCGGCCTGCACTGCACAGGAACATAACACTGCGTAACATAGTGGAGAATTTCCTGTCTGCTCAGCCACATCAGGAGGAGCCCGGGGTCTTCTGTACTCACTGTGTGGACTCTCCTGTACCTGCTGTTAGATCCTGTCTGCTCTGTGAGGTTTTTCTGTGTGACAAACACCTGAGAGTCCACAAAAAGTCCCCAGAACACATCTTATGTGACCCCACCTTGTCCATGGAGAGCAGGAAATGCTCCGTCCATAAGAAGATCCTGGAGTATTACTGCACTGAGGATGATACCTGTATCTGTGTGTCTTGTTGTATGATTGGAGAGCATAAAGGACATGAGATGGAGTCACTGGATGAGGCTTCTGAGAAGAAGAAGGAGACACTGAGGATTGTTCTGCAGAAACTTCTAACAAAGAGAGAGGAGACGGAGGAAAGAGTCGAGAGTCTGCAGGAACACCGGATGAAAGTAGAAGAAGAAGCAGCCGGTGACACAGAGAGAGTCACTGCCCTGTTTAGAGATCTCAGGAGACGTCTGGAAGACCTGGAGAAGAGAATCCTGAGGGAAATCTCCGGGAGGGCAGAGCGAATCTCCATCTCCATCCAGGATCTGGAAATAAAGAAGGAGGAGCTGTCCAGGAAGTTGCGTCACATTGAGGAGCTGTGTAACGTGACGGATCCACTGACTGTCTTACAGGAATCAGACACA
Source organism: Glandirana rugosa (assembly GCA_018402905.1). Classification (NCBI taxonomy): domain Eukaryota; kingdom Metazoa; phylum Chordata; class Amphibia; order Anura; family Ranidae; genus Glandirana; species Glandirana rugosa. The sequence goes on along the minus strand of BLSH010290577.1, from coordinate 16,500 downwards.
GGTGACTTGTGTGATACTGAGGATGGAGATAATGAGGACAGAGAGAGACATGAGAAGCTCCTCCATGATGGAGGGGGTCTGGGTGTGGCTGGTATATCACACACATTACACACAGGTTTATCTGATATAATAAGAGAGGTAAATGTAGACTTATATATACAGGGAGCTGCAGACATATTACTGGATGTAAACACAGCTGCTTATGATCTCCATATATCAGATGACCAGAATCATCCAGAAACACCAGAGAGATTTCAGCAGGCCTGTACTGGGACAAAATATAGGCCCGGGCATTTTAGACGGGGCAGACGGGGGTCAGAAGGGCGGAGATGGGGGCGTAGGCGTTCGCGCGCGCGGGGGGGTGGGTATTTATCCCGAGAGACATCCCCATCCAGCAAAGAGACAGCCCTAGTCCAGTAAAGCAAAGAGACTGCTGGTCTGGGGCTGTCTCTTTGCTGGTCTGGGGCTGTCTCTTTGCTGGTCTGGGACTGCCTCTTTGCTGGTCTGGGACTGCCTCTTTGCTGGTCTGGGGATGTCTCTTTGCTGGTCTGGGGCTGTCTCTTTGCTGGTCTGGGACTGCCTCTTTGCTGGTCTGAGACTGCCTCTTTGCTGGTCTGGGACTGTCTCTTTGCTGGTCTGGGACTGCCTCTTTGCTGGTCTGGGACTGTCTCTTTGTTGGTCTAGGGATGTCTCTTTGCTGGTGGAGCAAAGAGACAACCCCCAGTCCAGCAAAGAGACAGCCCCCAGTCCAGCAAAGAGACAGCCCCCAGTCCAACAAAGAGACAGCCCCCCAGTCCAACAAAGAGACAGCCCCCAGTCCAACAAAGAGACAGCCTCCATTCCACCCCCATTACCCATAGCTAGACAGCAGGACTGGATCAGTTTAGAGTTCAGTGCATTGTGCACTTACCTTCCTCCCTGTGCAGCCATCACGGTGTACCGGCCACTGTTAGGAGAGAGGCCGCCGTCACTTGAGTGCTGCATCTCCAGCGGCCAGCCCACGAGGTGTCGCTCTCCCGCAGGCGCTTCCTGTAGGTCACGGAAGCTGTCCCTCCTGCTGCACACCGGAGTTTGCAGGCACCAGCCCTTCTTTACACATGGTCGCACAGCGGGAGGTGAGCGCGGCCGCGGTCTGTATTAGCCCTCTCCAGAGCGGCCGTCCGCAGCTGACCTCCCGCTATGCGACTGGCCGGTCAGAGGATATGCAGCCCGAGGGCCCCGGCCCACCGGGCAGACGCCCGGTGTGCCCAATGGCCAGTCCAGGCCTGGATTTCAGTATTATCCTCAGGTGTTGAGCAGTCGGAGTTTCTGCTCAGGGAGACATTACTGGGAAGTGGAAGTCAGGGGATCAGATAACTGGAGAGGTTGTATAAAGATCTGTGGAGGGAATCAGGAGGTGTGAGAACTCCGCCCACAGACTGGTGATGTCACAGGGAGGGGTGGTTGAACATAGCCTATTAGCCAATAGGATAAAGCAGTGGGTGGGACTTCAGTCAGTGCCCTGCAGGTTTTTGTTAAATGTGAGATTTCTCCCTCTGTCGCTCTCTGTGATTGGGTAGGAGATCTCCAGTTACCGGAGAAACAGGGAAAGACGTTCCATTTTGTCAGTAATGAGGGGTGTGGTCTATCTATCTATCTATCTATCTATCTATCTATCTATCTATCTATCTATCTATCTATCTATCTATTCCATGACAATCAGACATATTACTTTCTCTGTAATTGTTAATCAGAAAATTATCACAGTGTGTGACATCAGCAATCTCCTCCGGCCAATCCCCCTACTCTCTGCCCCTCCCCCTACTTTCTGCTCCTCCCCCTACTCTCTGCCCCTCCCCCTACTCTCTGCTCCCCCCCCTACTCTCTGCCCCCCCCACTCTCTGCCCCTTCCCCTACTCTCTGCTCCTCCCCCTACTCTCTGCCCCTCCCCCACGTGCAGTCACTGTGAAGGGTGATGTGATGTCACTGTGATGGGATAGGATGGGGGTCACCTCTCCTCTCTTTCCTCCTCCTATTCCATACAATCTATACTAAATAGAGAGGAAAAGAAATGTAAGAATCTCAGAGGAAATATATGAAGAAGGGATCTAGAGATTTACTGCTAAGACAATAAAATGTGATTTATCATTAAATTGTATGTCCAGCCATAATGTTTATTTCTTAGTTTTGGATGGAGTGGGGGAGAATTAGACCCTCTGTCAGGATGTTACTGCTATCCAGATCTCCATTGAAGAGATTTCCCCTCACTTCCTGTCTCAGTGACACGATTTTACCAAGCAGGAAGTGAGGAGAGATATCCACAATGATAATAAAATCTGACTGGGGCTCTAACCTTCCCCCTATTCTACTAACAAAAAGTATATCTGGGTCCCTGTTGCTGATTTCCTCTCACTTCCTGCCCGGTGCAATGTTGTCAGCAGGACAGGAAGTGAGGGGAATCCCCAGATAGCAGTAAAAACCCAACAGGGGCTCAAATCCTCCCTCACCCCATCCAAAACTATGAAACATTTCTTAGCTTGGCATAGACTGTAATAGAATGTATCAGTAATATAATTGTGTTGGTGTGGCTGTTATCAGCACTGAGATGTATATTGCTGTGCAGCATGTTCTCCGGTGTCACCGTCATCTTCCCCAGCAGAGGGCACAATACCTTCCAGAGACACGGCATACATTAGGCTGGTAATATGTAGAATATATGGGAAGCCAAAGAGGGGGAAACCGGAGAACACACTCAGGGCTGCTGTTAGAAATCATGGGGCCCCGTACATTACCTGACAGGGGCCCCCCAGCCTGGATGGGTGTGTGGCCCTGAACACGGCTTCAGACACAGAACAAATTACTCATTCATGCCGCCAGAGTACCGGCGTTTTGTTTTACTATTTTTTTTATATATTTTTTCATAGCCAGGTGGGGGGGGGGTTGGCTTTGGTGAAATATCTGGATCAGGGGTCCCAGACCCTTTATGATTCACTCTGGAGACAGAGGAAGAGAGGACAGAGATGGGACAGGATTGATTGAACAGGAAGTGCTCTGTACAGAGACTTTCTATTCATCCACAGACTTAAAGGATAAATTCACCTTTCCAGGAAAAATAATAAATGCTCATGTTTTTGCAGGTAAAAAAATATACATTTATTATTTTTTGTAGTAGAGCCTGGAAAGCAATGCACCAGCGATCAGCAGATCACTGAGGCCATACAGGTCTCCTGCACAATGTCACTGTATCTGCTTGCCTGTACATCATACGGACAAAGCCCTACCTGACAGGAAGACTCAATAACTACCACAGAGTAGGGATGAGCCCAACACCGCCCCCCGGTTCGGGTCGCACCAGAACATGCGAACAGACAAAAAGTTCAGGGCGAACATCCGAACACCATTAAAGTCTATGGGACCCGAACATGAAAAATCTAAAGTGCTCATTTTAAAGGCTTATATGCAATGTTATTGCCCTAAAAAGTATATGGGGACCCGGGTCCTGCCCTAGGGCACGTTTTTAAATCAATCGTTTTTTCAGGAGTAGTGATTTTAATAATGCTTAAAGTGAAAAAAAAATTGAAAAATTCCTTTAAATATTGTGCCTGGGGGGTCCCCTTAGTCTGTGTGTAAAAGGGTGCATCTCTGTGAGGTGTAGAACACAGCCAGAGCAAAATGACATTTCCATAGGAAAAATTGTCATTTAAAATCACGGCTGTAATGTATTGCCGATTACCAGCAAAATACAAAAAAATCGCTGAAAAAAAGTGCGTGGGGTCCCCCACAGTCCATACCAGGCTCTTAGGGTGTGGTTTGGATATTAAGGGGAACCCCGCGGCAAATTAAAAAAAAAATTTACTTGGGGTTCCCCCTAAAATCCAAACCAGACCCTTATCTGAGCATGCAGCCCTGGCCGGTTAGGATGGGGGGAAGGGCGAGCGTCCTCCCCGAACCGTACCAGGCTACATGCCCTCAACATGGGGAGTATGGGTGCTTTGGGGGTGGGGGGGCTCAAACCGGGAGCTCATCCCTACCACAGAGCTCCACAGCGCCATGGTAGTCTATTGAAAACTATGAAGCCAACTCCACTAAGGATGTTGGGGCTTGTAGTTCATTCAGACACGGATCTGTGTGTATGAATGATGCAGTCGTGTGGGCGGAGCCCCGCATGGTCACGCTGTTTGTAAACAGTGACAGCAAGTAGGGGGAACTTCTCCCTATACTGCTTCTACAGGAAGGGGGAGGGGCAGCAGGTGGTGGCTGCAGCACTGGGAACATGTCACATGTTCCATCCTAAAATTGGGTGGATCATGTAAAAGGTTCCCAAAGTACACTTACCCTTTAAGCATAGTAAACACTTAGTAATTACTATGCTTCTTTAATGAATGAACAAAGGAGTGATCAGTATCAATCACTTACTGTGTTAATTCAGTAAAGGAAGGAGCTTATAAATATTACATAGGGTGAGAGGAGGAGAAGATGGGAGAGCTGTGGGGAGAGGGGGGACACAGGAGGGCCAGAGCTGCAGGGAATATGGATTGTGGACAAGAGAAGGGTTATCAGAGCAGTGGAGGGCAGTCTCTGAAACCGATCCCTCTAGGGCTCCCCCTGCAGCAGCTGGTGGGAAGGAGAGAAGGAGAAGCCATCTGCACTGCGGGGGGAGATGGTGGGGGCTCTGCACCATAAAGGCCCAGGCCCCATACAGGAGGGCCGGTTCTACCCCCTCTGTGGCCCTGAACATGCTGAACAGCAATATACATCACAGTGCTGCTAACAGTCACACCATCTGATTGGTTGCTCCGGGTCTCACACTCTGCACTGCTGTGCTGAATAAGAAGAGATGTAATAAGGGAAAAAGAGAACATGTGGTTAATCTGTTACTTTATTTTTCTGAAAGCCTACGAGAGAAGCCTGGAGCCCAAATACTGTATATGACATTGTCTGGAGGCCACAAAAATATCACATTGCCTAGGATCCCCAAATATATCATATGGCTTGGGAACACACGTATGTGATATTCTCTAGGGTCCCCCAAAAATGCCCCAGTCCCTGGGGGCCCAAATATGTCACATTCTGTGGAAGCCTGAAAAATCCAATGTTACCTGGGGGGCACCAAAGCATTTCCATGGGTCTGGTGGCAGCGCCGAGCCAAAGGGTTACAGAAGAGGCGACCATCTTGGGTACTTCATTGCCCCGGGGTCTGTCTGAGGAAATCGTGGGTTCCGTTTTTCAGTTTCACAGGAGGGGGGTACTCGACACTTGACATCGTCATATCCAACGTCCAAGACGGTAAAAACACGGGGGTAGGGTTACTTCATGGGTTCTACCAGCGGAGAAGACATTGGGAAACCGAGCCGCGACGGTGGTCTGGGTACCTTTACGAAACCACGGGGGGTCCATTGTAACCTAAAAAGTCCGAAGGTGTCTTACACTGTATAAACCCGGGGGTCCCTGACCCCGTAAAAACCCCCTGGGATCTCTTATAGTGTATGCACACAAGGGTTCGGTATACTATATAAACCCCTAGGATCCGTTACACTATAAAAACACCGGAGGTCTGTTACAGTATATGTCATAAACCCGAGGTCCGAAGA
>BLSH010290526.1:5044-17372 GCA_018402905.1 Glandirana rugosa | reverse complement strand
AAAATGACAGTTAGAGGGTTAAGGCAAACCACGTAACACTGACAGGGGTGCTTACATTGGTCAGCCATTATTCATGTATGTAAAACCTTTATCCCAAAAGAAAAAAAATTGTTTCTGTAACCTCTTAAAAAGTGTTAGATGGAGTTCAGCTTTATTTTATTAGTCACTTTCGTAAAATCCATCGAAATCTACTAGTCGATCTAACACTACCCTCTCCAAGGGTTGGCCAAGCAGCTATTTAACTACTTCAGCTCTGGATGGTTTTACTCCCTTCCTGACCAGGCCATTTTTTGTGATTCGGGACTCCATTGCTTCAACTGACAATTGCGCGGTCATGCGTCACTGTCAGGGGAGGGCTGGGCTGGGGGGCAGGGTGGCAATTGCCCCCCAGGCCACCCTAACTTACATTCATAATGGCCTACGGCCACTGTCCGCTCACACTTTTTTCTTCTTATGGAGAAAGGAAGTAGGGGCCAGGGGCGCAGCCACCAACTAACTGCAGGCAAAGGGGGGGGGGGCGTCCAGGGCCGGCCCTACCATGGATCCCGCTGGGCCCATTGGGCTGCCTGGGGGGGGCCGCGGGGACTACACAGAGCAGGTATCTCCCGCTTACAAAGTCCTACCTCCTGAACCAGCTTCTATAATAGACAGCACACTGATGATGTCTATCATAGGAGCCGGTCCAGGAGGCGGACTTCATATGACAGCGGCCACGCCAGGTAAGCGGGAGATCCCCGCTCTGTGTAATCCGGAGGCTCTCCTCTGTCTGCATTGCAGGCTGCATTGGATGGGCACTGGTGAGGCTGCATTGCTGGGCACTGATCAGGCTGTACTGATGGGCACTGGCGAGGCAGCATTGGTGGGCACTGGTGAGGCTGCATTGGTGGGCACTGGTGAGGCTGCATTGGTGGGCACTGGTGAGCTGAATTGATGCATTATTTTTGTTAATCCTCCTTTGTTGCTATTAACATTAAATTATGTTACCACATTGTATCATATTTGTCTTGCTTCATAACATCAATATCCGTTCTAAAACCAGGTGGGCATGGATGGTGAGCTGATTCGGTGGTTCAATGGGCCACTTGACTGGACTTGCCCCCCAGGCCTAAGCCTGCCAGCCCTCCCCTGGTCACTGTACCCGAATCAGTATCACTCAATTCTGCAAATGATTCTCATTTACTATCGCTGTTTTCTAGCTGATCAAAAACCGCCTTTGACGTAAAGTGACGCTTTTTGGTTGCCATGGACATTTTCATGTTTCCAGGCAGAAAGAATGGCATATATAATATAAAAGTGCATGCGGGGCACTGGGCAAACCACTAGGGACAAAGAGGATGTGAAATGATTTGGGATGAATTAGAGCGGAGACTGTGAGCCAGGCCTTCTCCTCCACATCAGCGCCTGACCTCACAAATGTGCTTCTGGAAAAATGGTCAAACATCCCCATAGACACTCCTAAACCTTGTGGACAGCCTTCCCAGAAGAGTTGAAGCTGTTATAGCTGCAAAGGGTGGGCCAACTCAATATTGAGCCCTACAGACTAAGACTGGGATGTCAATAAAGTTCATGTGCGAGTAAAGGCAGGTGTCCCAATACTTTTGGTAATATAGCGTATATACATATAGTTGGTAAGGTTGAAAAAACTCCATCAAGTCCAAGTGTGCTTTTATGTCATTACTACAGTGTATATACTAATAATAATAATAAATACTTTATTGTCATTGCAACGCAAATTACAATGAAATCCTATAAAAAGCTCCACACATATGTAAACATACAGTATCTCACAAAAGTGAGTACACCCCTCACATTTTTGTAAATATTTTATTATATCTTTTCATGTGACAACACTGAAGAAATAACCATTTGCTACAATGTAAATGTAGTGAGTGTATAACAGTGTACATTTGCTGTCCCCTCAAAATAACTCGACACACAGCCATTAATGTCTAAATTGCTGGCAACAAAAGTGAGTACACCCCTAAGTGAAAATGTCCAAATTGGGCCCAATTAGCCATTTTCTCTCCCCGGTGTCATGTGACTTGTTAGTGTTACAAGGTCTCAGGTGTGAATGGGGAGCATGTGTGTTAAATTTGGTGTTATCACTCTCCTTCTGTCATACTGGTCACTGGAAGATCAACATGACACCTCATGGCAAAGAACTCTCTGAGGATCTGAAAAAAAGAATTGTTGCTCTACATAAAGATGGCCTAGGCTATAAGAAGATTGCCAAAACCCTGAAACTGAGCTGCAGTATGGTGGCCAAGACCATACAGCGGTTTAACAGGACAGGTTCCACTCAGAACAGGCCCCTATATGGTCGACCAAAGAAGTTGAGTACACATGCACAGCGTCATATCCAGAGGTTGTCTTTGGGAAATAGACATATGAGTGCTGCTGGCATTGCTACAGAGGTTGAAGGGGTAAGGGGCCAGCCTGCCAGTGCTCAGACCATACGCCGCACACTGCATCAAATTGGTCTGCAAGGCTGTCGGCCCAGAAGGAAGCCTCTTCTAAAGATCATGCACAAAAAAGCCCGCAAAAAGTTTGCTAAAGACAAGCAGACTGAGGACATGGATTACTGGAACCATGTCCTGTGGTCTGATGAGATCAAGATTAACTTATTTGGTTCAGATGGTGTCAAGCGTGTGTGGCGGCAACCAGGTGAGGAGTACAAAGAGAAATGTGTCTTGCCTACAGTCAAGCATGGTGGTGGGAGTGTCATGGTCTGAAGCTGCATGAGTGCTGCCGGAACTGTTGAGCTACAGTTCATTGAGGGAACCATAAATGCCAACATGTACTGTGACATACTGAAGCAGAGCATGGTCCCCTCTCTTCGGAGACTGGGCTGCAGGGCAATATTCCAACATGATAACGACCCCAAGCACACCTCCAAGATGACCACTGCCTTGCTAAAGAAGCTGAGGGTAAAGGTGATGGACTGGACAAGCATGTCTCTAGACCTAAACCCTATTAAGCATCTGTGGGGCATCCTCAAATGGAAGGGGGAGAAGCACAAGGTCTCTAACATCCACCAGCTCCATGATGTTGTCATGGAGGAGTGGAAGAGGACTCCAGTGCCAACCTGTGAAGCTCTGGTGAACTCCCTGCCCAAGAGAGTTAAGGCAGTGCTGGGAAATAATGGTGGCCACAAAAAATATTGACACTTTGGGCCCAATTTGGACATTTTCATTCAGGGGTGTACTCACTTTTGTTGCCAGCGGTTTAGACATTAATCGCTGTGTGTTGAGTTATTTTGAGGGGGCAGCAAATTTACACTGTTATACAAGCTGTACACTCACTACTTTACATTGTAGCAAAGTGTCATTTCTTCAGTGTTGTCTCATTAAAATATATAATAAAATATTTACAAAAATGTGAAGGGTGTAATCACTTTTGTGAGATACTGCACAGTATACACTGACAGGCACAGGTAGAGGAGAGCCGATTGGCTGCTCTCCTGTCAGGGGGGTCAGGGGGGGGGGGGTCTGCGCTGATATTTAGCGCATTGATTATCAGTGCAGATCCATCGAGGATGGCCACCAGGTGTGACCACCAGGGATGCCAATCCATGACCACCAGGTAAGCACACTAGAGCCCACCAGGGATGCCAATCAGTGCTTATTAGAGATGGCAGTCTGTGCCGATCAGTGTTGCCTGTCAGTGCCTCATAATCATTGCCGCCTATCAGTGCTGCCCATCAGTGCCCACCGGTGCCACCTATCAGTTCCACCTATGAGTACCCATCATTTTCGCCCATCAGTACCACCAGTGCTGTATATCAGTGCCCATCAGTGCTGCATATAAATGCCTCATCATCAGTGCCAATCAGTGAGAAAAATTTCTTAATTACAAAGTTTTGTAGCAGAAGCGAAGAATAACTTTTTTTCAACATTTTCGCTTCTTTTTTATTTGTAGCACAAAAGATAAAACCCCAGTGGTGATGAAATACCACCGAAAGAAAGCTCTATTTGTGGGAAAAAAATTATAAATTGTTTGGGTACAGCGTCACATGACTGTACAATTGTCATTCAAAATGTGACAGCACTGAAAGCTGAAACTTGGCCTGGGCAGGAAGGGGGGAAAGTGCCCGGTATTGAATCGGTTATACTTCATAGCGCTGGGTCAGATTATAGGAGGACAGCTGTCTTTATTACAGTTGATCTTTAAATCTGACCTCCAGCCTTCCCTTCAGTCTTGCACAGTCGTATCAGCTCCTCTCCTGGGCTGCAATAGCTTCCTCTGATTTCACTGCACCCTGCGAGCTTCTCACACTGTGCATTAGAAGCTGCAACAATTAAAATAGAACCCACCTCATTTCCTGGCTTGAGGATGTCCAGCATCTTCTAGCCCCCAGCCTGGTTGTCCTTTGCCTGCCCCTATCATTCATTGGACGATCATAGACCATGTATGGTCTGCATGAATGTGTGTAACATTCGCCCAATAAAGGTTTTATAAACAGACCCCATAGTGGGTCTCTAAAGCAATAAAAAGCTTGCCTGCTCTCTGCACAAGCTATATACAGCACAGTGATGATGTCACTGCCACATTTACAAGGTAATATCTGGGTTTGCATAGACAGGTGGTGCACACAGAGTGGATTTATAGCCTTTGCGGCTATTGAAGAATATATCTGTAGCGCTCACCCCAGCAAGGGCCGCTGATCACCACAGGATCTTCACCCAAATGAGTGCAGAGGCAGCCAGGCACACAGCAACATTCACCCACTCCGGCCCAATGATCAGTCGAGGGAGGGATGACTTTTGAGATTTATTGCTGAATGACTTGGATGGGATGATGGGAGATGTGGGATACTTCAGCAGCACTATGCAGCAACAGGAGGACGCCCCTCACTATATCTACGCTTCTTAGAGCAGTCTTTACTGCAGGAGCTGAGGGAATGGCCAGTTCCCAGACTTTGTAGGGATTGTCCCAGTCACAGCAACCGCTGGCTCTTGTGTACAAGGGAGAAAAGCCGTGAGCAGTCAATAGGATCCTAGACTCAGGTCTGTACTCCCCAGACCAATGAAATCCCTTGGTTCATTCCAAAGATTCTTGAAAGTAGCCCCCCAGCTGTGTCCTAGCTGGCACCTCAGCGAGCATATGCAGAATTTCAGCTTAGCTGCCTAGAAAGGCATTAGCCTTCAGGTTGGGAACTTCACCTGCTGGACAAGAACTGGGATGCTCTAAAATATTTATGTACCCCCCAGCCACCTACTGCGCACCCCACACACACACAACACACACACACACACACACACCAGGGATTGGTCAGGGCAGCATGAATCTTCAAGCTGCCAATTTGCCTTTTCCTTTCCACTACATTCTAGAATCCTACAGAGGACAGGGGGAAAAAACCTGCAGCCAGTGACCCCGAACAGCCCAAAGCAATCACAAACTGCTCCACTGACTAGAGGAGCCAGAAAAAAAAGAATCCCGATCATCCCAACACCCTACCTAGGAGGGTGCCACATGTCTAATGGCATTTTTTGTGCCCGGAGTTCAGTTTTAAGCCATTGGATCAGCAGCATAGCCAGGCAGTACATATTAAGAGAATGAGAGTCCCCAGTCACCTGTCCAGATCAAGCTTTTTTATCACAGAGGAACTCTTGAAATAACTTTCCGGTTTCAGGGAACCCCTGCTAAATCTCAGGATATATTAGTGTAGCGTCCCCTATGCTAGGTAGGTGTTAGGGTGAGATTTTTGCTAGGTGAGGCAAATTTGGTCAGGCCTGACTGAGATGCAGGCCTGATTGTTTTGATTCTGGGCATGGGAGCGGCCCAGGGAGAGCTGGAGACTGCAGGACTGCAGAAAAAGTCTGGAAAAGGGGATGGGAAGAGGAGGTGAGGCTTTCTGAAGTATGTTAAGGAGCTCTTTCCAATCCCCAACCTGGATTGGCAGGGGGCAGGCCTCCTTAAATACTGTGGTCTGCCCAGTGGTGGCAGGGGGAGAAAGTTCAGTTGGAAATCTGGAGATGGAGTAGCATGGGCTGTCGTGGCCAAGGGGGAGCTCCCAGTCTGGGGGGGGGGGTTGATCCTGGCCTGGAGTGCTCAGGTGCAGCCAAGAAGAGTGAGATCTTGGTGGCAGGCACAAGGCAGAGAGGACAGGACAGCAGGAGAGAGAACTATCCGAGAGAGATTTCCAGTGTGGAACTGCAAGTAGCAGGAATCCGCGAGCAACATACCCTGGGAAACTGTTGGAGGCATTCTGGAGCAGATTGGGGTGAGAGATAATCTGGGAAGGATGCAGAAGTCTGTTTGGGATTCCTATGATGCTGTATTAGTGAAGAAGGCCGTTGCAGCTGGAGGAGCTGGCAGGGCCTGGAAGAAGATGGGCTTGGAGTAGTAGTCCATCGAGCTAGCTAGCACATAGTACTTTGCTACAATTTGGAGGATATTAGCCTCTGCCCGTAATGGGTGGTCTGGAGGCCCTGCTTCAACTACAGCAGGCCTCATCATGTGCTGGCTAGGCCCAAGGAACGATTTAGAGCCCTGATAATTATCTTTTCAGGTCTCATCTGTGCTGAGCAAGTGTTGTGCAGGAGTGAGGAACAAGGAGAGGAATGTGCATCAAGAGTCAGTGCTGGAGGAAGATGGAGAAGGAGGTCCCATGTACAGAACTGTTCAATTCTTGGGCATCCCATCATCATCCCTACCCTATCCAAGTTTAATCCCCTAATAAATAAAACAAAATTACCGGCCTGTTCCGTGACCCTGGATGCAGTATGGATGTGATTGAAGGCGGTGTGATCAGGTGAACCACAACACTCAACCACCCCTAAGGGGGACATTGGTTACATTAGTGTGATGGTCGGTGGGATAAATGCTCCTTACATTTGTGGTCATTGGGAAGAATTAACCCCTTACAGATTGCTAAAAAGATTGATGGTGTCAGGGGGAACTTATCTGAGACGCAGAGATTGCTCATTGCTAGAGGAACCCCGAGCAACCTCTGGAGAAGTTCTACCTGAGAAACCCTGATCTAGATTTATATTTCACATTTGTTGCTGTATAATCTGATTCAACATCATATGTGAAAGTGATAGGAGGAAATGGATGGCCCATTGGAGGGGGGATCCTTTTGTGGAAGGACAATGCTCAACCCCTGAGCTGCTATACTAGAACACTGATATCTCATATCGCTGTTACTAGTGGAAGGGTTTATGGTGTTCCTGATATTCTCCACCATTGGAATGTTAGGTGACTCTAATGTATGGAAAGAAGACAAAGTCATCAGTGAGGCCTGGCTCACATCAATGCGTTTTCAAGTTTTGCAGAAATGCACTACAGTCCATGATACATGATTTCCTGCGGGTCACGTTCACATCGGTGCATTTTTTAGAAAGGGTCAGGGACTTTTTAGCCCACAGCAGGTTGTGTTTTTGGTTCCATAGACTTCAATGGAAATACAGCAGAAACGTGTTAAAACTGTAGTGCTTGCATTTTTGATGCGTGTCCGCTGAATTTTTTTCTACCAAAAATTGAAAAACGCATCAAAAAATACACCAAGAAAGCACATTAACCAAAACCTGCATAGCTGTGAACCCAGCCTGAGGAGGTACTCATGGAGTGCAGGGAATGTAATACATCTGGATGGTATGCACATCAGGCTATTGGGAAGTTGGGTCAGCTTTGCAACATTTTACATCTGTGTCACACTTTCCTGTTCTTTTCACTCATGTCTATTGATCTATATAGGACTTTGGGCTCAGTTCATAAAGCTGTTACATAAAGATTTATTTATTTTCAGAACTCAGCTAAAAAAAAAATAATATTTTTTTTTTAAACCACGGGATTTTACACACACACACACACACACACATATGTATATATAAATTAATTCTAAATCCTTAATTTAGAGTCCTGCAGTACAGACAACAAGAGCCAGTAAAGTACAGCCAGCCATGAAGAATTTGTACATAGACAAGTGGAGGTGGATCTCCTATCTCAGTTTTGAATGGCGGCAAGGTAATTATAATGGGGGATTTTAATTATCCAGACATAGACTGGACGGAAGAAACCGCACATTCATCTAAGGCTCGCCATTTTCTAAATCTCTTGCAGGACAATTACATGGATCAAATGGTAAATGCATCAACAAGAAACATAGTGTTACTAGACCTACTGATTATTAACAATACAGACCTGATCACAGATGTGGAAATAAGGGGCAATTTAGGAAACAGCGATCACAGGTTAATTAGTTTCAGTATAAATCACACAAATAGAAAACATAAGGGGAATACTAAGATACTAAATTTCAAAAGAGCCAACTTCCATAAACAAAGCTCTCTCTTGAAGATATTAAATGGGATAAAAAGCTAGGAACAATGAACACGGAGGAAAAATGGTTGGGCTTTTAGAGCATATTAAATAAGCGTATTAACCAGTGCATCCCAATGGGAAATAAATTTAAAAGAGCTAATAAAAGGCCTGGGTGGCTCAGCTCCATTGTAAAAAAGCTTATAAAAGAAAATGAGAAGGCCTTAAAAACTACAAGGCTGAGGGGTCATCATCAGCATTCCAACTTTACAAAGAATGCAATAAGAAATGTAAGGGTGCAATTAGGGTGGCTAAGATAGAACACAAGAAGCATATAGCACAGGAGAGTTATAAAAATGTTGAGACATTCTTTAAGTATATAAATAGTAAGAGAGGGGGGTCAGATCATATTGGCCCCATAAAGAATTATGAAGGGAATCTGGTTACAAAGGATGGAGGGATGGCAAAGGTTTTGAATATATTCTTCTCCTCAGTCTATATGAGGAAAACGGGGGCTTCAGTAACCAAAACTTTACTATTTAGCCTCACGTCACGTCACAAGAGGCACCATCATGGCTTTTACGAGTGGTCTACTGACTGGTATGGTACCAGCTGATTGGAGAAAAGCCAATGTAGCACCAATATTTAAAAAAGGACCAAAATATATCACTGGGAACTACAGACCAGGTAGCCTAACACCAATAGTCTGCAAGCTCTTGGATGATAAGGAGCTATATACAAGATTGTAGTAATCAGAACGGTATCATTAGCAGTAATCAGCATGAATTCATGAAGAATCGTTCTTGCCAAACCAATCTATTAACCTTCTATGAGGAGGTGAGCTGCCATCTAGACAAAGGAAGGCTGGTAGACGTGGTATATCTGGATTTTACAGGGGCATTCAATACAGTTCCCCATAAACATTTACTGTGCAAACCAAGGTCTGTCAGCATGGACCAAAGGGTGAGTACATTTATTGAAAACTGGCTACAGGGACAAGTCCAGAGGGTGGTGATAAATGGGGAGCACTCAGAATGGTGGGGTCCCCCAGGGTTCTGTCCTGGGACCAATTCTATTTAATTTATTCATAAACAATCTGGAGGATGGGATAAAAAGCTCAATCTCGGTATTTGCAAACAATACTAAGTTATGCAGGGCAATCATTTCTCCACAGGATGTGGGAACCTTGCAAGAAGATCTGGACAAATTAATGGGGTGGGCAACTACATGGCAAATGAGGTTTAATGTAGAGAAATGTAAAATAATGCACTTGGGGGCCAAAAATATGAAAGCAATCCATTCACTAGGAGGAGAACCTCTGGGGGAATCTAGGATGGAAAAGGACCTAGGGGTCTTAGTAAAAAAGAGGCTCAGTAATGCCAGACAATGCCAAGCTGCTGCAAGCAAAGCCAACAGGATATTGCCATGCATTAAAACGGGAATTAATTTCAGAGATAAAATGATAATTCTCCCGCTATACAAGACTCTGGTCCAGCCGCACCTGGAGTATGCCATCCAAATCTGGTCACCAGTCCTCAGGAGGGATGTGCTGGAACTGGAGGGGGGTCCAGAGAAGAGCAACAAAGCTTATTAAGGGTTATGAGGAAAGATTACGAGCACTGAACTTATTCTCTCTGGAGAAGAGGCGCTTGAGAGGGGATATGATTTCAATGTACACATACAGTAATGGTGACCCCACTATAGGGAAAAAACTTTTGCACGCAAGGGAATATAAAAAGACAGGCGGCCATTCAGTAAAATTAGGAGAAAGTCTGTTTAACCTTAGACTGCGTTCTTTACAGTAAGAGCAGTGAGGATGTGGAATTCTCTTCCACAAGCAGTGGTCTCAGCAGGGAGCATCGATAATTTCAAAAACGATTAGATTGGCACCTAAACAACCACAACATACAGGGATATACAATATAATATTGACACAAAAGCACGCACACAGGTTGGACTTAATGGACTGAGTTGTTTTTTTCAACCTCACAAACTATTAAACTTTGTAACAAGTCATTGTGCTATAAGGACACAGCTGTGGGTTAGAAATGATTCCCATATCTGTCTGATTTTTTAAATATTTTATTTTATTTACCACCAATATATAACATAAGCTCCCATTACATAACATTATATGTTGTTCATATGTTGGTTACACGACATGCACTGCATTCAATTTAAAAAAAAAAAAAAAAAAAAAAAAAAAAGCAGTTGTTTTTCTGTTGCTATGACGATTTGTCAGTTGGTCAGAGTCCATGTAAGGCAGTGCTGCCCTCTGCTGGGTGTCAGTTGTTGTTGACTCTCGCAGCGGTAAGTTCATTTTCTCTCCTCTCCTGGATTCTGGGGACAGATTTACACTCAGCATACACATAACCATCTAAGATTACAGAATTTTGCACATTAACAGAAGATTCATCAAATCTAGGCAAATATAAAGATATAAATTACATATTTTTTATATAAACAAGCAGACTATTGCAGCATGTAACTGTCAGTAATGTTATGTAATGGGTGCTTATGTTATATATTGGTCCGTTTTCAAACACTTGACCGTTATTTTCACAGCTCAGGGCTAAAAAAATAACTGCCAATAAAAAAAATAGGATCCTTATGCTGGCGTTATTTAAACTTGTATTGATCTACAGTATATAGGACTTTGGGCTCAGTTCATGAAGCTGTTACATAAAAACAAGGATGTCTGCTTTCAGTCAAATGACCGTTATTTTCAAATCTTAGATAAAACAAATAACTGTCATGTTTTTGAAAACAGCGGATTTGACTATTTTTAAAATTTGAATTATAAATCCTTTACTTTGGAGTCCTACAGTACAGACAATATGAGCCAGTAAAGTACAGCCAGCCATAAAGAATTTGTACATAGACAAGTCATTGTGCTATAAGGACACAGCTGTGGGTTACAAATGATTCCCATATCTGTCTGATTTTTTAAATATTTTATTTCATTTACCACCAATATATAACATAAGCTCCCATTACATAACATTATATGTTGTTCATGTGTTTGTTACAGAACATACACTACATAAAGTTTTTGAAAAAAAAAAAGCATTTGTTGTTCTGTTGCTATGACGATTTGTCAGTTGGTCAGAGTCCATGTAAGGCAGTGCTGCCCTCTGCTGGGTGTCAGTTGTTGACTCTCGCAGCGGTAAGTTCATTTTCTCTTCTCTCCTGGATTCTGGGGACAGATTTACACTCAGCATACACATAACCATCTGAGATTACAGAATTTTGCTCATTAACATAAGATTTATCAAATCTAGGCAAATATAAAGATATAAATTACATATTTTTTATATAAGCAAGCAGACTATTGCAGCATGTAACTGTCAGTAATGTTATGTAATGGGTGCTTATGTTATGTATTGGTCCGTTTTTAAACATTTGACCGTTATTTTCAAAGCTAAGCTGAAAATAACTGCCATTAAGAAAAGAAAATGAGGATCCTTATGCTGGCGTTATTTAAACTTGTATTGATCTACAGTATATAGGACTTTAGGCTCAGTTCATTAAGCTTTCACACAAGGATAAGGTTTTTTAGTCATGTGACCATTATATTCGAATCTCGTCTACAAAAAAAAAACTGCCTTTTTTTTAAAAAAAACTGCTGATTACATTATTTTAAATGATAAAGCCTTTATGTAGAGTCCTGCAGTACAAAGACAATATGGGGCAGTAAAGTGCAGCCAGCCATAGAGGATATATACATAGAGAAGTCATTGCACTATAAGCCGATGGGTATTAACAAGGATGTGCGCTATAAATGATTCTGATATCCACCTATTTACCAACCGTTCATCCCTGCATAACATAAGTGTCCATTACATAAGATTACATCTTCATTACATAACAAATGTTGAATAAAGTTTTTTAAAAAAAGACATCATATGACCGTTGGCCAGCGGCTTATACAGTATGAGGCAGTGCTGCCCTCTGCTGGGTTTCATGTTTTGCTAACCCTCCTGGCGGTAGATTTCTCTCCAGAATTCTGTTGGATTTTCATTATGTTTTATAAAGAATTTGTGTTCCTCCCCGTGTCTCCCTCCAT
>BLSH010290521.1:30154-42514 GCA_018402905.1 Glandirana rugosa | reverse complement strand
CCCCCCCCCCCCGTTCCCACCGACGACGTGTGTCATCCGAAAAGTAGAATTACGTATCTTACGTAATTCTATTCTTTTTTTGGAAGACTGAAATGTTGGGGAAATTCCTAAATAAATACAACCGTTTCAAGTTATGTCGGGGCCACTATATACCAAGAATTCTGGAGTGCAATACCTCAAACTTTCTTGGGGTGATGTAAATGCTTTAGAGCAATATGGGGCGGGGGTTCAATTGGGACATTGTGAATGATTTGGGGCGTCAATCATTTTGATCAGGTTTGCTCTTCCCATGACTGATAACATATGATGACTAAAAGCCTTAGCTTTAGCTCTGAACCTTTGAATCACCGGGGCTGTATTGAACTTTGCCAACATAAATAAATCCTTAAAGGGGTTGTAAAGTCAGAAGGTTTTTTTCTTATCTTAATGCATTCTATGCATTAAGATGAAAAGCCTACTGTGTGCAGCAGCCACCCTTGCCCCCCCCCCAATACTTACCTGATCCCCATCTCTGTCCAGCGATGTCCACGAGTGTCTCAGCCATCCAGGACTCTCCCTGCTGATTGGCTGAGACACAGCAATGGCGCCATTGGCTCCCATTGCAGTCAAAGTCAGCCAGCCAATCAGGAGAGAGAGGGGACAGGGACGAACCGCATCTCCGTGTCTGAATGGACACACGGGGAAGCAGCTCAGCTTGGGTGCCCCCATAGCAAGTTGCTTGCTGTGGAGGTAATCAACAGGAGGGAGGGGCCAGGAGCACAGAAGAGGGTCCCGAGAAGAGGAGGATCTGAGACTTTACAATCACTTTAATGATAGGTTTACCCAGATATAACTGAAAGATTCCACCACTGGAATCTCACAGATTGGCTGAGAAGTTTGAATAGGGGGGTTCTGAAGAGGGAGTAGTAAAGACATGGTCCAATTTATACTTAAGCCAGATTAGTTTACATATCGTTTACTGGTATCCACGGGGTAGATTTACTAAAATTGGTGCAGCTGTATATGGTAGCCAATCAGTTTCTAACTTCAGCTTGTTCAATTAAACTTTGGCAATACAACCTAGAAGCTGATTAGGTTCTATACAGAGTTGCACCAGATTTTGCACTCACCAGTTTTAGTAAATAACCCCCCATGTGCCACGCAAAATGCCCCTGCATACAGTATTATCATTTGATGGATGTTGACATAGCGAAAACCTGTAGTATCATGGTTATCTCTGATAAGAGCTGCCAGTGGATCAATTGCAGGGCAAATAGAAGGTGTGACAAGGTGCACCTCTGCCTAGCCGCCCTTTGGAGAGCTCTTTAACAGCAGCCCTGGATCTCTGATTTTAGTCCAAGGGCAGGAGTACAACACTTGTATCAAGGTAATAAACTTGTCCCCAATGTCAAAACGCTGTAGGACCTCCAAAAACTACAACCATTGTACACTATTAAAGGCAGCCTCTATTGAAAAAAGGGCTTGAATCCCTGAGTTGGCAACTGGGGTCTGCATATTCATGTGGATGTAAACCCTCACATATACATAGTGAAGTGAACAGCCTCAGATGATACACAGAGATGAAACAAATCTCCCTACATACGTTTTACATCTATAGTTGCTGTCTTCAGCTTTTTATATTATTTAGAAAGTGCACATCATGTTAGAAGTCTTCTTCCTGTTTCAGCAGTGGGAGGGCAGTCTGGGCATACACTGTGTGACACCTGATTGGAGGAAGGACCCCCCCCCCTCCACATAGGTAAAGGAACAAGGAAACTTGCAGAGTTGTGCTGTGAATAGAAAAGCTCTCTGCTAATCCATTTACAGTATAACACCCTCCCCAACACAAATTTTCAGCTGTTTTTATCTCCTGTGTCGGAGAACTTGTCAGAAGTTATCATGCGGATGACAGAGGAACGGAGCAGCAGAAAGACACGAGACTTAGGGCTTTGGAGACAGATAAGTAAACACTGCAGATACATGTGCCTAGGTCAGATTTCACAAACGGGGTTTACATTCATTTTAAAGTAGAGCTGGTATAGATTTATGGTCCTAGATTTGTTTGACCTGAAATCAGCTTGTATGTCAAATTCATTGATAGTATTAGTACGTTGATCACCTTCATTAGTGAGTTAGATATGACACTTGCAAGGATCTTTATGGCACTAGTAATAAGAGAAAGTGGTCTGTAAGACCCCATCCTTCAAAATAACACAACCTCTTGCCTCCTGCATTGCTTAACTAAAAATCGTTAGCAGCTTGTAAGCAAACTATGAGCACAATGTTTGAACACTAAAAGGTAGGCCATCTCCTCCCTGCTTTATTGCTAGGGGACAAAGCAGCTGCCTCAACCAGTTCCTCCACCTTTAATGGTTAGTTGAAAAAATCCCTATGGGCCCTTGCCAACTGGGGTAAATGGAAAGCAACTGAGCATGTGCAGAGCAGGATTAAACAGTGTATTACTGGATTTTAAACAGTATAGGTACTTATTTTTAATTCACACCTATGCAATATGATTCATGTCCAAACTGTCAGTTAGAAGTGTGATATGTGAGCTGAAATGGGGGTGTCGTTATATGTGTAATATGTGTAATATACAATAATATGTGAAACAGTGACAAGTACGCGAATAAAAAGCAGATATTTTATATTTTTTATGTAAAATCGGATGAATATCTGCTTTTGATCCAAGCACTTTTATCACTGTTTCACGTATTATCGCATATTATTGTATTTTTTGTTTTTTTAAATGAGGGATAGTCATTTAGGCATATTTGTTTATTTTTGCTGCATAGCTTTTTGAATCAGCACACCATTTTTTATTATTACATATACACAAATACACAGGGCATCACATGATGGGAATTGTGTTTGCAGATCGAGGGGCAGAAGATGCATAAATACAGAGATTGCAGAGAATAGCCAGCCAGGAATAAAGCTACAGAAGACGTCAACAGAATGTAAGAGGGAAATGGTAGACATTGCACACAATGTAGGAGCCAAACCTAGCCATTTATAGAGCAAGCCCAGATAGAGTAGACAGGAGATTCCGGAGCACAGGGGGGCACGAAGGCTGGTATGGATGCAGATGGTGTTGTGAGGATCCTCCAGGAGCTTGTGCAGGCAGAAGATTGGTGATGCAGGCCGGGTCGGTAATAAGCGGGCAGGTGCGGTACAAAAGGAGCAGGTAAGTGGGTAGTCGGGTACAGGCAGGGTCTTTAACAGGCAGGCGGCTGTGGTACAAGAGGGTCAAGCAGAAGCATGGTC
Source organism: Glandirana rugosa (assembly GCA_018402905.1). NCBI lineage: Eukaryota > Metazoa > Chordata > Amphibia > Anura > Ranidae > Glandirana > Glandirana rugosa. The sequence continues at coordinate 39,268 of BLSH010290521.1, read as the reverse complement.
ATAGACAGGCTGAGGGTCGGTGCAGGCAGAGTTCAACAGGGTCAGGCAAGCCGGGTCACGGATACAGGAAGTCCTTTGTAAACAAGCCACGGGAGCACGCTGGAAACGCTGTAGAACGAACAGCATCCACTGCAGGGTGCTGTCTGGTTAAATAGAGTGCTTTGGCGCCATTGGCATGCACACGCTCACCGGGCTCACACAATGCGCATGGGAGGCTGGATGACCATTTTTCCTAACATTGCCCCCCCCCCAATGGGCAGCCTCCAGATGCCCAAACGGGCTCTCTTGGTCGGGTTTTTTCTCCAGAAGATCCTGATCAAGGCTTGTGCATGTAAGTTCTCTTTAGGCTCCCAAGAGCTCTCTTCGGGCCCATAGCCCTTCCATTTGACCAGGTACTGGATGGTACCACCTCTCCTCCTGCAATCCAGAATGGATTCCACCTCAAATTCCTCCATTCCGTCAACCAGTACTGGTGCCGGTGGGCCTGTCTTCCGATCTGGGAAGAGGTCAGAGATCTTAGGTTTTAACAGGGACACATGGAAGACAGGGTGGATGCGGAATAACACAGGCAACTCTAGCTCCTAGGCTACCTTGTTGATCTTCTGTTTGATAGGGAAGGGTCCTACGAATCTTGGACCTAGCTTCTTGGACGGGCATGCCAGTCTTAAATTGACGGTGGATAGCCATACTTGACTGCCCGGTTCCAAGTTTAGTTCACCACACCTCTCCTTGTCATAGGTTTCTTTATTAGCCGCCTGTGTTCGTGACATTGTCTCCTGCAGGAGTTTGTTATTTGAGGTGAAGAAATCCAATAGGTCAGTCATAGCTGGCACCATTAATACTATTAAATCTAAAATTGAACCGTTGGCAGACACAGTTGAATATAAAGAAAAAAATGAAACAATTACAAGATTTTGCTACCAAATTAGATAAGGAGGTACAAAAGAAAAAGATGAAAAAATATATTAGGGACACCAATGATTACAAAAACAATAGAGTGTATAAATGGCAGACACTGGAAGAGGGAGCAGCCTCAGATTCAGTGGTTGCCATGGTTACAACTCATAATACATCGGAAACGATCTCGGCAACTCCCACTCAGAGGAGGACACCAGGTAATAATCTTGGAAATTTATTGCACAGACCAGTGGGCTATAAGACTCCAAAAACTCCACAACATAATTTGCCAGTGAGGAATAGTTATGCCCCGTTAGCACAGGAGCAATATGATTTACCTCGTCATTACTACTCTCAAGGTGAAAGGCCACAACAATATCATAACCAGGAGGATATTAATTATGATGGTAACAGATATGAGCACGATAGAACTCCCTACAGAAATTCTGGCTACCAAGCACCCTACCCCTCCTATAGGGGGAGTAGAGGCATTCCACATACCCAAACCAACGAGGGGATTTTCAGAGGAGGGGCTTTGGAGGTCCACCAAGAAGGGGAAGGGGAAATTGGAGAGGCCGAAACAACCACAACAAGAACCAAGTTTATCCTTGGGAGGGGGCAGAAGGAAGACCTTGGTACCCCCCAGGTCCTCAATATCCAACGACAGATCCAACAAACAAAGAAGAGCCAGGGGTTGTGGAGGAGGGAAAAGGAAAAAGGAAGAGAACAAATTGAAATCAGGCATTTTCAATCTGAGTAGTGCCGAGTTTACAGAGGAAGAATATCGCCTCTTAAACCTTGGACTGAAATATGCGCATGATAAACACATCAATAAATTTGATCTCTTCATTGACTTACAAAAATTTGTGAGAAAAATAAATATCAAAAAACATTTTTCACTTAATTCAACGAAAACTCATCTGGAACAAAGTGAATATCAACATACCACTTTAAGAAACCGGTCTGTATTTAACCCTAAAATTGCTGGGAATCATTTTGTAGATAGTTTCAAGCAGGCTGTAGAACAAGACTTAGCTAATCTCAAGGTCAATTTTGTACGACATAAGAAAGACATTGATAAAAATTTGCAAGAAATTGAAAAGAAAAAGGATATCGTCATTAGAGCAGCTGACAAGGGAGGGGGGTTGGTTATACTTAACAAAACAGATTATGTACAGGAGATACAGAGGCTGTTGAATGATAAACAGACATATGAAGAATTACGATGCAACCCTACGAATAAATTTAAAGCAAAATTAAAAATAATAGTACAAAAAGCCCACAAAAAAGGGCTTCTAAACAAAAAAGAAGCACGATATTTAATTCCAGATGCACCGAGGGTGGCAGTAATGTATCAGCTCCCGAAGATACATAAAGATCCTATCAAAACACCCGGGAGACCCATTGTGAGCGGTGTGGATTCCCTGTTTGCAAGAACAGGTGAATACTTGGACACTTTCTTACAACCGCTAACAATGAAGTATCCTGCATTCCTGAAAGATAGTAAAGATCTAATATCTCTTTTAAAAACTATACAAATTGACGATAATCACCTTCTGGCCAGTGTAGATGTCAATTCTTTATACACCAGCATTCGCCAAGACCACGCCATTTGTGCAGTAAAATGGGCTCTAGACAACACTGAACTAGTAGAAGAACAGAAGTCTTTCCTTTTAGATCTCCTGGAACTGGCCATGAGCCATAACTTTTTTTGGTTTGACAAAAAATTCTTTAAACAAATAAAGGGCGTAGTGATGGGGGCTAAATATGCCCCCACGGTTGCCAATTTGGTGATGAGTTGGTGGGAAGAAGGTGCCATTTTTTCCAACCCTCCCCCTGAGTTTAAACTATTTAAGCGATATATAGATGACATCTGGATTATCTGGTCAGGCTCTAGAGAATCTCTTTTAGAATTCTTGCAAAAAAATGGGAGATAATTCATTAGGTATTTCTTTTTCAGAACAAATCGGTCAGGACAACATAAATTATTTGGATCTGATGATCTATAAAAATAAATAAAAACTTTTTACTAAAACTTTTTTAAAGAGGTAGACCGCAATGGCTACATACCCCTGGGAAGTTGCCACCACCCGAAATGGCTTGATGGTATTCCCAGGGGACAAATGGTAAGAATCAGAAGAAATTGTGATGCTATCGAGGATTATGATAGTCAAACTGAGATCATTCTACAGAGATTTATTGAAAAGGGCTATAACAAAAGTAAACTTTTGAAAGTGAGAGAAGAGGTCAGAAGTTTAAAGAGAGAATCATTATTACAGTCATCAAAAATAAGTTCTTTTGATCTTAGTATATCGTTTATGACAGGTTTTTTAAAGAATATAGACAATTTGAACGCATTATCAAAACTCACTGGCCTTTGTTAATGAGAGATAAGGAGCTGGTCAAGGTTTTACCACCGAGACCCCGTTTTGTTTATACTAAGCCGCCCACTTTACGACTTAAATTAGCACCTAATATTGTAGATCCCCCTCTTAAAACATGTACTTTTCTGGATAGAGTCGGGTTTTTCATTTGTGGAAGGTGCACAATATGCAAAATTTCTATGTTCAGAAAACGGAATACAGCCAATTTTGAATCCACATCTACAGGGAATAAATATGCAATCAAAAAATTCATCTCATGTGACACCACACATGTCACATATCTATTGTCCTGTACTTGTGGTTTACAGTAGATAGGCCAGACTACACGCAAACTCAGAATTAGACTGAGAGAACATTTACAGAATATTAAAAAAGGGTTCAGATACCACAGTCTGTCCAACCACTTCAGATTGGTTCACAACAGAGACCCTAGATACCTGAGTTTTTGCGGTATCGATAGGGTGGAGAACCACTGGAGAGGAGGGAATTTGACACAAGTCATTTCCCAAAATGAAACCCAGTGGATCCACAGAATGGGTACTCTGGCTCCGCTGGGTTCGAACATTGATCTAGACATCAATTGTTTTTTGTCCAATTGGTGATGTGGATGTCTGGACGTGTGGATTACTGGATGATGTGAGCCCCTTTCTGTGTTCGGTATTATAACATCTCTTTGTTCACCTTGCGCCGGATCTGGCAGTTGATGGACTGATGGACGTCATATGTCCACCAACATAAGGTTTGCTCAAGTACAGAGTGAGGCACATCATCCATTGGTCCATGGTTTCATGGCAATAATATGTGTTTAAGTCACTGGGTTCCCTAATAGTTCATTAAAATGAGCACATCACCAGTGTCCCTGGATTGTCCTTATAATATACCTCCTTTTTAGCGATTAAGTGGGAGATTTTTTCTTTTTTCTTTTTTTCTTTTTTATATATATTTGTTATATATATATAACATTTTTTACATATTTGTTGTTAGTTTTTACATGTATTGTTCTAACACATGTTTATTTATTTTTTAATTTGTTTTTAATTTGAATTAATTTTTCTTATTTAAGAGGCATTAGACTTATCTAGTTTTAGGTTTTTGGCGATTTGTCATTTATTATGATGTGTTGTTATGAATGAAATATTTGTTAGTTGTGCTGCATGATATGGCGTGGGTTCTGCAGAGGGCCACAGTCCGGGTAGTTTTGAGCGCCTTCTGTTGTTATACTACTAGATGGCGGTGATGTGCATTAGGTGTCCGTGACGGACGTACGGAGGTGTGTGTGACGCTCTGTCCCATTGGTCCCTTTTGAGGCAGACGTGGGGCAGGGCCTTGCATAAATAAGGTGTGTGAAGGACCGAGGTATCGTCCGTGATGACGCTCCTATGACGAGCGAAACGCGTTGACGCCACTTCCGGTCCGTCACGGCCATCTTCGTCATTTCCGGTTTTCGAGTGGAACGCACGCCATTGCAGCCCATCAGAGTCCATTGGCGGATTATGTACCAATGCTTATGTTCTATCAACATCTTGTAAGTAGATTTGTATTCTTTGCGCAATAAAGCCTATTTTATACAGTACACACTATGGGCTTTTTCCTTTATATTTTTTGAGTGCCTCTGGACACAAACAGCGGGTGTCGGAATCATCGCACAGCTAGAAGTGTGTCTAATGCCGACTGGAATTGGAGCCCCCACCAGTATTCAGCTTATGTGACCCACTGACTGAAAAGCAGTGGGTTCACATCTTCTGGTGAGTGAGGGCACAAGAGGGTCACCGGTCACAGTGTGTCACTTCCTGCACATTGATTTTTATGAGCACTGAAGAGCACTTTGTATTAGGAGCACCGAGTCACTTTATTTTGTGGACTTTATGATTATTTGCTGGGTTGGCGCTGTTTTGTAATAATATCACAGCTGGCACCGAACTCTCCGGGCAGGCTTTGGACAAGAAGGCGGGATGGAAGCCATAATTGGCGAAAAATAGTGATTGCAGAGTGGCCGAGTGGACTGAGTTATTGTATGTGAACTCAGCCAGCGGTAGGAGCGTAACCCAGTCATCCTGGGAGAAAGAAGAGAAGCAACATAGGTACTGCTCCAGTGTTTGGTTGGTACGCTCCGTCTGGCCGTTCGTCTGGGGATGATAAGCGGAAGACAGGGACAGACCAATCTTCAGGGACTTGCACAGGGTCCTCCAGAACTTGGATGTGAATTGCACTCCACGGTCGGGACACCACATCCGTTTGTATCCCGTGTAGCCTGACAATCTCCTTAATAAACATTTTGGCAGTCTCTGCAGCAGAGGGTGTGCCTTTCATCGGCAGAAAGTGGGCCATCTTGGAGAATCTGTCCACTACCACGAAGATGGTAGAGCAGCCTTCAGAAGGGGGTAACTCCACAATAAAGTCCATGGATATGTGGCTCCAGGGCCTCTCCGGGACAGGTAATGGTTTAAGGAGGCCCCATGCAGGAGTCTTACTCCCCTTGCACTGGCTGCAGGTAGTGCATGATACCACATAATGCTTACAGTCTTTTCCTACTCTGGGCCACCAGAACGTGCGCTGTACTAACTCCGAAGTCTTGCGTACCCCGAAGTGCCCAGCGAGGTGGTGGTCATGGCAGAGGTCCAAGACTGAGGTTCGAAGGTTCTCTGGTAAGAAGATCTTGTGACTATGCCAGAGCAACTCATCTTTGAGCTGCAGGGAGGTTCCCGGAAGGGGATTTGGCCCCAGGGAAGCTTGCCAAATCCAGGAGTCCAACGCCATCTCATCAAGAATATCACCTCTAGGTATCAAATACCAATAAATAGGAGAGCCAGGGTTTGCGTATTTTTTCAAATAGTAGTTGTATATCCCTTAAGACGCTTACCATCTTTTCGTTAAGCATAATCCAGGTCAGTTTACACTACATCAAAGCAAAGTCCACCACTGGACTTTTCCATGTAGTGGCTATTGCGATATTGGCCACCAAAAAGATCAAATAGATCAGAGTTTGTTTATGTCTGGGGATATTTTCAACTGGTTCTTTTAACAATGCTATCCAGGCATCTTTGATGATTTTGACCATGGTTACAGAATAAACTAATGAATGGACCTGCATCCAGAAGAGCCTGACCTTAGGACAGGCCCACCAAATGTGAAGGATTGTCCCCACCTGACGCAATCCTGGAAACCAGAGGATGAGGTGCCTGGGTACATTTCTGGAAGTTGTTTGGTTACTAGGTACCATCTAGCGCAGGGGTAGGCAACCTGTGGCCCTCCAGCTGTTGCAGAACTACAAGTCCCATCATGCCTCTGGGAGTAATTGTAACTGCCAGGCTTGCAATGCCTCATGGGAAATATAGTTCCACAACAGCTGGAGGGCCACAGGTTGCCTACCCATGATCTAGCATGTACTTCATACCCTGCTTCCACCAAGGCTATATTTATAACGCCTTTGTATATACGAGTGTTCCAGGCCTGACAATCCTCCAGCTTAGGGGCTATGTTCATGTCCTTTTCCCACGCAGTCTGGTAAGAGAGTTTTGACGAGGGGGTGACAAATTATCTGTACAACATTGCGATGCATCCAAGCTGGAGAGTCCCTTGTATACTCCTATTTTCAAGCATTGAGCACGCAGTTAGACCGGAGCTTGTTTTTTGTAATGAGCAGAGATAGTGCTGGATTTGTTGCAAGCGGACACTCTCAGATGAAGGCATCTCTGATCCTGCACAAAATATGCGGAGGAATGTACAGTATATCTAAGTCATTGTCCTACACGACAGAGGCCTTTATTCTTCCACCAGCCAAATTGAAGGGAGTGTAGACCTGGTGGGAATAGAGGGTTGTTAAAGAGGGACCACAGGTGTATGGGGGATTTGGAGAGGATTCCCACAGATTTACTAAATGAGAGAGTGGAGGGCAGAGGGCCCTTCAGCCTACATGATGGCTTTACAGTATTTGGAAGGGACCCAGAGCACCCCATTGATAGGGAGCGGGGAGCAAGCTGGGCTTCCAGAGAAAGCCAATCAGGCCTGTAATGGCTAAAATGCATCTGACACAATTGTGTTAGTTGTGCTACTACATAAAATTTTCGAAAGTCTGGGACCTTCAAACCCCCCCAAGTCTTTGGGATCATACAATGTAGCTCGGGCCAGCCTACCCGCCCTTAGCTCCCCAAATACAGTTAAAAATGTTTGCTTGAATCTGCTGAATCGCTGCTAATGGCACCAGAATAGGTAAGGTTCTGAAGAAATATAGCAATTTAGACAATACTGTGATCTTGACAGACGCAATTCTTCCCATCCAATAGAGAGTTGCATCAGACCACATCTTCACAGCTGTATGAAGTTGGCACCCCATGTTTGTAAAACCATACACATTCTCCATCACTTTATTGAACAAAGCTGGATAGTTGGTCTTCTAAAAGGGAAGAAATGTGGGGAGTGAACCTAACCCCCAGATATGATAACGACTCATGTTGCCAAGAGAATGAGTACTGTGATTGTAGACTATGGAGTGTTGTAGCTGGCAGATTAATATTAAGGGCTTCCGTCTTATCTCAGTTAACAAATAACCCAGAAATGTTGCCAAAGCAGCCTAGAAGCGAAAGCAGGTTCAGTTGGGTCGTGTGAGGGGATGTAATAAACAACAAAGAGATCTCTGAAGATGTTGCAGAAGTGACGAAACACGTCAGCTGGAACGCACGGTGCGCGAGGTCACGCTTGTCTGGAACGCTAGCTGACACTGCAGAGTTGCGGCATCCCAGGAGCCTGTGAGGAAAAGGATTGGGAAAGAAATCTCCCTTGCTGTAAAGGCATATGTTTGGCAAATAAAGAACGTATCTATGAATTACGCTATGAGGGGTCTCCTTCTTATTCTTGCATGATACATTCCTGGATAGCCAACAGTGATACTCCACAAAGCAACATCGGGGAAACTCTAGGTCAGGGAACAGACCATAAGCCTACTGTGACTCCTCTTTGTCATATGACAAGAGGGTCCACAAGGTCCGGTAAGTAGGGATCTTTCTTCTTTTTGCACATGGTGGTTTGATACACTGAAAGCACGGGCACTTTGAAGAAAAGGTCTTTCATGTATGGAGGTTGTTTAAAGACACAAGAACTGATATAAACTGATATAAAACCGATTGGATCACAACTTTGTATGCACATTGGACAAATTTTTGCCCAGATTTTTGCACAGTTTATGCACAATTTATTAATTGTTATGAATTAATTTTATTGCATGATATTTGTTTGGAAGATATCTAAAACTCTTCTTGGATGATAGCTCACGGTTTCTAGCACAAAGCACTTTATGTATTGTGATATCTAGTTTCACAATAGATTTGCAATGATGTTTAAGGTATTGCTCAGAGGGGTTTATGTTTGAGCAAGAGTACACAAGCCTTTAAGGCAATTGTATATTTAATTTACACTGGTTTGTTTTACTCACATTTTTGTTTAATTATTCAATTGTGTTTAGGTACAGTTGAGTGAGTCCTAAAGGTCCAGAGTATTCTATAGCAAGCGCTGTTCGCACAGGATTATCCTCCTGGTGTATATCTTTATCAAATATTCCATCCTAGTCTGAGACTTGAAGAGAGTCCAGTAAAGTTACTAGTAGTGTTGAGCGAACCCGGACTGTAATGTTCGGGTCCGTACCGAACTTTCGGGTGTCCGGGACCCGCACCCGAACATTTCAAAAAACGTTCGGGTTCGGGTCCGGGGTTCTGGTATTTTACTCCACGTGTTGAGAAGCTGCAGGGCAGCCAATCAACAAGCGTTTCACTGGTTTGCCCCAAAAAACTTTACAAGCCCACGCCCAGGGCCTGTGGGCTTTCAAGCCATGCCTGGGCTT
>BLSH010290377.1:26135-49330 GCA_018402905.1 Glandirana rugosa | reverse complement strand
CAATTGGACGAACTCAACAAACCTTTTACTCAATCAGAACTAGGTAAAGCCATAGACTCCCTGCCTAATAACAAGTCCCCGGGACCGGACGGCATAACAGGGGAATACTATAAAAAATTTAAAGACACATTAATACCCCCGCTTTGCAGGTTCTTCAATGCTGCAGCCTCCTCCTCAACTCTCAGCACAGAATCTTTAAAAGCGTTAATTGTCACCTTGCCGAAGCCAGGGAAGGATTCTTCCCTCCCACAAAACTACCGTCCAATATCGCTATTAAACCACGATGTCAAACTCTACGCAAAACTATTGGCCATTCGCTTGACGGACATTCTGCCCACTCTGATCAACCCGGACCAGTCCGGCTTTACCAAAGGACGGCAAACGTCAGATGCGACCAGAAGAATGATTAATATCCTGCACCATCTAGAAAAGACTCGAACGCCTTCTCTGCTCCTGTCTCTGGATGCGGAGAAGGCGTTCGATAGAGTCTACTGGCCTTATATTCGTTTAACGCTACAAAAATTTGGCTTTCATGGACGCATACTCTCCGCCATTATGGCCCTCTACTCTAACCCCTCAGCTCAGGTTTACTGCTCTAGCATGATGTCTAAACCATTTCGCATTTCAAATGGCACCAGACAGGGGTGCCCACTATCGCCTTTAATCTTCAATATGGCTATGGAGCCCATGGCGGAGAGGGTGCGTTCTAACTCCAAAATCAGTGGCATTAGCATAGGCAATAAGACCCACAAAATAAACCTGTTTGCAGACGATGTTATCTTAGCGTTATCAGATCCCCTTCCCTCCCTGGCTTCGGTCCAACAAGTACTGTCTGACTATTCCAAAGTCTCTTACTATAAAGCAAATGTAACCAAGTCTTTTATCTTAGATATCAATGTCCCCCAGACTCTCAAAGCCATGATTCAAAAGCAATACTCATACAAATGGGCAGACAGCTCCATTACCTACCTGGGAATCGAGCTTACCAGAAGTTCCGCAGCACTTTACCATGCAAACTATTCTCCTGCTCTAAAAACCTTACAGGGAGACCTAGATGCACTATCAAAGTCTTACTTGTCTTGGCTGGGACGCCTCGCGCTTTTTAAAATGTATAAACTCCCCCAGCTTATCTATTTATTTAGATCTCTCCCTATCCTGGTCCCTAACTCCTTCTTCTCAACAGCTCAACGTATTCTTGGCCAATTTCTCTGGCAGAGAAAAAGGCCGCGTTGCTCACGGACCATCTTACAAAACCACAAAAACGCAGGGGGTGCAGGACTAATACATATTAAGGACTACTACATGGCATCCATCCTGGCCCAACTTAAGTATTGGTTATCGCCCTCTACCTCCCAACCCTGGTGTGATATAGAAGCCACCTATGTAACCAACAATGATCTAAGTTCTTGGTTGCTGTCCGGCATTACGCATCACACAGCCCCTACATTAAAAGCCTCTGCTGTAGCTTTCCAATACCTTAGGAACAACACTGACTCAGACATGGCACCCATATACCCTCCCCTGCCCCTGTCTCTACTACAACACCACATCCCCAATCTGCATATTCACCAATGGACGTCAAGGGGAGTCACTCATATCCAAGACCTATACTCACAAGATCTCTTGAAACCCTTTACGACCCTACAAGATTCCTACTCTATCCCTACCTCAGAATACTTCAAGTATATACAAATAACTCACTGCATATTAAGAAACCCGGCCCTGGTAAAACCCCTCCATAAACAAGCTTGGCAATATTTACAGGACGACATCTCTAGGAAAAAAGGAATCTCCCTTTTCTACAATCTCCTACACCACAAACAAAATCTGTACAAAACCTCCCCAATTCTTAAATGGGAAACAGATTTAGATAAAACATTTACTCCTAACCAATGGTCCATAGCGCTTCACCATACCTATAGATCAACAAAATCGGCCAATCTATGGGAACTGCACCTTAAAATTATGCTCAGATGGTACACTACTCCCACCAAAATCCATACAATGAACCCTACCTACTCCTCATTATGTTGGAGGAATTGCGGAGAGAGGGGGTCTCTGTTGCACATTCTCTGGACCTGCCCTAAACTCACAACCCTATGGAAACAAATATTTACCCTGATTTCCACTATCAGCGGAGTACCCATCTGGAGATCTCCAGAACTTGCACTCCTACACCTTGGCATAACGGAGGTCCCAGCCAATGCAAGAAAGATCATTGTCAATGTTCTGCTGGCTGCAAAACTGTCAATAGCTAGGAACTGGCTTTCCCCGGATGTTCCGACTTTAGAAAATATCATACATTTAGTGCAGAACCATCTCACTTTTGAAACTATGTATGCTAACACAGAAGGTACAGGGGCACGAAACTCACGGAACTGGTCCCTGTGGTATAACTGGTATAACGACAACATGAAAAACTCATAGGCCCTTCCTCCCTCCTTTGGAACTGTGACGAATGGGAGGACAATCTGGAGCTCCTCTGACCACAGCAATAGAACCCCATGGGGGGGGTCAGACCGAGCTCCACTCTCCTTCCACTGATTTAACTATAAGGTGTAGCAACTCAAATTTTAGACATACTCCCTTATTGTAAAGCCGAGGTTACTGGAACAACAACAAGTCAATACTCTACTCTACAGTCTCCTTTGTAAGTACTTATTATCTTACAACGCTTTGTACTCTTATAAATATGTTGAGCCGCATAGGCACATTCTCTATCCTTTCTCTCCTTTTGTTGCTTACTGTATGTAACTGCAATTTTCAATAAAGATTTAAAAAAAAAAAAAAAAAAATGTGGCCTTATCAGTTCCCATCAAATGCAGCCTCATCAATGCCCATCAAATGCAGTCTCACCAATGCCCATCAAATGCGGCCTTAAGAGTGCCCATCAAATGCAGCCTCACCAATGCCCATCAAATGCAGCCTTAACAATGCCCATCAAATGCAGCCTCATCAGTGCCCATCAAATGCAGCCTCATCAGTGCCCATCAAATGCAGCCTCATCAGTGCCCATCAAATGCAGCCTCACCAGTGCCCATCAAATCCAGCCTCATCAGTGCCCATCAAATGCAGCCTCATCAGTGCCCATCAGATGCAGCCTCACCGGTGCCAATCAAATGCAGCCTTAACAGTGCCCAATAGCAATAAAAAAAGAAAACCTGTCAGGGGTTCTAACCCTTCTATCTCTATCCAAAACTACATATACTTAAATTTCCACATACCTTCTTCTTCTATAGCAAAGGCATTTAGCATATGGAGCAGGGCCTCTTACATCAACCTGCAGGTCCCTTTCACATGGGAGATCCAATCAAGTCTGTCTGTCAGTTTTTCAGGGGGACCTGACCGAAAGGTCCATGCATTCCTATAAACAGGCAGGTGTAAATGGTCCGTTTATACCTGCCTACCTCCTATCTGATCATGTCTGCTATAAAAAAAAAGGAAGGGTATCTGTCCTCTTCTGGGTAGGCAAATCGGATCAGAGGTAATTGGGTGTAAACAGACAGGGGAGTCCGTTTACACCCAGCTTCCCATAGAGTAGAGCAGACTTAGTCTGTGTTTGCTCTTCAGAAACTTGGTGGATACAGATGTGTCATCTACCCTCTCTGCTCCGATCAACGGGGGATCTGTCAGCCAATTCCCTGCTGCCACCTGCGGCATTTGTGTGCAAGCTTCGAAATCTGCCGCACGCGCGCATATGTACTACAAAGTTGTGTCCTTGACATAACAATCCCAGGAGGCAGCGGGCCCAGCCTGAGCTGAAAGCTAGGACGTGTTGTCTTGCAGCACAAAAATTAGCCAGAAGATAAACATAAAAATGCATATTTTTATCATTTGTATATGAGAGGGACAAAATAAAAAAATATTGCTGTAAGGAGTTATGTTCCGCTTTAAGACCCTGCCTTCATTTTTCTGTGTCTATTTCCTGCTACCTGAAACATGGTTGAAATATAATATATCAGTGACTCTCTTACTTCCTGTTGTGTCTTCAGTAGAGGTGCACCGAATGAAAATTTTGGTCCCAATAACGAAAATGCAGGATGCACTGAGCCGAAAACTGACAGTTTTTAAAAAATATTTTTATATATAATTGTATTATATTCAACTTTTTAATTAAGATCATCAATTTAAATTAATATGAATTTCTGGTTGACCATTATTGGCACCTTTAGACCCCTTTCACACTGGGGCGGGCAGGGCATCAGCGGTAAAGTGCCGCTTGCTTTGGTAACGCTAGCAGGGCACTTTTAACCCCCAGAAGGGGGTCGCGTCGCTTCCGAAGCACATTGCAGTTGCTTCAGAAGCGCTGGCCATTCATTGCAATTGCAGGGACAGTTTAGGAGCGCTGTATACATGGCTCCCGCACCGCCCCAAATATGTTGCTTGCTGGACTTTTTGTTTCCTGTCCTGCAAGCGCACCACCTTAATGTGAAAGCATTCAGGCTTTTACACTGGGGAGGCAGTTTTCAGGCGTTTTACAGGCGCTATTTTTAGCGTTAAAGCCCCTGAAAAATGCCTCAGTGTGAAAGGTGCAAGAAAAGCTCAAGAAAAATGCAGTCTGCAGTCTCTAACCATCTCCTGTATCATGTCTGCAATCTCTCACTTAAACTTAAACACATTGTTAATAGTATTAGCAAAATCTCCATTCGGTACACCTCTAGCAGACAGGATACAGGAGATGGTCAGAGACTGCACACATGATACAAGAGATCAATGCAGTTTCATCAGTACCCATGAGATGCATATATTCAAGAAAGGAGACCGCACTTCAAAGTCCCAGGAAATGGTTTATTGTGAATCATCCAGAGTAAATGGTGATACAGGCAGAGGTGACAACACAGCTCCAAAAGGGTTAAGGCGTTTCACGGATCTATAGTCCACTTAATCATAACCTACATCTCTGAGCCAAACACAGTGAATAAATATAAAGTGTACATATGAAATCAATTATTGCTAATTGGTGGCTCATTACGAGTACAAAGCAAGCATATCAATGATAGTAAACAGGTGTACATAATTGGTTAACTCGAGTGAATCAATCAGAAAAAAGACACCCATTGAAAAATAGAGTAAAAACCTATGTATTAATGATCTGGCCGTGGGGGTCAGGGAAGACCGATCCCACGGTCGATCATATGTTAAAAACATTATACAGATATGTGTAAAAGGATAGTGTAACAAAGAAACAAGTAGTAGCACTATATGATATTCTTTTTTTGTATCAATTCTTTATTTATAGAAATCACACAGGACATACAGAGACCCATAACAGAGTAATGCTGGTATAGTACATCAAATGAAATGTCCATCTCCTGACCAACAGAGATATACTGTCTGAACTCAAGGTTTAAGAATGTTGAATGTGTCAGGATCGGCTCAGGGAGGTCTCCGTCACCTGCATGGCTTTTAACTCCTTCAAGGAAAGAGCAATAAGAAAAAAAAAAAAAAGGGAAAAAAGATAAAAGAAAAAGAAAAAATCAGAAAAAAAAGGGGGGGAAGGGGAATGGGGGAAAAGGGGGGGGAACAAAAGGAGAAGAAGGAATCAAAGAAGAAAGAAGAGCGAGGGGCCGCCCTAGAATAAAGAGGGAGTGAAAGAGCCAGTGATTGCTCCCCTCCCCCCGCACCCGGTGGTCGACGTCCACCACCCTGTACAGGTGACAGTCTTCCAATCATGCTGGCAGCAACTGGGTGTATTCCGATGAGAAAACAAATTTGTGCCAGTAGAACCACTTCTTGGTAAATTTTTCTCTGAGGCCTCTCTCCGTGGCCACCAGGTCCTCCATTGCATTAATCTCCGCCACCTTCCTCAGCCATACCGCAGGTACTGGTGGTTGCGTCTGCTTCCAAAAGAGGGGGATGCAGCTCTTCGCCCCCGTCAACAGGAGCGGCAATATGGATCTCCGGTATGCCTTCGTTGGTAAGTCATGGTGATGCAGTAAGAACAGCGCCGGGTCCCACGGCAGCACCCGGTCTGTGAATCGTTGGGTATGCCTTCGTTGGTATGTCATGGTGATGCAGTAAGAACAGCGCCGGGTCCCACGGCAGCACCCGGTCCGTGAATCGTTGGGTAATCCTGTGTATTTCCGTCCAGAATGGCTGTAGCAGCCTGCACGACCAGAAGATGTGGAGCAGGGAGCCTCTCTCCTCTCCACATCTCCAACAGGTCTCTGGGCACTGGGGGTACATCTTGTGTATTTTCACTGGGGTATGGTACCACCTAGACATCACCTTAAACCGCGCACTCCTGATGTTTTGCGCATATCGAGGTCTTAAGGTTAAACAGGAGAATCCTGTCTTTTTGTTTTTCCGTCATCTGTAATCCCAGGTCGGCTTCCCACCTCTCCAAGTAGGGGGGACTAAAGCCCGGTTTAGGTGCTATTAGAAGCTGGTAGGTCCGTGAGACAACATGCTGTAGTGGAGTCTGGTCCAGACACCACTGTTCGAATGGAGTGAGGCTTCTCTGAAACGGCCCCGGCTGTGGTAGAGAAGCTATGAAGTGGGCCAATTGGATTTTTTGCCAGAAGGACAGTCCGACCAGTGCTGGGTCATCCAGAATTTGCTGCCTGGACATCCACTTATCCTGCACAATAAAGTGGCGGACTTGAAAGCATCCCACTGTCTTCAGCCCCTGAAAGTTGCTATCATTGAGGCCCGGACTGAATGCCGGATTGCCAGCAATCGGGATCAGAGGGGAAGGCCCCGGAGCTACTGCCAGCTCATCGAATGCTCTCACGACGACTCTCCTTGTCTCCCCTATCGTCGGATGTCTTACCAGCTGGGTAGGCAAACTCAGCCGACACCACGGCACCGCCTCTAGAGGCATCCCCGCCAAGGCTTTCTCCACCCTTACCCATTGTTTGAGTGGGCCATGGCAACACCAATCGAGAACTCGGGTCAAGTGGCAAGCCACATGGTACATCTGGGCATACCCCCCTGCAACTTCGGGAGTCTGAGAATCACCTGTGCCAGTCGGGGGGGGCTTCAAAGCCCACAGGAAGGTTTAAAATGACCTGTTGACGGCCCTGAGAAACGCCCCCGGAATTCTGATCGGTAAAGCTTGCAGGAGATACAGTAGGCGAGGGAGAACATTCATTTTAAGAATACTGCATCTACCAAGCCATGAAAACAACCCCTTATGCCAAGACTGCATGTCTCTTTTAATGGCAGACAACAGTGGGGGGAAATTGAGCTCAAATGCTTCTTCCAATCTTCTCGGCAACAGGATACCCAGATATTTAATATGTGACGAAGTCCACTTAAAGGGGAAGTCCACCCGTAGAAGTGACGCCGTGGTCACCGGAATGGACACATTCAACGCCTCAGACTTCTGGAAGTTAATCTTAAAGGAAGATAGCGCATTATAGGTCTTCAATTCCGCCAATAAGTTTGGCACTGAAATCAAGGGTCTGGTCAGGAAAAATAGTAAGTCGTCCGCAAAGGCTGCGACTTTTGGTGCAAGGGTATCGGCCACCTGTATCCCTGTAATATTTGGGTTATTTCTGACAGTCCGCAGAAATGGCTCAAGGGTAAGGATAAAGATCAGGGGGGAGAGGGGACATCCCTGCCTTGTGCCATTAGCGACCTCGAAAGAATGGGATAAGTGTCCATTTACCTTGACCTGTGCATTGGGTGGGAGTAAATAGCCTGTATCCACTGCATCATTCTCTGGCCTAATCCCAGCGCTCGCAAGGTCTCCATCAGGAATATCCAGTCTACCCTGTCGAATGCTTTTTCAGCGTCCGTCGACAGGAGTAGCATGGGAACCTCCTTGGACTGGGCCGCATAAATCAGATTGAGTGCCTTAGTAGTGTTGTCCCTCGCCTCCCGCGTCGGAACAAACCCCACTTGGTCGTCATGGATTAGTTGTGGAATCAGTGCCACCAGTCTTGTGGCGAGGATTTTGGTGAAAATCTTTAGGTTGATGTTCAGTAATGAAATCGGACGAAAGTTTTGACAAAGAAGAGGGTCTTTGCCCTCTTTAGGCAGTACAGTGATGTGAGCCCGCAATGTTGTGTCTATCGGTAAGGTGGCTCCATCTCCGGCTTTGTTGTAAGCGGACAGAAAGCGTGGAGTCAAAAGGTCTCAGAAAACCCTGTAGTATAGGAGGGAAAACCCGTCCGGGCCCGGAGCCTTGCCTGGTTTCATTTGTGCTATAGCAACCTCTTCACCCGATATTGGCCTCTCCATGGCAGCCACCTCCTCCTCCGAGAGACGCAGCAATCCAGACTGCTGTAAATAAGCCTGGATGCTCGCTTTTTTAGATGCAGTGTCTTTATCCGATCCAGGTCTAGGTAGGTTGTACAGTGCCTCGTAATATTTCCTAAACTCTCCTGCAATCTCCTCGGTGGTGTGTATCTTAGTCTGGTTGTCCCCTATTAGCTCTGGTACAAAAGAGCGAGCCCTCTGATTTCTCAACGCCCTAGCCAGCAACTTGCCACACTTATCACTGTGTTCGTAGAAAGTTTTCCTACATTTGGCGATCGCTGCTTTCGCTCTGATCAAGGCCAACGACTGTAACTGGTTCCTCAGGGCCGTAAGGTCCGACAGTGCATTAACCGCCAGCGACTGTTTGTGGGTGGCTTCTAAGGACCTGATCCACTCAAGCAGATCCGTCATCTGTTTTGATCTAGCTCTTTTGATTCGAGCCCCCACCTTGATGAGAACTCCTCTGATGTAGCTCTTATGGGCTTCCCAAATCATCAGCGGGGAGTTTTCTGGCCGAACATTCCGGCTGAAGAACTCTTTCAGCTCACCCATAATCTCCTCTTTGACCTCCGGAGTTTGAAGCAAGGAATCGTTCAGCTTCCAATGCCACTGCGCCGGGGCCAGTGATAATAGGTCTATATCCAAAAAAACCGGGGCATGGTCTGAGAAGGTAATGGTACCAATGGACGTGGATACCACTCTGGATAGGAGTGATTGGGGCACCAAGAAGAGGTCTATTCTCGTATATGTAGCATGAGGATGTGAATAGAAAGTATAATCTCTATGCGAAGGATGGAGGGCCCGCCATACATCTATCAGATTGAAGGTGTATAGGTTTTTCTTCAGGAGCTTTAGTGCTGCATAAGAGATCTGGGATGTGCCCCTGGAAGAATCAAGGGCCGGATCCAGGGTGAAATTCAGGTCTCCCCCCGCGATCACAGCCCCTTCGGCAAATTCTCCCAATTTTGCAAGAACTGGCTCCAGGAACGAAATCTGATTCGAATTAGGAAGATATAGGTTAACCAGAGTAACCATCGAGTTTCCCAACTTTCCTTTCACGAGGAGGGCTCTGCCCTCTGCGTCACTCCAGTGATCCACCAACTGCCAAGCCACTGAGCTACGCAATAATATACTCACCCCTCTGGACTTGGAATCTGGTGAGCAACCATGGTAGGCCGTCGGGAAGTAACGGTTTTGGAGTCTGGAGGGTCCACCGGCACGAAGATGCGTCTCCTGCAGAAAACAGATCTGGGCTTTCATACTCTTCAGGTTTGAGAGCACCATGGAACGTTTTTCCGGGGTGTTGAGCCCTTTTATATTAATAGAGACCAGAAAACTGGTGTCGTGGCTCCGTTCCCAGCCATAGGCACTGCCGGGGAGGGCGAGCAAAAGGGCAGAGAACTGAGAGCGAGGCAG
The DNA here is from genome assembly GCA_018402905.1 of Glandirana rugosa. Classification (NCBI taxonomy): domain Eukaryota; kingdom Metazoa; phylum Chordata; class Amphibia; order Anura; family Ranidae; genus Glandirana; species Glandirana rugosa. The sequence goes on along the minus strand of BLSH010290377.1, from coordinate 39,709 downwards.
AAAACTACAGACAGAGGGAGAGGTCCTAGCAAGGAAAGAGGGAGGAGCAGGGGGGAGGGGGGGTGGCGAAAAGACAAAAAAAAAAACCTCCAAGAAACAAAAACTCTAATACGCCAACGGCATATGAGACCTAGTTTCTTCAACACCTAGGCGGCTTCTGTCGGAACCGCCCGTGCGGTGTGGGCCTATTTGAGGGTGAAAGGTTGAACACAGCTAGGGTCGGAGAGCTCCCATCCCGCCCACGGCCTCACTGAATTAAACTTCGACACATCGCAAACTGGTGCCAATTGTGCCCATGAAAAAAGAAAAAAAAACATATCAATCTACCAACAGAGCAATGTTAGAAAATTAGACAAAAGTCGGTCATGCCTCCCCCGGGCCCCCCCCCCCCCCGTGCCCCCACCCCAGACATCCCAAGAACGTCCACAAGGGGTCCGGACACGGGCAGGACCCGATCAAAACATCAGTTTAAAGAGAAACCCTCAATCATGATATCTGTGCTCCGGCCAACACGAGTACCCGGCCCAGCGAGCACAGACACATAACCGGAAGAGGGACAAGGTGAACCCACTAAACATGAGAAAAAAAAAAAAACATCAGCAAGTACAAGTAAATGCCCAGTACAAACATGTATGTATAACACAATTCTCCCCATCCACTAGTGAGAGCTTAACCCCCGGATAGCCCCCCCGTCCACCCCACCCTAGCAACCCCAGCCCCCACCCCACCACCTCGCCTGAGAGGAGGCAGTCTGATACCTCACAGCATAAGGGGAACACTATATGCTCTCCTCGCCGGGCCTGAGCGATGACAGATGGGGGAATCGCTTGTGAGCGGGATTGCAGGCCCTGAAAGTGAAAAAAAAATGGGGGGAGACCGGAGGAAGGAGGGGGACATATACCATCAGGGGGAGGAAGGACGAGAAAAAAGGACAAGGCGTGACATAACCTCTGGGGCATGTGTATCACCCCCCCAGTATAGGTTATAGCATAACTGGTAACCAAGGCGAGGAGAGCATATGGGATATATTAGCTATTAACACAGCCTAAGCTCCTAGAGACTACTCTGTGCATCCCCAGGTTCTAGAAAGGGTTGCGGTGCCAGCATTCCCTCCCCCCGGCACAGAACGTATCCAGTTCCTTTGCCTACGGAGGGCCTCGTAGAGAAGGGACCCTCCGTCACCCCGAGTCTCCTAATTTACCCACTGTCCCGCCCGCCTGTACCATACAAGAGATCCCTCATCTCCAGTCCTCTCACTCAGCAGTTCAGTCAATGGGGGAAGCCCCTGCCTGGGCTATTCACTCGGCTGCAGCAGTGGGTGTCACATTTCTGGATCCAACATCCGGATCGGAGCTGGCTCCCTCACTCCACCTCTCCTCCTTCTCATCCGACGCGGCAGTCCAGCTCTGGGGGCTCTGACGAGCTGTCATGGGTCACTCCCCAAGAGTAGGCAGCACCAGTCCAGCACCTGTATGGGCTCTTTCTCAATAAAATCAAACAGGCCCGGCAAGTCAGCCACTCGTCTCAGGGTATAGGAGGCAGTATCCTTGCGAACCGTAAGCTGGAGGGGAAACCCCCAGCGGTACGAGCAGTCCGCGCTTCGGATCAGTTCCAGTAAGGGTTTCGGCATCGCTCTTCTTTGCAGCGTAGCCCTGGATATATCTGGAAAAACGGAGATAGAGGCCCCATCAAAATCAATAGTACCTTTAGACCAGGCAGCTCGCAGCACCTGCTCCTTATGTGCGTAGCGGTGTAGGCGGCAGATCACGTCCCGGGGGCGCTCTGGATCCTCCGACCTAGGGCCCAGTGCCCGATGCACCCGGTCGAATTCCAGGTTGTCCGGCGGGTTGGATTCCAGCACCCTGAGCAGGATCGCCTTGACTGTCTCCTGGAGCTGCTCCGCAGACGATGCCTCAGGCAACCCCCGGAGCCGGAGATTGTTCCTCCGGCTCCGGTTCTCCAGGTCCTCCATGCGTAGCTGAATCTCCGCTAAGTTCTCCTGATGGTTCCTCCGGTCCTGCTCCAGCTGGGACACTCTCCGCTCCAGAGCCCCCACCGCCGACTCTCCCTTAGTCAGCCGATCGTCCAATTGCCGCACCTCTGTGCGTACCTGCCCGAAGTCCCTTCGGTGTTGCTCCTCCACGCGGAGTACTAAGGCCTCAATATCTGCCTTCATGGGGAGAGCACGCAGCAGGGCCCTGATATCCGAGTCCTCCTGCTGAGTCTGTGTCGGCATCCCCTGGCTGCACCTGGAACTCGCCGAAGGGTCTAGTATGGCAGGGAGTCTTGTTAGCGAGCTTGAGCCCGGCGATCGTTCTGCAGTCATGGTAGCAGGTACCGCACTAGGCCTATTCTTACCACACGGCCTCTCTGTAGCTGGGCTGGGTGAATCCCCGAAAAAACGGCTGATGGAAGCCGACGATGGAGTCTTGGATGATCCCCTGGTTTTTCTGCGTTTCGGGGGCTCATGACCAACTGAGTTACTGTAAAAAGGGGCACATTAGCGGGTTAAGGGAGCTCCAGCACACAGCGTCCTCACTCCGCCATGTCCAAGCCACGCCCCACTATATGATATTCTGAGACATAGAAACACCAACAGTAAGAGGTAATATTGTACCTCAAATTCAGTGTAAAATAGAAAAATAGAAGACCTTAGCAGGTAATGTCATTATAACATTTAAATTGTCGTACTAAAAATCGAAACCATAGTGTTAAACTATTACCAACCATGCTAGGTATCCTCTGATAGTGTATGGTATGTGCACAAGTCGCGTGCTGTCATTATCGTTCACAATCACAGTTATGTATGTCCGTGTCCGGCAAACAAAGTAGGTAACAGCGCCAGGACCTAAAAACAATTCAAACTAGGTAGCAAAATAAGCAGACACACTCAACTGAAGAGCTAAATTGACAGATGAAAAAAGTACAAAAAGTGCAAAAGAAGTATATATGGCAACACGCGACACTGTGCAGAATATAACGCCATTCGGGAACAATAGATGTCTATACTGTATTAGATGTCTATCAGTTATATATATCAATCAATGTGCTACATAGATATGCTTGTAAGAGGAACGGAAACATGTATGAATGTCAGAATATAGATCTATATGTTCAATTGTTATGTGACTACAACCTCTCGATACAGGGAAACAATTTATTAGATAATAGTAAGGAAATATATTGAATTGAAATCTTAACCCCGTTCACAAAGAGTTACTATGTAATGTTGAGTGTATACAGACCCCAATGCAGACTCAAACATCAGCTCTAATGGCCTGAAAACACCCAGCAGGAAAAAATGAGTCCCATTAGGTGATATACAAATAGAACTTTGACAGAGTCAGGGGGATCTCTGTTAGAAAAGGGGAGAAAGAAAGAAAAAAATGGTCAATCATGTTGACAAGGACAGCAAAAGGAACAAGCAAGGGATTCTTGGAAGGTAGATAGTTCTTAGATCTGATGTATCTATAGTGGATATGTATGTTCCAAGAAATTGGAATACATATAAATAGAAGGTATTGCTAAGCCACGAGAGCTCTTTGTGACCCATTCAATCACCTGTACACGCATGGAGGAGGTATTACCTTGATGTAAATTGTTGAAATGTCTAGCCACATTGGTGGATTTGAGCGTTCTAATATCCACCAGATGTTCACGGAATCTATCTGGTGGTTCTGCCCACATATTGACAGGGGCAGAGAACGCATGTGATCAGGTAGACAATGAACATAGTGTTGCAGTTAAAGAACAAATTTATTGAATATTGTCCATTGTCTACAGATGAACCAAAGATATTCCCTGGAAGGATGTATTGGCAACATGGGCAATCTCTTGCACCACATTTGTAGTTGCCTTTACAGTGTAACCAAGTGACTGAAGGTTGAACCGTATTCCTGGAGGTAAACAAACTTGGAAAGAGCATGTCTCCCAGTGTCCTAGAACTTCTGGCAACCACATTGATGGCAGAGTCCAGGATTTGGGAGCATATGCTGTCTGCATATAAACTTGGAATATGTTTTTGTATGATGTGTTTGATTTGGGGGAATTCGGCACTGTAATCAAGGACCAAATGTGGTTTATTGTCCTGACATGTGGCCCCCAGTGAAATCGTAGAGCATCTATTGGAGAATTGGGAAGTCTGAGGTCTAGAGCTCATTCCGCTGTGCTTCACGACAGTATTCTTAGGGACAAGTAAAGTGCCTCTGTCCGAAGATTTAGCTCGATAGTATGCTCTATGGATCATCCACTTAGGGTAACCCCTCTGTTGGAATCTCATAGATAATTTTTTTGCCTCAAGATCAAAAGTTGCATCGTCGCTACATATGCGTCGAAGTCTTAAAAATTGTCCTACCGGGACACTTTTAATGGTATGTGCCGGGTGGTTGGAGGAGGCATGAAGAAGGCTGTTTCCAGCCATGGACTTTCTGAACAAATTACAAACGACCTTATTTCCACTACCTGATAGATTGACATCCAAGAAGTTTATGTTGAACAAATCAAAGGTAATTGTGAATCTAAGGTTGTATGTATTCAAATTGAGATGTGTCAAAAATTGGTCAACTGGAAGGGACTTTTTGCTTATCAATATCAGGTCATCAATGTACCTATAATATAAAATAATGTGTGACCTGTACTTATTGCTATCTCCAAAAATATGTGTGCCACCATGCCATGTAAAGGTTAGCTAGGGATGGTGAGAACTTGGCTCCCATTGCTGCTCCACATCTCTGAAGATAATAGGTACCATCAATTTGGAAAAAAATATGAGTGAGTAAATAATGAAGTACCTTAACTACAAAGTGTTGGAGCTCAATGGACATTTTGGTGGAGTGGCAGAGCCAAAAACTAACCGCCTCCAATGCAAGGTGGTGGGGGATACACGAGTATAGGCCCACCACGTCGCATGATACCCACATATAGTTTGATGACCAAGGCTGTTTCTCCATAATGTTAAGTAAATGGCTAGTATCACACAAATATCCAGGGAGAGAATGTACTATGGGTTGTAGTTGGCCATCTAGCCATTGGCCCAGTTTTTCATTGAGAGACCCTATGCCAGATACTATGGGTCTGCCCAATGGGGGACGCTCAGGTTTGTGTAGCTTGGGTAAGTGGTGAAGAATTGCCATTACAGGGTATTCGGGTATTAATGAGGAGGCCTGTGTGGGGGTAAATGCCCCTAGATAGAGACCTTCATCAACCAGACTGGTCAGCAAACCCCTATACCGTTTAGTGGGGTCCTCCTTAAGTGTTGAATAAGTCGATGCATCATTTAATTGTCTGCATGTCTCCAAGCGATATTGTTCTGAGTCGAGGACCACCACTGACCCGCCCTTGTCCGCATTCCGAATAATGATATCGGGGTTGCTAAGCAGCTGATTGAGAGAAGACCGCTCATCGCGTGTTAGATTGTCTTTTGGTCTGCTTGGTGTATGTGTGGATCTAGCCAAATTGAACAGATCTCTTTCTACCAATCTTTGAAAGGAATCCATTTATTTACAGCGTGACTGTATAGGATAAAATGTAGAGGGGGCCTTTAGGGGGACCCAAAAAGGGCCTCCCTGATCAGGTAACCCCTCAATTTCTTCTCTGCTTTCGCTGTTTAGAGATTCTAAATCCACCAAAGCACAACATTCTTGAAAAGTAAATTCACAAAAATCCTTTGAAATGTCAGTATGTGGGGCAAAGTCTGTTACATCCCTGCTGTGAGTGTCCATATCGTCAGATGAAGCACTTGAAAAGTGGTGACGAAGAGTGAGCTTCCTGGTGAAGCGATTCACGCTTAGAATTGTTTTGAATGGATCAAAATGTGTAGTGGGGCAAAACCCCAACCCTTTGCTTAATACGGAGGTTTGTCCTGTTGTTAACATCATACTGGAAAGATTAATTACATTGGAGATCTCTATTTCTTCTGCATCTGCGGTCTGAGGGAATATTGACCCTGGACTCCATTTCCGGTGTTTCCTCCCCCCTCTCCTGGTCTTTTTGGGGGGCCCTTTTTCTTCTTCTGTGTGGATTTTTTGAGGGTCTGCTCATTTTTTGAGACTGAAATAGCAGTATTAGATTGAGACTGTATATCAGAAAGGGATGTTAGGTCACCAGAGGTGTCTGATCCCGTGGGGGCAATGGTGTCCTCAACGGAGTCAGATTCGGGGTCTGAAAAGCTGACTCGCTTTTTGAGACGTGTGTTGCGAAGCTTGAACTGTTTATTGCTGGGTTTCCAGTTATATACAATGTCTAAATCATAATCAAGCTTATTGTGCAATAGTTTGTCCTTTTTACCTTCAATGATCCTGGTCTCCATAACATTGATCTTGTTGTTAAGAGACCGATCTAGTTCCTCAAACGCCGCATTATCCTTCAATAGTTGTATTTCTTGTTGATACACAGATATCTCAGATTGGAGTTTGTCCAATTCCATTTCTCTAGAGGAAATAATGATTTTCATTAATTCCATGGAGCAGGTGGACAGCGTGTTGGTCCATTCTTTCTTAAGTGCCTCATTGAATAGCTCCATGGTAGGGAATTTCTTTATTCTTAACCCCCTAGGGATCCGCTCCAGGCTGATGTATTCAAGCAGGGTGGTCTTCTTCCAAAATGCTTTCACCTCTTTTTCAAGACACTTTTCTAGTTTGCAAAACAAAAGTTTCATTTTTCCCAATGAGTCCCCATGTTCCTGTGTGAGAGCCCTTTGGGAATTTATACGGAGAGGATTTTCTGTCAGTGTACTGAGTGAACGACTATATGTGACCGATTCCTCAATAGCTGTGTGTGCCTCTGCCATGTTATAGGAAACTGGATTTAAATGGACGATTCACCCAAGCCCGTTTGTTAAGCATATAAACCAGCTTATAAAGAAAAATGGAAAGAGCTCACCCGTTGAAGTTCAAACGAAGTCCCAAGCGATCAATAGCTGTCCTTTGATTATTATAGGGATTCTGAAACTGAACTAGGCGTAAACTTGAGTGAAAATAAGACGGGTGAGAGTCCACTCCGAGCGGTGCAGCGGCAACAATAGCTGAACAGGAAAAGTGAAAAGCCCGCTCCAAGTGCGGAATAATGAATGGATCCAAGAGACCAGGTGCAGGTCCAAACCACCGCCAGTCCAGGTAATCATATATTCAAGAAAGGAGACCGCACTTCAAAGTCCCAGGAAAGGGTTTATTGTGAATCATACAGAGTAAATGGTGATATAGGCAGAGGTGACAACACAGCTCCAAAAGGGTTAACGCGTTTCACGGATCTATAGTCTGCTTAATCATAACCTACATCTCTGAGCCAAACACAGTGAATAAATATAAAGTGTACATATGAAATCAATTATTGCTAATTGGTGGCTCATTACGAGTACAAAGCAAGCATATCAATGATAGTAAACAGGTGTACATAATTGGTTAACTCGAGTGAATCAATCAGAAAAAAGACACCCATTGAAAAATAGAGTAAAAACGAATGTAATGTATTAATGATCTGGCCGTGGGGGTCAGGGAAGACCGATCCCACGGTCGATCATATGTTAAAAACATTATACAGATATGTGTAAAAGGATAGTGTAACAAAGAAACAAGTAGTAGCACTATATGATATTCTGAGACATAGAAACACCAACAGTAAGAGGTAATATTGTACCTCAAATTCAGTGTAAAATAGAAAAATAGAAGACCTCAGCAGGTATTGGAATTATAACATTTAAATTGTCGTACTAAAAATCGAAACCATAGTGTTAAACTATTACCAATCATGCTAAGTATCCTCCGATAGTGTATGGTATGTGCACAAGTCGCGTGCTGTCATTATCGTTCACAATCACAGTTATGTATGTCCGTGTCCGGCAAACAAAGTAGGTAACAGTGCCAGGACCTAAAAACAATTCAAACTAGGTAGCAAAATAAGCAAACACACTCAACTGAAGAGCTAAATTGACAGATGAAAAAAGTACAAAAAGTGCAAAAGAAGTATATATGGCAACACGCGACACTGTGCAGAATATAACGCCATTCGGGAACAATAGATGTCTATACTGCATTAGATGTTTATCGGTTATATATATCAATCAATGTGCTACATAGATATGCTTGTAAGAGGAACGGAAACATATATGAATGTCAGAATATAGATCTATATGTTCAATTTAAATGTTATAATGCCAATACCTGCTGAGGTCTTCTATTTTTCTATTTTACACTGAATTTGAGGTACAATATTACCTCTTACTGTTGGTGTTTCTATGTCTCAGAATATCATATAGTGCTACTACTTGTTTCTTTGTTACACTATCCTTTTACACATATCTGTATAATCTTTTTAACATATGATCGACCGTGGGGTCGGTCTCCCCTGACCCCCTCAGCCAGATCATTAATACATAGGTTTTTACTCTATTTTTCAACGGGTGTCTTTTTTCTGATTGATTCACTCGAGTTAACCAATTATGTACACCTGTTTACTATCATTGATATGCTTGCTTTGTACTCGTAATGAGCCACCAATTAGCAATAATTGATTTCATATGTACACTTTATATTTATTCACTGTGTTTGGCTCAGAGATGTAGGTTATGATTAAGCGGACTATAGATCCATGAAAATCATTAACCCTTTTGGAGCTGTGTTGTCACCTCTGCCTGTATCACCATTTACAATGGATGATTCACAATAAACCCTTTCCTGGGACTTTGAAGTGTGGTCTCCTTTCTTGAATATATGATTACCTGGACTGGCGGTTGTTTAGACCTGCACCTGGTCTCTTGGATCCATTCATTATTCCGCACCTGGAGCGGGCTTTTCACTTTTCCTGTTCACCCATGAGATGCAGCCTATCAGTGCCCATCAGATGCAGCCTACTAGTGCTCATCAAATGCAACCTCACCAGTGCCCATCAGATGCAACCTCACCAGTGCCCATCAGATGCAGCCTCACCAGTGCCCATCACATGCAGCCTACCAGTGCCCATGACATTCAGCCTACCAGTACACATGACATGGAGCCTACTAGTGCCCATGGGATGCAGCCTTCCACTATCCATGACATGCAGCCTACCAGTGCTCATAACATGCAGTCTACCAGTGCCCATGACATGCAGCCTACCAGTGCTCGTGACATGCAGCCTACCAGTGCTCATGACATGCAGCCTACCAGTGCTCATGACATGCAGCCTACCAGTGACCATGACATGCAGCCTTCCAATGTCCATGATATGCAAGCACTACCGGCTACCAGTGCCCATGATGACATGCAGCATACCAGTGTTCATGGGATGTAGCCTACCAGTGCCCATGACATGCAGCATACCAGTGCTCATGAGATGCAGCCTACCAGTGCCCATGACATGCAGCATACCAGTGCCCATGGGATGCAGCCTTCCAATATCCATGACATGCAGCCTACCAGTGTCCATGACATGCAGCCTACCAGTGCCTATTACATGTAGCATACCAGTGCTCATGACATGCAGCCTACCAGTGCCCATTACATGCACCCTACCAGTGCCCATGACATATAGCCTACCAGTGCCCATGGCATGCAGCCTACCAGTGCCCATGACATGCAGCCTGTCAGTGCCCTTGACATGCAGCCTACCAGTGCCCGTGACATGCAGCCTGCCAGTGCCTGTGACATGCAGCCTACCAGTGCCCATGACATGCAGCCTACCAGTGCCCATGACATGCAGCCTACCAGTGCCAATGACATGCAGCCTACCAGTGCCCGTGAGATGCAGTCTCACCAGTGCCTGTTAGTACAATCTCAAGCTGTGTCACAGAGCTAGATTTAAATCGCTGAGCGGCCGCTGTAACAATGTCCAACCTTCTAGACCTGCTCTTATGACACATCACACTGATTACATTTCCCAGCATTGGATCAGTGCACCGTATATTACAAGAGCAGGTCTAGGAGGCGGGACATTGTTACAGCGGCGGCCCGGCAATTCTAATCCAGCTCTGTGATAAAGCGGGAGCTCACTGCGCCAGGATGTGTGGCAGTGCCACCTGGGGCGGACCACCCCCTTTTCAGTGCCATTATTTCAGTGCACCTCTAGCCTTTAGGACACAAAGTGAGGGAAAATCTCCTCAATGGGGCACTGACAAAAAACAACCATTCCCTGCTCATCCCAAAACTAAAAAACAAAAATAGGCATTGCAAGGGATATGGAGACTATATTTTGTGCCATTTCAGTGTATATACAGATGCTAGTGACTCAATATGACATTTCAGCTGGAAATTAGTACAAAGAAGGATTCATGGTAATTAGGCGATGCATAATTTAAAAATATGCCTAGAAAATGTCATAGTAAATACATTCTTGGACTAAATGGCAGTTCAAAGTGTTACCAACCACCGTGATATAGCTGAGGAGGTTAGCGTAGCCAGAATTTTTGAAAGTGCCAGGTACTGTGTTCCTAGCACTTGAATTCTGGCTAGACATATTTTTAAATTATGCATCACCTAATTGCTATGAATCCTTCTTTCCATATTAGCTGTTTGCTCTTCTGCAGCTCCATATTTAAATCAATATCCTCCATTACAATTAGATTAACCACTTGCCGACCAGCCATAGTACATATACTGCGGCAGGTCAGCTCTATTGCACGAAACTATGTACCCATATGTCATTTCGTGCAACAGCCAGCTGGGGCGCACGCGTGTGCTGATTGGCCAGAGGGGAAGCCAATCAGCATGTCCGACTCCAGCGTCCAGTGGACGCGATGTCTGTCAGCCACCCGCGATTGCTCCCAACAGAGATAAAACAGCGGTCTGCCGATATAAACAAGACAGACCGCTGTTTTGTCAGAGATGAATAGAGTGATCTTGCGTTCCTGCTAATCAGGAACACAGATCACACAGTTCATCTAGTGAGTCCATTCCCCACACAGTTAGTAATCACTCCCCAGGGACACACTTAACCCTTTGATCGCCCCTGTTAATCCCTTCCTTGCCAGTGTCATTAGTACAGTGACAGTGCATATTCTTAGCACTGATCACTGTATTGGTGTCATCCAAAAAAGTGTCAAAAGTGTCACTTAGTGTCTGATTTGTCCGCCGCAATGTCGCAGTCCCGCTAAAAATCATTGATCGCCGCCATTACTAGTAAAAAGAAAAAAGTCCATAAATCTATTCCATAGTTTGTAGACGCTATAACTTTTGCGCAAACCAATCAATAAACGCTTATTGGGATTTTTTTACCAAAAATATGTAGAAGAATATATATCAGCCTAAATTGATGAAGAAATTTGATTTTTTTTTTTACATTTTTTTATTGGATGTTTTATAACAGAAACTAAAAAATATACATATTTTTTTTTTTCAAAATTGTCGCTCTTCTTTTGTTTATAGCGGTGATCAGAAATGACGCAGAGCTGATCAAATGCCACCAAAAGAAAGCTCTGTTTGTGGAGAAAAGGGATAATAATTTTATTTGGGTACAACGTCGCACAACCACACAATTTTCAGTTAACCACTTCAGCCCCGGAAGGATTTATCCCCTTCCTGACCAGAGCACTTTCTGTGATTCGGCACTGCGTCACTTTAACTGACAATTGCGCGGTCATGCGACGTTGTACCCAAACAAAATTGACGTCCTTTTCCCCCCACAAATAGAGCTTTCTTTTGGTGGCATTTGATCAGCTCTGCGTCATTTCTGATCACCGCTATAAACAAAAGAAGAGCGACAATTTTGAAAAAAAACAACATTTCTTACTTTCTGCTAATATACAAATCCAAAAAAATATGTAAAAAAGCAAATTTATTCACCAGTTTAGGCTAAAATTTATTCTTCTACATATTGTTGGTAAATTAAATCGCAATGGGCATATATTGATTGGTTTGCGCAAAAATTAGTGTGTCTACAAACTATGAGAATTAATTTATGGCGTTTTTATTTTAATTTTTTTTTTTACTGGTAATAGTGGCGATATGCGATTTTTTATCAGGACTGTGATATTACAGCGGACATGTCGGGCACTTTTGCGGGACCAGTGACATTTATACAGTGATCAGATCTAAAAATAGCAACTGATTACTGTATAAATGTAATTGGCAGGGAAGGGGGTTAACACTATGAATGGGGTTAACTGTGTTCCCTAGGCGTGTTCTAACTGTGTGGGGGCTGGGCTGTCAGGGGCATGAGAGATCTAACTGATCCCAATTTACAGGGATGACTAGATCACTGTCATGTCCCCTGACAGAATGGGGAACTGCCGTGTTTATATTGGCGGTTTCCCATTCTGGCTCTGTAGTAGGCGATTGTGGGTCACCAGCGGACATCGAGTCCACCCCGACCCGTGGCCCTGCTCACGCAGGTTTATATATGGTGATTTGTGCTGCAGAGCCACTTTGCCTCCGTATTCCAAGCGAAACGGTCGGCAAGTGGTTAAAGTGAAGCAGTGCTGAATCACAAAAAATGACCTAGTCATCATGGTCATCAAACCTTCCAGGTCTGAAGTGGTTAAAAATGTCAATGCAAAAGGGCAGTGTTTTTGTTTTTTTGCATAAATAATGCAACCAGTATTCTGTGATTTTATAGTAAGAAGGATTTTTGTACTCACTTGTTTATTTAGCTGCTCTGGTGGGTGGGGGGAGGGGCTCCTGTGAAGGAGCAATAGTGATTGCAATCACAGTGGCACAGGCACACACAGCCACTGCTTCTTCTTCTTGTCTTCGGAGCCTGCAGAAGATGGAGGGAGGAGGTGGGTGGAGCCAACAGTCTCACACGGCGCGGAGGAGGAAGTAGGCTCCGCTCTGAATTCTGGGGCCTCGCTCTCCTCCTCAGGCTAAGCAGCGGTTCAGATGTGAGTGTGACTGATGTCACTGGTTGCTAGACGCCAGTCAGCACAGGCGCTAGCAACAAGTGCATTGCAGAAAACAGTAGAGGCCAGAGCAGCAGCGCGGCTCCACCCACCTCCTCTCTCCATCTTCTCCAGCGCAGCGCGGAGTGACTGAAGACAGCAACAGAGTCTCTCTCGGTGTGGCCGCCGCTGCGGCTGCAGCGGTGCTGTCTGATCTTCATCATAATAGTAAATACTACCAATATTTTCGGGGGGGCAATTGCCCCGTTGCCCCCCCTTGGATCCGCCCCTGCCACAGTGTAGCACTCGCCGCATGTCACTGGAGAGTGGCATTAGTCGAACATCCCTTCGGTGGATATTAGCTACTCACAAATGGCACCCTTACAAACTCCAGCTACTGCAGCGTCCCCGCCTAGGTTCCCCCCCGTTGCCCCGTTAACGGGGGGGCTTTTATAACCATCATAAATGATAATACTACTTCTAGTCTGTCGTGGCGACGTCGGCGTCGCCGCCGGTGTGGCTCTCTCTGAGACAACGACAGAAGTCAGTGAGGCGCGACGCGACCTCTTCTACCTCTCTCCTCCACCCACCTCGGCGCGACGACGAGACCGGAGATGACAAAAGACGTTACGTGAACAACGATCGCGGACACGACTGACCGCAGATCGTTGGTCACTGTAGTCAGTGTGAGTGTAGACTTGGCGACGAATCGGACTCCTCCTCTCGCTCCGGGGTCTTAAGTCTCGCCTCGGATGAAGGAGGAGGCGCGGCACACTCTGACAACCGAGGT
>BLSH010290288.1:14512-27461 GCA_018402905.1 Glandirana rugosa | reverse complement strand
TCATGCAGGACAATGCTCCATCACACGCGTCCAAGTACTCCACAGCGTGGCTGGCAAGAAAGGGTCTAAAAGAAGAAAAACTAATGACTTGGCCTCCTTGTTCACCTGATCTGAACCCCATAGAGAACCTGTGGTCCATCATGAAATGTGAGATTTACAAGGAGGGAAAACAGTACACCTCTCTGAACAGTGTCTGGGAGGCTGTGGTTGCTGCTGCACGCAATGTTGATGGTGAACAGATCAAAACACTGACAGAATCCATGGATGGCAGGCTTTTGAGTGTCCTTGCAAAGAAAGGTGGCTATATTGGTCACTCATTTGTTTTTGTTTTGTTTTTGAATGTCAGAAATGTATATTTGTGAATTTTGAGATGTTATATTGGTTTCACTGCTGAAAATAAATAATTGAAATGGGTATATATTTGTTTTTTGTTAAGTTGCCTAATAATTATGCACAGTAATAGTCACCTGCACACACAGATATCCTCCTAAAATAGCTACAACTAGAAACAAACTAAAAACTACTTTCAAAAATATTCAGCTTTGATATTAATGAGTTTTTGGAATCATTGAGAACATGGTTGTTGTTCAATAATAAAATTATTCCTCAAAAATACAACTTGCCTAATAATTCTGCACTCCCTGTAAATAATAAAAATATACATCAAAAATTGCCATAAATCATAAGAACAGCAATGAGCGGCGCTACAGGTCATACACTTGAGGTATGTGGTCATAAATGTCAAACATAAAGTCCAAACATAGAGATAGGGGGTGCTCCTGAAGAAACAATCCACTCCAACCAGTCCCAAATTAACTTCACAGTAAAACCAGGGGATATCTCTGAGCGTTGGTTTTTAGCTATCTTCCGTTACACCTAGCGATAGCATGCAGGTGTGTAGATAGTACAGGTGGACTCTTACCAACTGATGTGGCTAGGCACTTATCATACTATTAGGAGAGTGCCGCGGACTGTGGATCTATTAGTAGGGTTTGAGTTAGAGATTCACTTATAATTAGATATTTGTTGTGACACACACTGAGGTGTGTGCAAAGTCTGCAGCCATGGAAAGCATACAGTTTCTAGCTAATCGCAATCTAGATAGTAAAACGATCTTTTCTAGCAATGTCACTCCTGGTAATAAGGATATGGACACTAATCACCTCCTAAAGAGACTTGAATTCCTTCTAGAAAAACAGATTAAAGCGTGGTGGGATGTGTTCACCTTTGAACACTACCTGAAAGAAAACATCACCTTTCGTAGTATGAGGTGGGAAGTAGCCCCCCAAGTCGGATTCATAGAGAAAGGATTCATGGATGAATGGTATACATTTTTTGACAGGGCTGCACGAGATTTACAAATATTAGTCCTGAAAAAGAAAAAAATCAAACTAGAAAGAATTTGGGCTAATATACAAGACATTACAAGTAAATTAGACCCAGTCAAAGACACAAATGAAGTGAAAGAATTTAATACAAAAATAAAAAATAAATTAGAAAAAATAGATAAGGAGGTTCAAAATAAAAAAGTCAAAAAATTTCAAAGGGACTTGGAGGACTATAGGACTAATAATGTTTACCAGTGGCAGAAAAATGTGGAGATGCAGGAACAACCGCAAGGAGATAATACTCCAAAGGTAGTGAAACACAGTGCACTCCCCAAAAAAGGATTCACACCCCGTTTAACCAGATCTAATGAAAATCCCACACCCAGGAAATATGAACCACATAACACCTGGTCCCAGATTCCACACAGAGGTCGAGGTAGGGGTACTACAGGGTGGGGTAGGAGCTACCCACAAGTTAGGCATGCACCTCCCCGAACCCCAAATAGAGGGGCCGGGGAGTATACCTATAATATCCCTACTGACAACCGGTACCTACCACTGGAGCCCTCATATCCACACAATGACAGTGAAAATTATAATCACAATAGTTTTTTTGGCCATCACAGGGGTTATCGAGGAGGAGGACATCAAGGGAGAGGGAGCTCATTTACCCGACCCTTTCGGGGCAGAGGGAGAGGCAGAGGGGATCCAGTACCAGCCCCCCAATTCTACCAATACGCCCTGGACCACACTGACAGAGAGGATGCAGTGCAGGAAAACACAAACAATCCAAAAAAACAAAGGAGGAACACCTAAACACGGGCATATATAATTTGAGTCAATGTCAGTTTGGGAAAGAAGAATTAAATATCTTGAATATAGGCCTTAAAAGCGCGCCCAAACGACCACTGAATAAGTTTCAGCTCTATATAGACGTGCACAAATTTACCAGAAATCTAAATTTAAAGAAATATTTTCTAGCACACCCGGCTTACCCCATCAATAGAAAATTTACAGGGGACCCTGAGGTAAATAGTGGGTTACAAAACAAATCTACGTTCAATCCACAAAACACCAATAACTCACAAATTGAATTGTTCAAATCTTTAGTACTAAGAGACATGGAACAACTAGTACCCAGAAAGAATGTCAACCCTAGATATATCTCAGAAGGTATCAAACAGCTGGAAGCTAGCAATGAGATCATCATACCCCAGCCGATAAGGGTGGGGGTGTGGTCATCTTGGATAGATCGTTCTATCATCAGCAGATGAACGATTTGTTGAGTGACTCTATTACCTACAGAAGGTTACGAAGGGATCCAACTGAAATCTACAAAAAACAACTGTACGCTCTAGTGGATGAAGGTTACAGGGAGTATGCCATTAACAAAAAAGAAAAACGATATTTAAGTCTCAGTTTTTGCAGAATTCCCATTATTTACACCGTACCCAAGATCCATAAAAATCCAATAAACCCCCCCCCCAGGCCAATAGTGAACGGCATTGGGTGGGTAACCGCGAGATTGGGGCAATTCCTAGATGCCTTCTTACAACCCAGCGTAAGTCAAACCAAAGCCTTCTTAAAAGATACCAAAGACCTGTTGAGATCCCTTACAACTATTTCTTTTAACAAAGATGACAACATCCTGCTAATTACGGCAGATGTGTCGTCATTGTATACCATAATTCAGCATGAGGACGCTATCCTACCTCTCAATTGGGCCTTGAGTAGACGTGATGATATCACTTTCACACAAAAAAAGTTTTTGGGGAAAGCCCTGGACTTTTGTGTATCACACAACTACTTTTGGTACAGCAACTCTTTCTTCACCCAGCAGGTTGGCGTTGCTATGGGGGCCAAATTTGCCCCCAGCATCGCCAACCTGTTTATGGCAGAGTGGGAGGACAGGGTTGTTTATGCCACACCAAGATCCCAGATGTTGTTCTACCGTCGCTATATAGACGATCTGATAGTAGTATGGAGGGGGTCCAGAGATGAAGCCATAGAGTTCATGACTAACTTGAACCATAACAACAAAAATATCAGACTAGAATACACTATTAGCGATACATCCATAAACTATCTGGATGCTACTATAGAAAGGTTAGAGACGTCCCTTAAAACAAAAGTATATTTCAAACCAACAGACCGCAACAGTTATTTGTCTATTAAAAGCGGACATCATCCATCATGGATCAAAAATATTCCAAAAGGACAATTTCTAAGGATTCAAAGAAATTGCAGCAACCTTTCTGATTATTACACCCAATCAGAACGTCTGAAAACTACATTTGAACAAAAGGGATACCATACAGACAGATTGAACCAAATAAGGGATGAAGTAGCAAATACCCCACGGGAGGACTTATTGAACAATAGGGAACAGTCAATAACAGATAACCCTCACCAATTCAAGTTCCTATCTGACTTTCACACCCAATATAGGGAGGTGGAAAGCATCTTCTCAAAACACTGGCATATTCTACAGATGGACCGACATCTAGGCCGATATTTGAAGGACTCCCCCAAGTTCATCTATAGAAGAGCCCCGTCCTTCAGGGACCATATAGTAAAGAAAATACTAGATGTCCCAGGCCCACAAAAATTTCCAGCAAACAGATGTGGGTATTTTCCATGTAAAAAATGTAAAGCCTGTAGATGGACAAAGGGATTGAATAACCAGAGGCAGGAATTTAACAACCAGGATGGTAAAACATTCTCAATAATGGACTACATAACATGTAATACAACCCATGTAGTGTACCTGCTCTGGTGCCCGTGCAGCCTTTACTACATAGGATGCACCAAAAGAAAATTAGGGATCAGAATTGGGGAACATTTAGCAAATATCAAAAAAGGCTTTAAGGACCACAATGTCTCGCTTCACTTTAGAGAGAAACATGATAGAGATCCTTTGGTGGCCAGATTCTGTGGGATTGAAGCGGTTTACCCTCTGTGGAGAGGTTCCAATAGGGTGAGGGACCTCTCCCAGAGGGAAACCTATTGGATATACCTCATGGGGAGCTTGCATCCCCATGGGTTGAATGTGGAACTCGACATCAATGCTTTTATTAGTGATACATAATTTTCGATCAAATAACCAAACATCATAACTTTTCCCTGGCAGGTAAATGGAGAACATAGGATGAGCTTGAAAAAGAATTAACGGACAGCTCAATGCCACTCAATACACCATTGGGTGGAATGGACTACCCAATCTCCATTATCATGTCTGGAAAAATTGTCCAGAGTATACCCCATGATGATACACTAAGGGATGCTTTAGGGTATATCTCAGGGATAACTGTAGGAGATAACCTCAGGAAAACGCCTCATAAGGTACATTTGGAACGATCGTTTGGGAACGATGGTTTAGGAGGATGAGTTAATAAACATCATGTTGAGAGAATTAACATACCCACTTGACTTATGTATCAATTGGTTACCCCAAAGGGAGATGATTCCCTCCTCCTCTGTTAAAGAGAAGTGAGGTGGAATCATCACTCTGAGGGATGTGATAGTCGAGGGAGATTAGCCCCTCACATTAGTAGGGAGAAAAGTCAAATGGTAAGATAAATGTGTAGAAGGTTGCACTTTGGCTTCATAGCAATAAACATATACGCATGGTGGATTATCGCCCATGAGAAAAGGGTTGAGCCCTGATGGGCAACACCACTTGAAGTGTAGTAATAGGTACAACTGAAAAGATGAAAGGTTCATTATAGCTTTGTATACAGGTAACAGCAGACTCTCCACGGTCGATTTTGTCCGAAGGGTTAACACCTTCGTTTGAACACGATCATGGGAGGCGGGTATAAGAAGGAAGCCATCAGTCAGTGCAGCCAATCACCAGCAGAAGTCGCTACTGACGAAACGCGTCGTGATTGGACTGCACGGCACCATTCACTCAGACAGGCCACACATCCCTTCGCTCTCCGCTGGCCGGAGACTGGGGGGGATTGAAGGCATGCTAGTCCGGCACAGGGAACCGAGGACCGTGGAGGGTCGGCACCCGTTACTTTAAGGACAATTAAAGCGCTCTGGAATCTACTATCTGGTAAGCGTATGTAAACCAGTATAGATTATAACGTGAAGACCATGGAAACTATGAGTTTTATTTTGTGATTTTATGCAAAGATGTGCTTTTATGGGATTTTTTAGTGGATAAATAAAAGTTGTCAAAGATATCATGCTATGTGAGTCTTTTCACTCCCCATATGATCTACAACAAACCTGAATCCCATGAGAAGTCTCCCAAGGATACAGTGCAAGGGAGGCTAGCTAGTGTATGATAAGTGCCTAGCCACATCAGTTGGTAAGAGTCCACCTGTACTATCTACACACCTGCATGCTATCACTAGGTGTAACGGAAGATAGCTAAAAACCAACACTCAGAGATATCCCCTGGTTTTACTGTGAAGTTAATTTGGGACTGGTTGGAGTGGATTGTTTCTTCACGAGCACCCCCTATCTCTATGTTTTGACTTTATGTTTGATATTTATGATCACATACCTCAAGTGTATGACCTGTAGCGCCACTCATTGCTGATGGCAAATGTATACCTCGGTCCCACTATTGTACCCTTGAGGAACACAAACCTCCCTTGCGCATCTACCTTATGAACAGTAGGGATAAGTGGACATGTCTTGTGGATCGCGATGGCTGTTCCCCTGGACTTAGGTCCAGGTGAATTGCTCAGGAACCACTGGGGGTATACGTGGGTGGGGAGTCTAGGAGCCGACGCTTCAGTAAAGTGTGTCTCCTGTAGAAACACCACCTGCGCCTTCAGGTGTTTCAGTTCTAGCCATAATCTATTGCGTTTGTGTGGAGAACAGAGACCCCTTACATCATATGATATTACCTTAATCGATGCCATGGCGTTGCTCTATGTGCGAGCCCAGACCATTTCCAGGAGGGGGCCAGGCCCCGCGTGACCGGCTAAAGAACCATGATCTAGGGAAAGAGCAGAAAACCTTAAGTATAACAAGAAGCATAACAAGAAAATAAGGGTGGAAGGGGTAAGGTAGGGTATGAGACATATAAATGATAAACATTAACTGTGAGCGGCGGTAGTACCGGCCACCCGCGAGCCCAGGAGCCCCTGGTGCCCGAATCAGCTGCATGCTCCAGGCCAGCGGCCCCCCCAAAAGGGGGAGGTCCCTGTCCCAAAGCATGTAGCCCTGAGCGGTGCCTGTGCCTGTATAAGGCTTTCCTAGGGGGGGAACGTGGCTGAACATAAACCACATTGTATAGTCAGCCCCTCACTGTATAACACCCTGAGAATGTTCGGGGTAAAGTAGACCATCAAAACTCTTGCAATTGCTATAGCTCTGCTGTGCTCTTTTGTCCTTAATAGATGATTGGGTGCGCTCTCCGGGGCTGTCTATTAAAAACCCAGAAACCAGAGAACAGTAACAAAAAACTTCAGCCCTAGAGATGCGCGCCCCTTTCAACACCTATGACAGTTACAGCTCTACCAAGCACTGCGTCTCTTATGGTAGCATTCACAGCTTTCAAGCTTTTAAGCATCCCAACTTCCCCCGGCCTCCGGGCAGGGGGAAGTGTCACGATCAGCTCGCCTTTTTCCTCTGGATCTTCTTTTGGGCCTGGCGGGAAGTCAGACTTGAGCAGTGGGAATCGGCATGGTCTCTGTGACCACCCGCCAGTTGGGAAAGTCTACGTGGTCTAGGCCCAGTTGTGAAAGGAAGTGGGGAAGGTCATCTTTGGTGCGCAGGGTGGCCGTCTTTCCATTCCTGTCCGCTTGCAGTTGGAAGGGGAAACCCCATCGATAAGCGATGCCTGCCGTTTTTAGCGCTGCCAGAAGGGGGTGAACCGCCCTGCGTTGCATTAGCGTACGGCGGGACAAGTTCTGGTAGAAGGAAAGGTGTGCACCATCAAAGTAAAAAAAGGGGCGCTTACGCATGCATTGCATGATTTGTTCCTTGACTGTATATTTGTGCAATTTGCAGATAATGTCCCTGGGATTATCCACATCTTGAGAAGGCGGTCTTAGGGCCCTATGGGCTCTGTCTATTTCAATGCGCGTATCAGGAGTTGCCCCCAGGATTTCTTTAAAGATGCCTTGTAGGGATAATGTCTTTCGCTGCTGTGGCTTCAGGGAGTCCATGCGTATGTTAGATCGTTGACTGCGGTTTTCATAATCATCAAGTTGGTTTATCAGTGCTTCAATCCTCTGATCTTGTGCAGTACACCTATCTGCCAGGTGAGCAATAGAGGGCAACGAGTCTTCCACCCTCTGTTATAGCGTCTCCAGTCTGTTGCCCAGGTGAGTAGTGTCAGTTTTGAGTTGTGCAATGTCCTGCTGTAGGGCTTTCTCTACCCTGCTGGCGAACCTTTCCAAGTCCTCCTTAGTGGGGAGTGCCCAAATGTGCTTCCTGAGGTCTTGGTCTCCCTGCAGGTCAAAAATAACCGATCCCTGGTCCTGTGAAATACTGGACCCCGGGGATGCAGGGGGGCCGTGGTGCTTGCCAACTTGGGCGATGCTATGAGCGATGCTTCTAGCTGTGTGGCAGGGTGCTCTGCCTCTGACACAGTCTCCCCGGACTTTTTGCTTCTGTTTGGTGTCATTTTGGGCCCATCCCTCAGCAGCTCTCCAGAGCCAAAATAGTTGTTGATGGGTCCTTGACTCAGCTTTATGGAGTTACGTGGTTGTGACTGCGCGGCTGGGACATCTCTTCTTCTATGTTAAAGTGGCTATGTCCCCGAAATGCTATTAAACTGGCTGTCAGTGAGGGGCCTATGCTACTTATTTAATGCTCTCATTTCCAGTAGTGTCTTTCAAGGGCCCGAGCGGCCCAAAATTATGGCTGCGCCTGCTCTGGAGTGGGTGTTGTGTGATGTGACTGGGCCTCCAGTCCGACTCTCCTCTGTGCACCCTCATCAATTGGGCTGCCCTCCGCTGCGGGGCCTTGGCGGTGAAACTAGGCCGCAGAAGCCTCCGCCTCGATTTCGGCCTCCACCGCCCGCTCCGGGCTTATTATCCCGCTCCTTGGGGGGGGTCGCAGGGCCGTTGCCTGCTAATCTTTATCCCTCTACAGTCCTGCAGGTCCCCCAGGAGCCGGGCAGGTACCTTGGGCCTTGTGAGTTGCGAGGCCCGCACCGGAACTAGTAGGCCCCGGAAGCCGCGGCCTCGATTTTCACCCGCCGCGGACCGCAACCTCCAATCCGCTCCAGAAAGGGCTTGTTCAGCAGCTAGGAGGACGGGGAGACGGGTGCCTGTAGTGATGGCTCTCACCCGTGTCTCCGGCGTCCGGATTCCTCCCGATAGTGTGGGTCGGCCGTGAGCTCCCTCTCAACACGTCCTAGCGTGTCCACATCCAGGCCACGCCCCCATTAGTGTTGTTTATTAATCGGCCGATTAGTCTGGCATGTATATCATTACGTTTGCCTACCATGCTCTCAGCTATATATACGGCTGCCCTATTGCAAGATGGCCCCTGTCTGGCCTGATGAGGGATCACGAATGATCCGAACGCGCGCACCTCCCGCTGGACTTACCCGGAAGTGACGCGGCGCTTGTGTGTGCGAACGCTCGGAGCCGGCTCCCTGTGTCCTGGTTGCGCTGGGAACCATCAGTGTGTCAGGTCCAGGCTCCTGGTCTACGGCTGACACATCATTGCCCTTCCTCCTGTCACCCATGGATGATCCCTTTTGTCATTTTATCTTCTTCTCTTGTGAGTGTACCATTGCTTTTGTTTGTCCCATTAAAGGTGTTACTGCACTTAGAGGCACTGCGGTTTTTATGTTCTTAATCAGTAAACTATGACTGTGCAACGCCATATTCAGGTCTTATCCCTTACTTTAGACACGCCCTCCCAACCCTACTCAGGAAATGAGTCTGGGAGGACCTTTGTCAAGGTGAATAAACATGAGCATACCAATGGTATGATCTCTAGCTACTTATCTACCTACACGTTACTACATTGTCAAATAGACAAACTACAGCTTTTGGTGGAGACGAGGAACTAATTCCCCATTCAACTCTTCCTTCATACCCCTCCACCCTTTATCTCTCCCCCTCTACTCTCTCCCCTTTGACCTGCCCTCCTCCACCCATACTCCCTTCAAACTACCTTAGCTCAGTCATTAGGCCTCTTTCCTAATATCTAATTTTAATTAGCTGCTCCCTATGGAACACTCCTTTAGTGATGCAAAAGACATCTTAAACTCATCGCTCATGCAGAAGCCAACATCTAGGTCCTAATGAGATGGTACTATACATCATCTAGACTGGCCAAAATGTACTCCGCCTCCTCACCCCTGTGCTTTCGAGGCTGTGAGCTGGGGGGCACCATGTCTCATATTTGGTGGACCTGCCCTCGTATCAGATCCTTCTGGAAAAGATTCCTCGCAATGGCAAAGACAGTGTTAGGATACCCTATCCCGCCCTCCCCGGGGATTACGCTTCTTCTGCAGGGGGTGAAGGGACTCCCCAAATACAAACAACTTCTTCTAAACTTCATGCTAGCGGGAGCCAAGATTACCATTGCTAGGGCCTGGAAGAGCCCCAAGGTCTCTCTTCTCGCCACGCGGAGGAAAATTTCCTGAATCATGGCCCAAGAACTCCTAGTAGCCAAACTTTTAGATAAAGAAGACAAGTTCGAAACAATTTGGGAACCGTGGGCGTTGCATATGAAAATCCCACTCTTTCCAGGCCACATTACGGGTTCGACCTGATACACACGGTGACTCGCTGGACTCGATTCCTTCTCTCCCCTCCCTTCACCCCCCCCTTCTCCTAATGCTCTGCCTTTCTCTTCTCTATAATACTTCTTTCCTATCCTCTCCTCTTCTAACCCCCTCTATATACAACCATATAGCATTTGATAGTGCTATCGGATCATGCTTACTTTCTTTATGGCAGGGAGCCCTGGGGAGAGGGGAGCCGCAGTCCCTGACTGGGGCGGCTGGGGCCCTCTCTCCCTCGGGCCCCCCCGAGATCTGACCCAGGGAGCACCAGGTATTAACCCACCTTTAACGCTGCGGCGCCGTCCGGGACAGACCCCCCCATCCCACAGTTTTGATCCCATGGGGGTGGGAGGGGGGCCTCCGGAGGGTGAAAGCAGGACTCGGAGTATATTTGCTCCCTCAAACTCCCCGGACCGTTTGCCTTAAAATGGCACTCACTAGCCCGCTCCACTACCCATCTCCCCACCCCAGTAAACCCTGTAGACACAATCTAATGCAACGTTAGCTGTTATATTGTATACTGGAGCAGTTTTCGATAAGCTATCTGCTCCTGACTAAACTTGGATGCAATGTTTGTTATCTCTCTCGTATGGTCCTATTTTCTCTTACAACAAACGCTAATATGTCTATACATACCAGAATGTCCTATGTATACTCATGCTGTATCTTTCAGTCTATGTTCTGTTTTGATGTTGAGTTACTCGAAATATCAATAAAAAATATTGGAAAAAAAAAAAAACTCATCGCTCATGCAACCACTTAAACAATTAACCAATTATACTAACCCTACCTTGATTTTTCTTGGCACAAGATAGATGACATCTTAATGTTCAGAACACAGACCATCACAAGCTCTGTTATACATAAGTTGTATTTTTGTCTGACCTGTTACATCAATTCTTGTTGGATACTAGGATCAACAACCGTCCATGCAGTTTATTTAAACATACGTTGTAATTTTTACATCTACAACAAATGCTACTCTATGTTTACCTATATTTTGTATGATGACATTGTAATTCGCTTTACTTCTTTCAATAAAACATTTTTGGAAAAAGAAGAAGAAGGCTTTGTTTTCTCATATCAGAGCCCTCAGCAAGCAGACCAATGGGCATTAGAAATTAAGTCAAGCCAATTGCAGTGTTCAACCCAAACTTTGCATGTTCGGTTTTCTTGTGCTGGTTCACCAACTCAAACATCCTGATGCTTCTATAGCAAGAAGTTATTAATTTATTGTCATTGGTTGCTAAGATGTTGGGGACAACTGGCATCTTAGCAACCACTATCCCAGTGCCTTAAGGTGGGCATCCATGGAGACATCATTGAAAAAAAACCCTTTGATTACAATCAGCCATAAAATGTCAGTTGTGATAAGGAGTCCATTGGTATTGGGTTATTGTACATGGACACTGCTTTTTCTTTCATCATTCCTTGTTATTGACGGGGATATGCATTGCTGAATGATGATGTTGACATTGGATTTACATCATGGGTTTTTTTTTTTTTTAAATAAAGGACTTTTTCAAACGTGTGGTGTGTTTATTTATATTCAACACATTTTGAGTTAATATGTGTGTATATGCCCCCTACTCATTTACATAAATGATCCAGATATCCCGGAGCATCTTTATTTTAAAGAGGGCTTCCAAATTTAGATAAGCCCCCTACCTGCAGACCCCCACATTTACCAGACAATGATGTGGGAAAAAAGGCCCTTGCTTTCATCACCACAGCACCGAGGGGCTTTGCCACTCCCCTGCAAGCACTTTCCCTTATGTTGAGGGCATGTGATCTGTTATGTTTCAAGAAGGAGTAGCCCCCCCACTGTTTCTGGCCAGTCAGGTTGGGTTGCATGGTTCAAAGACACATGATTTAAAGATCACCAGAGCACTGAATACAAAGAACCTATGTCATTATAAAACATAACCTTAATTATAATATTAAAAATTCAAGTGGAATATACACAACCACTGGTGCAATAGTGATAAAATCCTGACAATGTTGTCAAAACACAGCGCAGACGCAGCCGGCTCCCATTCCAAATAACCACCACATACAGCGCCTTTCACACTGGCCAATACAGACAACTATACAAAGACAATATCAATATAATGCAGGCTGGGACTGCCTGTAAAAATAGTTATATGGTCTAATGTCTCTGAAGAGGTTGTTTAGGTCAGCTGTAGGTGTTGAAAAAACAATTGGTGAGTGGATGACCCAGATAGGGTGGTATGGGGAGAAAAGGGTCAGTGGAGAGCAGGAGTCCATAGAGTAGCAAAACTGAGCGATGGGGGAGATGTGGGATCAATTAATTAGGAAGTCCAATCTCCCAGACAGCATGGAGGGGGTGATGTGATGATGATGAAACTCGTAGGGGACACTTATGTGAAAGAAAGGTACTGGTTCCTGCACGGATACAGTCACAGTTCTGATGAATGCAGATCGTTGTTTGCAGGTAGATAACACTTTGTGGTTGGAGCCGAGGTTGCAGCTTGAATGCGAGCTGCTGTTAGCTCAGCTGCCAGCAACACTCACAGCCATGAGTAATGTCCACAACGGCCGTCACTGTTTGTGTTAAACAGACCAGTAAGCACAAAGTCCTGTTAGGCAATTGCAGATTGGAGGGCTGACGAAAAGGTAACCTCTCCTGTCTCCTGGAACTGTGTCTCCCTCTTTGCCTCCTCTAATTTGTGTATTTCTTCAGTAATAGTATTGATTTTGGAATTGTGGGCTTTCCGGATTCTAGCATTTTGTTGGATCAGAATGCCTCTTATGTAGGCTTTGTGTTGCTAGACGTAAGTAGTCTTGACACTGACATAGGCACGTCCTTGGTCATGGAAAGAAAGTGTATTCACAGGGGATGCTCAAAGTAGTAGTAGTGTAGTGGGGGAGGTACGACAGACCCTCT
>BLSH010290262.1:66548-79795 GCA_018402905.1 Glandirana rugosa | reverse complement strand
CTAGGGTCGTAAAATCTAAATGACTCTCTTGATCACTCAAGCAAAATGGGGTTGAGAATCAATCACCAGTTATGTTGCTATTATAGTGTGTAATAGAGCTAGCATTAAATATAGAAGTTTAAAGATATGGCAGCAGGGGATATTACCAAAAAAAATGAAACAGCAGTGTCAGAGAGCCCAGTAAAGCAGAGTGTACATATGGATAGAAGACCTATACCTGTAAAAAAGCAAAGAAGACATGATCAGAATTGATAGCTGTGGCGGTGAAACTGCGTACCACTTGTGACAGAGCCACTCTGGAAATATTGTACATTACATACTCCTGACCCCTGCACTATATACTCTATGTTGTACATTACACACTCCTGACCCCTGCATGATATACATTACATACTCCTGACCCCTGCATGATATACTCTATGTTGTACATTACATACTCCTGACCCCTGCACTATATACTCCATGATGTATATTACATATTTCTGATACTATATAGCTCTATCTGCTGTATCTTATACAATATGTTGTACATTACATAGTCCTGACTTCTGCTCTCTCCCGTCTACCCACTGCTATATATACACATAATATGTATTCTCTTTTGTTACACCCATTTCCTACCAGCTGGACATTTTATATCTGATGATTTGATTGGAGCACAGACTTTTACATGCTCATAATAATGTGATAACATCCTCAGACTTTGGAACCTTAAACAGAAAGTGATAATGAGGGAGGAGTCAATAACCCAATGATGGGGGTCTTCAGGATCAGTCCAGTCTTCATCTTGTTTGCTCTCCCCCATCCTCACTCTCGGGCAACTGAGCTGCCTGATATGGGCGGAGTCCTGGTTTAGGGGAACCAATCAGCTGATGTCTAGTAATAATCTTTTTATTTCTATTTTAGTAGATGGACGGGAGATGAGGAAAACCTCAGAGGATTGTCTCACTTTGTCTCCAGACTGTAAAGTAGAAGATGAGGACATCACACAGTATAGTCCAGGAGAAAACCCGGCTACCTCAAATGTCCATCCGGCACCACACAGTGTAGATGGACCATCGTATTCCTCTTATCCTGAGGAACCTCAGACTGTGAGGGACAGTGCCGGACCATCGTATTCCTCTTATCCTGTGGAACCTCAGACTGTGAGGGACGGTGCCGTCCTTCCAACAAATAAGTGGCTTTCCTGTACTGAGTGTGGTTTGTGTTTCCAATTTAAATCACATCTTCATAGGCATAAAAGATCTCATACAGGTGAGAAGCCATATTCCTGTCCTGAATGCGGGAAATGTTTTTCAGAGAAGTCCAGTCTTTCAAAACATCAGAGATCACACACGGGTGAGAAGCCATATTCTTGTCTTGAGTGTGGGAAATGTTTTTCACAGAAGCCCAATCTTTCCAGACATCAGATATTGCACATGGGGGAGAAGCCGTATTCTTGTCCTGAGTGCGAGAAATGTTTTTCCTGGAAGTCCAGTCTTTCCACACATCTGAGATCTCACACGGGAGAGAATCTGTATTCTTGTCCTGAGTGCAGGAAATGTTTTTCCTGGAAGTCTGAGCTTAACAGACATCAGAGATGTCACACGGGGGAGAAGCCATATTCCTGTCCTGACTGTGGGAAATGTTTTTCGCGGAAGTCTGATTGTAACACACATCAGAGATTGCACACAGGGGAGAAGCCGTATTCCTGTCCCGAGTGCGGGAAAAGTTATTCAGACAAGTCCAGTCTTTCCAAACATCAGAGATCTCACTAGAGGAGAAGCCACTTTCCTGTCCTGAGTGAGGGAATTGTTACTCACTGAAATCCTGTCTTCCTGTACAGCAGGGATCCCACACAACCTTTGAGGGGTATTAGTGCTTTGAGTGTGGTAAATGTCTTCTATATGAATCCATCTATCTCACATAGGTAACTTAATTAAGCGTATAGTTAACTATCCATCCAGAGCCTCTGGTTTATAGACCGGATACATCCTAAATATAAAGCCATTTATCCAGCTGTCCATCCAGAGCCTCTGGTTTATAGGCCAGATACATTCTACATATAGAACCATTTATTCAACTGTCCATCAAGAGCCTCTGGTTTAAAGACAAGATAAACCCTAAATATAGAACCATTTATTCAACTCTCCATCCAGAGCCTCTGATTTATAGACTGGATACATCCCAAATACAGAGCCATTCATCCAATTGCCTATCCAGAGCCTCTGGTTTACAGACCGAATACATCCTAAATATAGAGCCATTTATCCAACTGTCCATCCAGAACCTCTGATTTATAGATCAGATATATCCTAGATATAGAACCATTCATCCAGCTGTCCATCCTGAGATTCTGGTTTATAGACCAGATAAACCCTAAATATAGAACCATACAGTATGCCATAGAAACTTCCTGTCTGGATATGAGTGAGATCACCACCTTGTGGAGTTCAGATGAACTGCAGCCCAAAGAAATGTCTCATAGTAACCATTCCTGTAAATACCTTACAGGGCAACCACAGAAGTTCAAATCTAACACAAAAAGTTAGAAAAAAATAGATACAGTTCTAATGCAACCAATTGTTTAACAAAGATATTTTTATTACACATAGAAAAGTCGTAAAGTCACAGAACACACGTTATCAACAAATGTGTAGCAAATAAAACTGATTATTTTGGTGAAGAAAACAAAATACATCTAAATGCACAAAAATGTATATCGATCCACTCCTAATGAAGATGTGAAACATATATTGCAAGGATGTAATGGTCACATAGGAATGGTGGTGGAGATCTCTCAATATAAGAGAAATTCCTTGAATGCTTATATAAATAAAATAATTAATCCTGGAGTGAAAAAAGCTTCAGGCCCCTTTCACACTTGTGTGACTTGTCCTGTGATTTGGGACTGCAAAATCGCATGACAAGTTGTACCCCATGA
This sequence comes from Glandirana rugosa, assembly GCA_018402905.1. NCBI lineage: Eukaryota > Metazoa > Chordata > Amphibia > Anura > Ranidae > Glandirana > Glandirana rugosa. The sequence continues at coordinate 76,872 of BLSH010290262.1, read as the reverse complement.
TTTTCAATAAGTACCATTCATATCTGTGCGACTTCACCTTGCATCCCTGGTGGGTACTGATTGGTATCCCTGGTGGGCAGTGATTGGCATCCCTGATGGGCACTGCTGGTGATCACTGGCAATCATTGCTGATGGGCCTGTACTGATAATCAATGCATTGAATATCAGTGCAGATCCCCCCTTCCTGACCGGGCTCTCACACTTTGAATAACAATTGTGCGGTGATGTAACACTGTACCCATATGACATTTTTATCATTTTTCCAACAAATAGAGATTTCTTTTGGGGGTATTTGATCACCTCTAAGGTTTTTATTTTTTGTGCTACAAATAAAAAAAGACAGAAAATTTTGTAAAAAAAAAAAGTTTTTCTTTGTTTCTTTTATACAAATTTTGTAAATAAGTAAGTTTTCTCCTTCACTGATGAGGAGGCAACACTGATCAGTGGCACTGATAGATGGCACTGATTTGCATCTGATGGGCACCGATGAAGAGGTATTGGCCTAAGCAGGAAGGGAGTGAAAGTGTATTGGAGGGGTTAAATGTCTGTTGAAGTAAAGGAGACCGAAGCTCAAGAGTCATTTTCCATGCTCACCTCAGAGAGGTTAACTTCTGAATTTCTGGGTAGGAGTCCAGGAAAAACTGGTAAGCCAGCATATGATCCAAGAAGTCAGCAAAGAGCTCCATGCCAGGATGCTTCTGATATTTTGGGATTGTGCCACCCATACATGCCTTATGAGCACTTTGTGGCTCTTCTGTGCACATAGGTACAGCTTGATATGTACACTTGGTCCCTTTAAGGTAAGAATTTCAGACCGTACTTGGAGATCTTTCATCCTTCACGTCTCAGATTAAGCCGTAGAAATACCCTCGCTCCAGCAGCTCAGGTAGGCCCAATTTAAGTCTCACCCCATTCAAGTTGAGTTTTTGGATCAGTGGCCTAAACTTGTGGTTAGAAAATGAGTCTGCAATGTCATTCCCTTCTGATGACCTAGTGGCTGGTTGTGAAATCAGACACCAGTAAAGTAGAACAGGAGCCTTACTTCAAGAGCAATGGGCTCTAGGCCAATGATCTTTTTCAAGGGTCCAAGATGGTGTCCATCATCCTGGAGTTGAGAGCAGCAATTCAGGCTCCTAGCCTTCAGTTACCTCATCCTCAAGGTGAATCTGTCCAGGTGAAGTTAGACAGACAGCGCAACGCCTACATATGGAAACAAGGCTCAGTCTCTCCCTCCTGAAGGAGGTTTCTCTGTTTCTAGAATCTGCTCAAGTCAATCTTCTGCCGCTATCTGTGGCCTATGTGCCTGGTCAGAAGAATCTTCAGGCAAACTTTTATCCAGGACATGTCTGGATGACAATGGATGGTCCAGACTACTGCTACTCTTTCGAGAACTAACAGACCTTGCTATTTTCTTCCAGAGATAGACCCACTCACATCCCCAGTGAACACTAAGTTGCTGAAGTTCTATTCCAGGGTCCAGAATCCGCAAGCAATCGGGGTGGAGGTGCTGATCACAGAGTGGATCTCCAAGACTGTGTATACCTTTCTGATGCTCCCTCTGATTCTCAGCTTCCAGCTAAGGCTGTTTCATTGGAAGGTGACATTTCTGGTGATCCCAGATTGGCCGAGGGGGCTTTGGTACCCTCTGCTCCTCCTAATGAGTTTCAATGATTGGCTCCCTCTGCCTGTAAGATCAAATCTTCTCTAAAGTCCCATTAGTGCAGTACACGACAGGCTCAGGCTGATGGCTTGGGTCTTGAGAGGCAGAGGCTAATGGATCTCAAATGCTTTGTAAAAATTGTGAATACTCTTATGAAAACATTGCTTATAGTAGAATATGGCATAAGCTGGCAGGTTTACTGCTGATCAAGATTTTACACTGGACTCTTCAGAAGTCTGTTCTGAAATTACTGCAGGCTGGACTTGATTTAGGTCTAAGCGTAAGTATGCTATAGGCACACATTCTGCCTATCTCTGCCTTCACCGGCATACAGTGGGCGTCCAACAATTAATTATACCATTTTTTCAAGTTGTAATTTGGTTGAAATCTCGAGTTGTTTCCGAAATGGATCTCCCATTGGTGTTGGATGTTTTTTGCATCAGATGCCTTCAATCACCCTGTGGTACTGCTCACTGAAAACTGCTTTACTGGTGGCAATTACATCAGCCAGAAGAAAGTCAGCATTGGCGGCCTTGGAGTTTAAAGAACTCATACTCGCGTACTTCTCAGACAGGGTGGTACTCATGTCAATGCGCAAATTTGTGCCTCAACTGACCTTCAGTGTCCATATCACACAAGAGGTTGTCCTTCCTACATTCCTTTTGGGCAGTACTCAAGAAATTAGCCCATCTGATGTGGGCCAAGCTTTGCAAGGTTTAATCAAGGTGACTTCTGCTATCAGGAAGTCGGAGCATCTTTTGGTCATTCCAGGTGGATCGCATATTGATTTCACGGCTATCAACAAGATTTTTGCCTCTTGGCTGGTGAAGCTCATCTCCTTGGCCTACAAGTTGAAAGGGTTGGCCGTGCCAGGAGATTCACAGCACTCTTCACTAGCAACGTCCCGACTTTGAGAGTGGCAGCAGGCCGAGTGTTTGAGACTATCTGCAAGGCAGCTACATGGGCACCAAAATATATATGTTCAGGGCTTATTACAGTATAGAGGAAGCCTGAATGAGTTTAGATTAGCAGAGGCATCCGGCCTCTGTTTTTAGCCAGAATTGAGGAATGTGTAGCATTATTCCTCTCCTGTTTGGCTAGTTAGTTCCCAGCTGTGCTGACATGGAGCCGTCAGGAAAATGGAAAATTTAATTCAAATACTTACCATAATTTTCGTCTGGCTGAGTTTGTAGCACCAGATAACATCTCATTGCTGAGAGAAGAGGCCATTCTATTCAGAGTTTCCTCCAGGGATGGACACAGAGGGCCTTGTGACTGGAGGTCTCACCAGACAGAGGCTAGGAGGTGCTCAGGACTGCTGAGACAGACAGTTCCACATGGACTGTGTGCTACTTTCTTGGCAATGACATTACTGGGACTTGCAGTTCTGTAGTGGCTGTACTGCTTTCCAGACACTGGGATTCCCTGTTTTTCCTGGACTGCAGCTGGGTCTCCATGGTCTGAGCCTCTTCTTGGTGCCACTTAATCCTTCTCACCCTCTGCCCTGATACCCTGTGATAGGGTTGCCACATCATCCCTTTAATCAGGACACATATCAATTGCACATGTTCTGTGGCTGATTAAGGTGGTAATTAAACTCACTTGGTGCCTCAGAGCAACCTTCCCTGGGCTCTGCCAACCCTCACTCTGTGGATAACCTTGCACTTTGCCCTCTGACCTCCATACTGCTCTGTTGCCTGTGTTCACTCCAAGCTGCCCCTGGATGTACAGACCCTGTCCTCTCTGTTTCTCTTGATCCTCTCGATTTCTCTGGATTCTCCAGTGCCCACATCGACCCTTCATCTGCTTCTGGACAATACATGGTCATCAGAGGCTGCCAGTGGAAGTAGAACCCCTCTGATGCCCTGTGATCCCTGCCCTGCTTACTGTCTGCCATGGATAACTGCCTTTTGAAGGTCAGCCCTGTGACTGTCACCCCATGCTTACAGCCCTGTGGCATTACATAGTTGGTGTTCTTCTCTCCTGGATTCATTCTCTGGGGTATCAGTGGGGTATTTGGAGGTTTATCCCAGTGAACAGTGTGAGGAGGAGACCTGGAGGAGGGGGAGGGTGCAAAAGCACTTGGGACTTTCTGATTTTATAAGGGGTCACAAAGTATCTGGGGAGTGTTATTTATGAAGGGTGAGGTGAGGGGAATGTGGACACAGCAGCACTTTGTGATTGATGAGAAGCACTTTTATGAAGAGGCACTTAATTACACATTTGCACAGGAAAATATACACTCACCGGCCCCTTTATTAGGTACACCTGTTCAATTGTTTGGTAACACAAATTACTAATCAACAAATCACATGGCAGCAACTTTGTGCATCTAGGCATCTAGACGTAGTGAAGATGACTTGCTGAAGTTCAAACCGAGCATCAGAATGGGGAAGAAAGGGGATTTATGCGACTTTGAAAGGGGCATGGTTGTTAGTGCCAGATGGGCTGGTCTGAGTATTTCAAAACTGTTGATGTACTGGGATTTTCATGCACAACCATCTCTCGGGTTTACAGAGAATGATTGGAAAAAGAGAAAATATCCAGTAAGCGGCGTTTTTTTGGACGAAAATGGCTTGGTGATGACAGAGGAGAATGGGCAGACTGGTTCAAGATGACAGAAAGGTAACAGTAACTTAAAGAACCACTCGTTGCACCCAAGGTATGCAGAATACCATCTCTGAATGCACAACACATCCAACCTTGAAGCAGGTGGGCTACAGCAGCATAAGACCACACCGGGTGCCACTCCTGTCAGCTAAGCACAGGAAACTGAGGCTACAGTGTGCACAGGCTCACCAAAATTAGAAAAATTTTGCCTTGTCTGATGAGTCTCAATTCCAGCTGCGACATTCAGATGGTGGGGTCAGAATTTGGCGTAAATAACATGAAAGCATGGATCCATCCTGCAATATATCACTGGCTCAGGCTGGTGGTGTAATGGTGTGGGGGGTATTTTCTTGGCACACTTTGGGCCCCTTAGTACCAGTTGAGCATGGTATAAATGCCACGGCCTACCTGATTGTTGCTGACCATGTCCATCCCTTTATGACTACAGTGTCCCCATCTTCTGGTGGCTCCTTCCAGCAGGATAATGCACCATGTCACAAAGCTCCAATCATCTCACCACTGGACAATGAGGTCCCTGCACTCCAATGGCCTCCACACTCCCCACATCTCATCCAATAGAGGACCTTTGGGATGTGGTGGAGATTGGCATCATGGATGTGCAGCCGACAAATCTGCAGGAACTGTGTGATGCTATCATTGTCACTATGGAGCAAAATCTCTGAGGAACGTTTCCAACACCTTGTTGTATCGATGCCTCGAAGAATGAAGGCCAAAGAGGGTCAAACCCGCTACTAGCAAGGGGGGCCTAATAAAGTGGTGGTGAGTGTTTATGTGGACTGAATTTATGGACATTATAATAAGAGCACCCTGAAGTATTGTGTAATTATTATGTGAACACAGTTTTGAGCACTGGTTTCATGCACATAGAAATTGCTTTAATGGATTGATGGAACATTAGTTGTGTTTATTCATATTGTGTTACACAACTTTTAAAAAACAAAAAAAACCCATAGTTTATGTGAGTAGGTTTTGTATCAGCGCTGCACTATTATTATTTACAGAAATTGTTTATTGCTCAAGGAATCCCTAAAAACCTTTTGAAGGACCCCTTCCTGAGAAAGGCTGAACTAAGCAGTAATGTATTCCTATCCCCCTTGGTGGGAGTGGAGATGACCCCATCTATAAGGATATACAGGACATCCACACACAGCACAAGGCCGTGTTCACACTACCAGACCTTTCTCAGGGCTGCAGTTCCTCTGAGCTCCACAAGGTGGTGATCTCACTTCTACCCACACAGGAAGTCTCTATGGAATACAGACAGGAAGTGATGTCATGTACAGACAGGAAGTGATGTCAGATACAGACAGGAAGTTCCGGGTGAGAGGTGAGTTGGGAGGAAGTAGAGAGGAGATGTTGCTGGAAGTGGCAGCAGAGGAGGTAATAAGATCTTATTTTCTATTTACACCCAGTAACCCCCCCCCCGTCATGTCCGTCCTCTTCCTCCATAGTCACTGTGAGGTCTTTTATCTCCAGCAGATGATGATACACACATATATAGGGTGGAAACCTAGATTAACCCCTTCAGGGGTAGAACATTTCCGCACTTATAGGGCCGGAACATTCTCTGTATTTTGGAGATTTGTCACCTTTCCCATCAATCACCTTCTCACCTCATCAGTCTATACTAATGGATTATATGGCTTTTATTAGTAGTGGGGATGGGCGTTTATTTAGGGAGGATTGGAATATGTATGTCTTTATTTTATAAGATTCAGATAGGAAGAAAGAGGGAAAATGTAATTTGTAGGAAATATCTTGAAAACAAATTTCTCCATAATGATCCCAGTCTCAGATATTCATCCTAAAATGTGATCAGTAAAGTCTCCGGAGTACACGGAGATCACACTCACCTCCGAAACAATTTCAAAATACGCCCCTTTCTAACCATTGACACCGCTAAGCAACTTATTCACTCCCCTTGTTATCTCTCACCTTGACTATTGTGACTCCCTCCTCATGGCCTCCCTCTCCGCAAGCTATCCTCTCTCCAGTCTATCATGATGGCCAATCAACCGCCCCTCACATCACCGGGTAAGAGGAGATTTTATTGTAAAGGAGAGAGCAGTACAGAGGCTCTACCTAGATTCCCCATCATCTGATAAACACATAGAAACAATGTATTCAGTCAGTGTGTGTGTTTCCTACAGATGGATCCAGTAATGGGAACCCACCAGAGAGATGTCCCCATCCTCTGTATTCCCGGGATTCCACACAGGAAGGTCACACCAACCCTCACCATCATCAGGTAGATGAGGAACAATCACTGATAGTATCATTAGGATCTGTACATTATCTGCATTGTTACCATTGATGTAATTTGTATTATATCATCAGAGTGAAGACCTGAGAGATTCTAAAGTTGAGGTTATAGAAGAGATAAAAGATGAGGATGGGGTGATGGAGGAGTCAGCGTTTCTAAAAGAACACAAAGCTCTGTACCAGGACACAATGGTGGAGTCACCCAGCTACAGAAACCCACCAGAGAGATGTCCCCGTCCTCTGTATTCCCGGGATTCCACACAGGAAGGTCACACCATCCCTCACCATCATCAGGTAGATGATTGACAATTATTGGTAGTTCTGATTTATATACAGCATGTTTGTTACAATGGATGTTTTATTATATATTCAGAGTGGAAACCTCAGGGATGATAATATTGATGTTAAAGAAGAGTATAAAGAGGAGGATGATGAGTATGGAGTGATGGAGGAGTTTTCAGAAGGACACAAGGATATGATGGAGCCACCTAATACCAGGAACCCCCCAGAGAGATGTCCCCGTCCTCTGTATTCCCGGGATTCCACACAGGAAGAACACACCATCCCTCACTGTTACAAGGTTGGTGGGATGAAGCTTATAAAACACAGATTCATGGAGACAATGTGCAGATTTTTATGTGATGTCACAAAAGCCTATATCTTACAGATGATATTATCTCTCATTTTCTTGGTTTAGAGTGGAGATCCAATCGATATAGAATTTGAGGTTAAAGCAGAAGAAGAAGAGCGGTATGTGAGGGATGAACAGCAGTCTATGGAGGAGGATGGAATAACGGGGACATTTATAGAGGAGGACACTCCTACAGAGATCAGCACAGGTGGGTCATTAACACTAAATACATTCCTCCACCCATACTGCTCACTGATTGGTCCAGAGTAGGGCGGGGACTGGGTCATATCAGCCTATAATACCCTGGTCATTTTCCTGAGCTGTGTTCCCTGTCCTGTATTTCTCTCAGATAATCTTCCTTCTCTGTGCTGCAGACACAATTTATGTATCTAGACTGGATTTATGGTGATTCTGGGGTTCAGCTGGCTGCAAAATGTTAATTTTCACCATAGGTCAGTGGTTCTCAACTCCTGTGCTCAGAACCCACCAACAGGCCAGATTTTTAGTATTGCCTTGGGGAGATGCAGACTAGAATGCTGCAATCACTGAGCAGCAAATGATATCACCTGTGATGTATTTCAGTTATTCTGCAAACCTGGCCTGTTAGTGGGTCCCAAGGACAGGAGTTGAGAACCACTGCCATAGGTGTTACTAGACCTAGACACCTGGGGTATGTGCATTTGGTCTTCTGCCCCATACCTGGGTATGGCAAGATGTCTGACACAACAATTCTCCCAGGGTTACTTACTCTGTTGTCTGCTGGCTGTGCCGGGTGGAGGGATTTGTCTGTAGAGTCTCAGACCCAAGTCACTGAGTGCAGTCTCAGGAGATGGGAGGCAGTGGTGTGGGACCTCTGCAACTTGTCTCATGTAAACATTTAAGCTTCCACTGAGATAAATGACTATGAAGGGTTTTCCTGCGCTGGGATATGCAAATTAGCACAAATCTAAAAGATGAAGAAAGAGAGACTGCTGCCCACCAGAACTTTCCCTGCAAAAGCAAGGTAAGCAGATATATATAAAACGAGTGTTTTTTTGGAATTGGCGCTGTCTCAGTGATGTAAATATATTTTGTGTAAGTATATTGATATAAAAGTGCAAAGTGCTTGAAAATTAATGATATTTTCTTGTGTCCGTAAATAAAGATTGTTATAAATAAAACCTAAAATTATAAAAAAACAGTATCAGATCAAAATAGATTATTAGTGAAAATACAAGTTATGTATATAAAAAATCCAAAAACGTAATTCCAAAAAAATGTAAAATGTGATCCGTAAAAAATCTGTGAAAAGTCCGTAAAATTCAGTCTGTAAACATTCATAAAATTTCTGTAAAGGTCAATAGGAGTTTTGATGATCAGGTTCAGTATTTAATTTCATACAAATAAATATATATAGATGTTTTGTTGATAAAGGCGTTTCCAGAAATTGCAAAGTGACTTTAGTGCACAATCCTGTTTCCTCTGGTTAAGGTGACTTGTGCTCCCCTCCTGTGCCCACACTTACCAGAGTCTCCTTACCCCTACAGGGGTAGCCCGCATATGGTAAATGGGGTCTTTTCCTCGATTCCAGGTGTCCTTCAGTCTTTGCTCTTATTCGGTTGTTCCTGTCCAAAATCCTTTAGGGCGCCATCCCGCTTTCCACCGGCTCCAAATGGGAGAAAAGAAAAATAAAAGCGTCCCCTGATAGTGTAGTAGGTTTAAATCAAGTCCAGTTTATTCAAGTAAAAAAGGTTTGTTTTGAATTAAAAACAGCAAATAGAAAAGAATCGGTGAATCCTGCCAAGGGGATGCAGGCTCTGCCTGCTTGAGAAAGATATAATCCTGCTTCCTGTAATCCCCTTTGCGTTCCTCCTCGTGGAACCAGCTCACCGAGGATATGATGTAATTGCATCTAATGGCCACGCCTTACGCGTTTTGTCATACCTGACGTCATCTGAGGCTGTGGCCATGATGAAAGTAACCTACTATAAGTACTATCCCAGAGGGGCGGGACGTTCTTTACTATCCAATCACAAAAACTGAAATTAAGGAAGGAGTGCTTAGAAGGGCGGGATCAGAAAGAGTGGGGGTGTTTAGATTACCTCCCCGATGACAGTAAGCAATGTATTAGTTATCAATCACAATATATAAGGATTCCAGGAAGGAATTATACCTTCCTCTTATCATCATACTACGCACATTTGCGTGGATATACAATAGCAAATTGATTTATATCGAAACAGCCAAGTATAATTCCCTCATCCAATCATAGAAGTAGGGAAGAAGAGCATGATGTGGACGAGAAGGCTGATAATTAATACATCAGAAAAAAGGGAAATTTCACATAAATATCAAATAGGACAAGTGTTGACAAGATGTGTATATAAAAATATGTATATAAAACAAATATATAAAAACTGTACAGTATATCAAATAAAATGCCGCAGAAGTGGTTCATATAATGAAAGTTAATTCTAAAAGATATATAATTTAACGAGAAGGTTGCATATGTGTAGGTTTATAAAAAGTCTGTATCATAAATGAGTGGTGGTCAAGAAAGCTTATTTAGATAAAAATTAGGAGGATGCGGGTGAGAAGGCTGTACAGTTTATGCCCTTAAAAATATATTTGTGTGTAACTTAAAAAGGATGTGGACGAGAAAGCTGTTAGCATTCATATTCACAAATTTGTGAAGGTTTAAAAGGGCGAAATTGGTTACTCAGTTCATGTAAAAACATTTTCATAAAAGAATTATGTACTTTATAAAAACACCATATATCTCTAAAGAATGTGATCGAGAAGGCTGTTGGATTAACAGTGATATCATATCACTGTTCTAAAATCATCTAAAAACTCTATGTGAAACTATAGCAGAGCGAAACCATATCCCTGTTCTTCTCTATGCTGTAGTTTCACACACAGTTTTCAGATGTTTGCAGAACAGTAGTTCATTTTGTCCCGGTTTTAGTTAAAGTGTCACACACAGTTTCCAGATGTTTGCAGAACAGTTTGTCCTGGTTTTAGTTAAAGTGACACACACAGTTTCCAGATGTTTGCAGAACAGTAGTTCAGTTTGTCCCGGTTTTAGTCGGAAGAGCTAGTGTAAGAAATCTCTATATACCACAAAAATATTTCATGTATTAAGAAAATACTTTTACAAA